>WBMV01003161.1:257322-656514 GCA_013396655.1 Campylorhamphus procurvoides | reverse complement strand
AAGGATGTCCACTCAAGTTGTCCAGCTGACAGGGATAGAAAACAAGGGGAAGTCACTAGTTTTTATGGATTGATATCTGGCAAATAGAAGCACTTTTCCCCCCTCTAGTTTCAGCAGAACATCAGAGTGTTCTCTAGGTGCAAGGCAGCATTGCCTCCTGTTTAATCCAAACTTTCAGTAGCAAGTCAGATGCTTGTAAAGATTCACAGCTGGGACTTGGATGTGCATGTGGATATGAACACACTGCAAGGCACAGAAGTCCCTTAGAAGCAAGTATCAACTGTTATGTTTATTTCCCACCTGAATATAAATCAGTATCATTTATAACTAAAATATGCATGTTCTTCTCTCCTGAAAGTATCTTTACAACTTAGCCAAAATACTATGGGGACTCTTGTAGCCTCCCTTTATTAAAACAAACAAAAACAGTTTACATAAAGTAGCTTTTACTTACAGAGACCCTCACAGGGGGAACTGAGTCTGATTGAAAAGTACCTTACATGAGAACACACGAAATAACCAGGTGAGACCAAACCCATCCATGATCACAATATCTTGTCACCATTGAGGAGCCATAGCAGATGCCAAGAGATCTGAAGAACCAGGCATGTGCTCAGGTGGGCCTCCATTGTGCTTTTCAGCCTCCAGTGACTTATAGCATGTAGAATCCCTGAGCTGCAGTTGGTATAAGCAAACTTTCATTTATGACCTCCATTTGTTGGTACTGTTGATTTTGAACCTCCATAATGTTTAGCATCCAGAACATCATAAAATAGTAGAATGTTAAGGAGTTGAAATTGACCTTTAAGATCATCCAGTCGCAAACTCCCCTGCCATGGGCAGGGACATCTCCACTAGACCAGGTTGCTCAACCTTATCCAACCTGGCTTTGCACACTGACAGTGTTGGAACATCTACAACTTCCCAAGGCAACCTGTTTCAGTGTTTAACATGTTCACAATAAAAAAAATTCTGCCTAATTTCTAACCAACCTTTCCCCTATTTTAATTTTTACCAATTACTCCTTGTTCTGTCACTACAGTTCCTAACAAAGAGTCCCTCTCTGATCTCCCTGTAGCCCCTTCAGGTAGTGGAAGGTGCTGTGAGGTCTTCACACAACCTTCTCTTCTCCAGGCTGAACAGCCACAACTTTCTCAGCCTGTCTTTGTAGGGGAGATGCTCCAGTCCTCTTAGCAGCTTCATGGCCCTCCTTTGGACTCCTCATCTAGCAAGGCTGTCTATAATTTAACTATTATACATTAAAGTGGCCAGCTAGATGGTTTGGCTTGTACTGGAGCTGCAGGATGGTGGTGGCAGAGAAAGGCAGGCAGGCACCAGAGGGGTGTTTCCAAATATCTACAGCATTAGTTAGGTAATATCACAAACTAAATGGCATTGGGGTGATAGTTGCTTATTGCACTTCAGAAATGACTGACAGGGTTTGAACACAGACTAGTCCTGGGATCCTGTCTGGGTAGAAGTAGCATTTTTATCCTGAAATAATATTTATCTATAAGTCAGTTGAGCAATGAATACATTGGTTGTGGCAGTGATTTAGCACCGCAGTCTGTTGTTCAACATTCTCAGTGAGTCCAAAAAATGTGGGTGCACCATTTCAGCAGGAGAGGTGCCTGACGCCTGCATGGAGAGCACGGCTGAGGCTGGGGAGACGTGGCTGCTGAAGTAGCAGGCAAGTTTTTTCCAGGCAAGTTGCAGGATTCATTTCTGCTCCCCATAAACCTGTTTTAACCTTAAGTCAAAGATTGATTATTTTTAAAGGTTAGCTGTTATGTAGCAAAAGAAACCCTCGTCTTTGCCAGCTCTGAGAAGTCACTGTGGTCTGCAACTTCACAGTTTTAATTTAGACAACAACAACAGCCATTTCAGGTTAAGCCTCCTTATTACTATTCACTTCAGTTTCTTTGAACAGGAAAAGAAAAATCACAACCATGAGTCACATCCCCACTTTACTGGTCTTCTCCTGGAGTCAGCTCTCACCTGGGTTGTGCAGAAAAAGGGTAGCAAGGGAGAACAGCAGCCAAATCATGTCACTAAAAGCAATTATTGTAGGTTAAACAAGGCGACCTTGAGGAGCAGGGGCTGCCCTCCCTAGCCTTCTAGCTGTTGCCTGCTGCATCTCCTGCTGGTGCTGGGTCGAATGGGCAAGACACTGCTTTTTCTCAGAAAACAGCTCACACCTCAGTTAGACAATTGATTTACCACTGCTCGCCTTGTCCTAGTGCATCCTCTTGTGAAGTGTGAGCATTCCCAGTCCATGGAAAGTACAGGATGATGTGTGCTCTTTGGGATATCTCCCTGTTGTTACCAGGCCAGCTGTGGTGCCAGCAGTGAGAGCCAGCACATGGATGCAAAGGGTGTGTGTTCATAGTGTGCCCACTGTTCCACTTCCTGGCTTTTAAATCTCTCTAATTCTGTACAAGATGGATTTATAACACACCTAGTGCTAATGTAACAATGAAGATTAGTCTTCTACTAGTCAAACACTTTAATTTGTAATACACTTTAATTTGCCTACAGCTACTGTATTGTATTGGCATGAAAGGAAATGACTTTCTAATGCAGCTTCATCTGCTGAGCAGGGAGAAATCTGTGCTGTAGAATGTGAAACTACGTAGGACTATAGCTGGCAGCAAAATTCAAAGTAGGAGAAACACAGCACAAATAAAAGTATTTGTGAGCTGGAGGTATGCTAACAATCCTAGTTTATTGCTAAACATGCCATATTCTGTTCTGCAGTTTGCTTGGCAGGTTCATGATTGCTTCATCTTTGTTTTTTCACCACTTCATCTTCTAATTTGTCCTGGAATAAAAGGTGTAAATTCATTAGTTTCCAACTTTGTTTGTGACATTAACAGAAAGTCAATATGATAAAGTTCCTAAGAAACACTGGTGCTGTTAATACAGTCTGTGCTGTGCTCTGTACCTCTGGAAATCTCAATACTTAAGCTGTTAAGCAAATGTTTCCGCTCTCTGTTGTTAATGCAGTGTTCACTTGACAAGTGTCAGGCGTTCTTTGAATGGACATGTGTACAAATAATCACTCAAGTGCCAGTATTTACCATAAATAGAACTCTCTTCTTCAGGAAAGCAGCAAAGCCATCAGCTTCTCCCTTCTTCTTGAGTGGCAAAGGAGGAAATTATCATGTCTGGGATAATATCACTTAATACTTACTGCATATGGGTCAGAACTTATTTTTGTGGGCATACTGTGCAAGTTAGATGCAAAAATTATATGTTTCACATATTTTTACCTTTTTTTTCAGTTTATCACCAATTTAATATAATTATGCTTAAAATAACAGGTTTTTTTCTAGACCAGAGATGTGTCTCGCTTTCAAAAAGGGCAAGGAAGAGCTAATAATTTGCATGCAGAGAGGGAATGTATCTCTTTGAAAGCTACTGATGTAAACTGCTGGTGGGAAACTGTCACCATTCTAAACCAGCAACCTTCACTCTCCTCCTCTTCATCACCAGGTCTCTCTGTCCTGCAGACACATGGAATAGTTACAATGATTACATACATTGCACATGTATGAATTTGACATTAAAATGGGAAAAAAATATCAACATATTTTTTTTCCTTCTTTCTCCCTCAAAAAGTTGCAACAACATGACAAAGAGGATTCCCCTGACAAGTGGAGGACAGAAGAAGAAATGGCAGCTGAAGCAGCAATTCTGAAGAAGTATTTTCAGGAAAATTAGAGGTAATGATTTACACATTGACTTACTCCTGCAGCACCCAAAACTCTGCTCAAGTCTCCATAGGCTTCTTGAGGACAGAGGGAGAATATATAGAATGGAACAAAGGAAACCAAAGCTCTTAGGCTGTGTTTTTTCCAAAAGGACGCAGCACTCCAACAGTGGCTGAAATAACATGCTCCTTGAAAAACTCAGAACCATCCCTGAGCATTTTGTTTCCAGACACCAAAAAAAATAGTGTATCTGAAAATCAGAATCATCAATATTTACTCAAGAGGAGTACCTAAGCTAACATATCCCTGCTCTGCTTTTAGAACAGAAAATAGGCCTGGTACCCCTATGAAGAGCTAAAAACTGGTGTGTCTGTGTATAATCAGATGCCCATATGCACCTCTACATACCAAATTCTAGCAGAATCCATACTATAGAGTGGATAAACAAATGCTAATTTCATCTGTCAAATCTTAAATCATCTGATCAGTTCAACTTTCAAAATTAAGCCTGCTGGAAAACTGCCTGTTCTGCTATATTTTCCACTGGCCCTAAAAGAAAGAAAAAAAAAGAAAAAGATTTGTGGGGAGAAATAGAACAGAGAAAACACTTGGCAAACACTAACATTGGTGCTCTGGAAATTGAGAGTTTTTCATTTTGTGCCCAGAGTCCCAGAAGCCAGATTCTTCCAGCAGAAATGAACTGGCCCCCGGAGATCAATATGAGTTACGCTGGGTGTACGCCGCAGCAAGGATGCCAAAAGCTCCCTCTCCCCTGTTCCCCATATGTTGTTTGCCATCATCCAGCGCTCTCATTTCTCTGTCATTTCTGACTGTTTCGTATTTTTTCCTCTCATGAACCAAAATCCCATAAATATCCCTCTTCTCTGCCTGTGACTCACTGCTTGCAGCCCAGCTTGAGAAATCTTGAGCTGAACTACACGTTGTACACGTGGCCCACTCCCGTGGCAGCTCTCATCTCCTGTGCTGTTCTATCCCCTCCTCCATTTGGATGGCATTTTGGATGACTCCATTTGGAGTTCATCAGACTTCCCTTTCCATTTTTCCTTGCGTGATGACCATGCTCTTGTCTTCCCCAGCCAAACTAGCTGTGCCAACCCTTCTGCAGACTGGCATGGAAAAAGCTGTGAAACACATGTAATTCCCATCTGTGAAGGGAAATTGTCCTCAGCAGCTGGGACCCAGGGACCTCCAGGGTTTGGAGCAGCAGGGTTTGGGCTACAGAGTCAGGTTTCTGCAGTGGCTGCTGGATTGTGTTTAGACACCCACTTTTCACCTTTTCAGAAATATGCTTCTCAGAAATGAATTACTGAGCCAGGAAGAGCATATCCTTAGGTAATGCATGTGTAAGCACTCTTCTCTACTAACAGAGGCATTATGAAGTGCTTCATCTATGGCACAGCAACAAATGAACAGTACTTAGGATGAAATGGCACATCCCTATTCCAATATGATATTGCTTCCCATTATTTATTTGGTAGATTTCAGGGGATTGTATTGGGTGTTTTTTTTGTCTGGTCAGAAATGAATTGGAAATGCTTTTTTTCTAGAGATTCTCAAAGGGGTTGGATTTAAATCCCCACATATCAGTAAAACGTTCTTTATCTCTTCTGATACCAAACACCAAGTTGGATAGATGGTGTAAATTCCTTCCTGCAAGCAAATTCATGTGGCTGAACATCCATTTCCATTTATTATGAAAATAAATCTGCATGTGTCTGTGAGGATGACCTCTTGATAAGTTTCCTGTGATGTTAAGGTCATTACCTTTCCTAGAAAAAACTGGTAAATTAAATCTTACTGGCATCATTATCATGAGAGGACTGTGCCTAGTACAAGCAGTGCTTCCACCCCTTCCTTACCAACACAAAGCATCACTGGCAATCTCTTCTCCCTGACATTGTTTTGCTCCTGAGGTTTAAGGCTCTGAACCTGAGGTAAAGGTATATCTGAACATCTTCTGCATTTCTGAACCTTTACCTGCTCTCTTAGCCTTTCTTCTAAAGTGAAGAAGATTGAAAGCTTTTGGCAAATTAACAAGGTTATATGCATCCTTCAAAGCTATTTTTGTATATCACCTACAAAGGATTTATTTTGCCATTTATAGGTTTACCTGAATGCCACTTGACTTGAGGTTTTTTCATGCAGCACGGGGAAAGTCAGAAAGAGCTGAATGTGGGTGTTCTGGATCCAATAAAAAGCAATTTTTAAGGCCTCATGCATTATTATATTTTCTTTTGTTCAAAGTAGCCCAGCTAGATTAGCCTGGGCAGACTGAGCCGTGTTTCAGAGCCTTTCCAGCTACCCTTACATTTATCACAAGCCCTTCGTCACCTGTCACAACTCCTATATGGCTTGACTAGGCACAGTAGCACCTTTTACCTGCATTTATAGACTGTCTGATCAAGAAGAACTTGCAAGTGGCTTTTCTTTTTCCTGAGAAATACTTGAATAAGGCAAGAAGCTCTTGATTCCCTCCCCACTGCATTTGCTGGTGCTGATCCCTCTTGGCTGGTTGACTAGCTACAGCTGAGTGATTCTGCAGCAGTCCCCAGATGGTCCAAAATACCCACCCACTTGCTTAAAGAAGTGAACCCATTTAGCCTTGCTAAGTTTGCACCCGTGAGAAAATGCTTATCTCTAAATAATTTAATCGTATATGCAATTGCCTAGAGTGGATGAAACTGAAATCAGTGAGTGAATTCGTGTTTTGCATGTTTCTGGTCTTTCACTGTGTGTCCCCATGCCACTGTATCCCCCCCTCATTAGAAGGACGTGTCACTTGAACACCCCCAGCAGGCACAGGTTCTGGGGGGAAGCTCACAGAGCTGTGTCTGCAGAGCTGAAGTTCAGAAGAACTTCCTGTGACTCTGGAAGAGAGCAAGAAAAGGGGGGAAAGATTTCTGGAGATAGGATATTTAATATAGAATTGCCCCAGTTGGTCACACTCTTGCTTAGTAGCACCAAGATTTGACCTCTTTATGAACCATTTCTCATTCAATGCTGGCTGTCATATGGTCAGCTCTGTTTGATAACTGATTGCCCTTTGAGGTGGATCCACAGGGAAAAAGTCCTTACTCAAAGAGTAGGATTTGATGCAGCATCTTAATATCCAAGCCTATTTTCAGATGTGCCTTTTGAATTTTCTAACTATCTATAGCTGGGTGTTTTGATAGTCTGTTTTGTGCATTTTAAATTGCACATGCCAGCAAAAAGGCTAAAGATTAAAAGAGTTACTAACCTTCAGATAGTATGTGAAAATGTATCTCTTCAAAGGAAGTTTCACTCTCTGGTGTTGTTTCTGAAGAAAGAACCAGGCTGCACAAGTTTTAATGGAAGTTTTCCTATTTTATGCATAACTGAGGTAATACTTTTATGCCATTAGAAAAGTAGTCAGTCTTAAGTGCAGTGTCAAAATGTCCCTTTGCTTAAAGAGGTTGACAGTGATATTCTGTTGCCAAGTGCTTTTGGAGTTACAAATATTCTATAGCTTTTAATTGCTTAACCATCTGAGCATTTTGTGTCATTCAACATGCCAAATTCATGTAAAAATCTCTCCAAATAATGTGTCCTGCACGGTCTTACAGGATTTCAGATGTCAGTTCTCCCCCTTGTCCCTAGTCTGGCAATGTGTCTGGATAACATAGCCTTTTCAGCTTTTCCAGGGAGTATAAATTTTATTCTTTTTTCCCCACTCCTTCTCTGAGAGCACTGATCCTGCCTCCCAGCTGCCTATTCTGCACCAAGATCTCTGCATGTGTGGAAATATGCTGTTCTATTGACTTCAGCAGGGAAATTACCACTGTTAGCAACAGCTGACCAGAGGGAATTTGAACTGGCAATTTGACTTGCATCTGATTTTGCTCCAGCACCTCTGGAGCATGACAATCCATGCTGCATGCATGAGACTGAACACCAGCACAATCACATCACTTTTCTTATATTTAGGCAAGTATAACAAGATGACTTGCAACACCCTTCTTTGCTTGTTTTAATAAAAGCCTTCCTATTATTTCTGGTACTTAAAACTGCATAAACCCACAAAATAATGACTATACCTTGGAGTGGATCCAGGAGTGGATCTGGGGCACATGCTGTGCAGTGGGAGCACACTCTGGCCCAGAAGATGCTGTACCTGCAGTGTGGACCACAGAGCAGGTTGTCCCCTGGGTGGGCACCACAGTGAGAGGTATTTTCTGCAGTAGATGCTGCCTGTTGACGAAGAGAGACACCATGCAGTTGTGAAAAATATGACATGATGTGGTGGTGGGAGCAGGAGCAGGAAGAAGGGGTGCAGCGATCAGAGACCCCTCAGTAATTTCAGAGCCTCACTTTATATGCAGTGCAACTTTTTGAGTGCTTACACTGGTGGTGCCAGGTCCTGGGGAATTCCCATACACCATGGTCTAGGCTGTTCATGCCTGCACTCAGAAGCTGTTTGTATATAATTCAGAGTTAAATACACATCCTAGTAATCAGCTATAGATTTCTCTGCACTCCAGACTTACATGTTATTAATTATAACCCCTACTCAAAAGCCTCGAAGAAGCATTAATTAGAAAGCAGGAGCTGGTGGTTTGCTTGTTGATGTGAAACTATTTTGACCCAAGAGTGAAGTATAAGCTTCGAAAGAAACACGTTTTATGAAGGTCACCTTGGAAAACATCATAACAATCTGTCAGGAGAAGAGAATGCAGCACTCCAAGTGTTCATTTCAGTGTGACATTATGCCATAAGTAGTTGGAAATAACAAAGAGAAGATGGATCAGATCATAGGGTCTATGCTTTTTCACCCAAAATTCTTTTTTTTCTGCAGTAAGTACATATAAAGTAATCTCTTTGTCATTTCAATGGGATGCAAGGAAAGTTAGTATCAACAGAAATCCAACAGATAAACATAATCTGGCTCTTGCTGGTATTTCTGAAGTGTAAAACATCCAGACCCTCCACCTCTGCAGTAAGGAGAAGGTTTATACCCAGGAATTACATTATTTCTTCAAGGAAAGATGTAAACACCCAGAAGCTGCACAGCAACTTTGTCCAGCAGTGATACCTATGCTGGAAGGCTCAGGACAAAAAACATCCCCAAATAAATGTGGTGTGCTGATGCACAGCCACCTCAGTGTCCAGGCTGATTATTTTTCTGGTTGAAGCATGTCATTATTTCTTATGGAAACAAAACTACAAGAGAGTTAGGCAGAGCTATAAATGAAATGTCTTCCTCTTATGGGAGGCCAGCACAGACATAATGTCCCCCTCACACCTGTTCCAGGGCTCTGGTTTGAGGCTGGAAGTAGTACTGTACTGAAAGTTACACACCTCATTCTCTGGACTTTCATTTCCCTATAGGTGGCCATTTAATTCAGCTGTCGAGTACATGAATTCCATACAGCACTGCTTGGATCCTGTAATTATAGCCACAGTAGAAACGTCAGGGCCAGAGACACAGACAGGATTGTACAGCACAAAGGCAAAGCAGCAAATGCGTTACTGGTAGCAAAGAAAGCTGACAGAGAGCCAAATGTTCTCTGAAGCTGCACATCCAGCAGCCTGAATGCTACCTGGGCTGCCTATCAAACACCAAATATTTTCAGTCTCATCAGTTCTTGATTCATCATTAGGCTTTGTGTGTCACACTGTATGAGAGGGGAATGGGGAAAGCAGAGCATAACCGATGGACATTGTGTCCCAGGTCCTGGGATAAAAGAGTCGAGGTACAGGGCAATGCTGAGCTTCAAATAAGGATGATCTCAGCTGTGCTGAAGCACTTGTATACCCAAACCTCTGCTAAAATGGTGCTAATCTCTTGCCCCCAAAGCTGCCAAAGGATGCACTCACTGAGCAGCCAGACCTTCCTTGAAGCAGATCCACGAAACACGTGCCAAGTGATTCACAGGCTGCCATCAAACTGTCAGTGAGGAGGGGCATACAATGGGAACTGTTGCTCCAAATGCCATCTGAATGGAAAACATATGTTTCAGTGAGAAAAGACAATCAAACAAAGGAGTGGGTGGCTGGGGAATTGCAGCCACAGCAGCAGCAAGGATTGGAGCCTCATGCACAGCCCTGGGGACAGAGTTCGGGGGCCGTGCCCTCGTCTAACAGTTGGGTAACAGCTTTGTGTTTAATAGGCTGAAATAATTTCCTCAGTATTGAAGCCAGATCTAAACATGTTCTTAAGTGAAGGTACAAAACTGAAGATACCAAGCCAAAAGCCCATTTCATGCTCAATTATTAGCAAAGGTTTGTATTGTGGTATCCTATTGCTGTAGCTGCTGCTTAATAGAACTGCCCAGAGAGACATTCTAACCAGCAACTCGAATGTGACCTCAAAGCTTGAAAACTGCCTTTGTGTGAGTGTCAGTATCTGGGCTGTGTAGGTGGAAAGGCATTAATAACTCCTCCAGTAAGTAGTTATTTGAGCAAGGAAGGGGGTGATGGATGTTGGAAATGTGTTGGACTGAGCGTACTTGAGGCTCTGTTGTTTGCCAGGATGTCAGTCCCTACACAAAAACACACGTATTGCAGGGGTAAACCCAAATGTCCTGTCTGTGTCAGCACCTGGGGCTGCTGCAAGCCTCCCATTAATGCTGCAATATCAGTTGTGCTGTGAGTTTGGGCAGGGATTTCACACACAGCTTTCACAGCTGTCATCAGTTACCATTGTCAGGCCCTCAGCATTTCTAGTTCTCTGCTTCAGGAACACCTTCCAGGTCTGTCATGGCACCTATTACAGGTCTTTTATTAGTATAGGCCGCAAAGAGGGCCATAAATTTGGGGCATACACAGCAAGAGATAACCAATTCATTCTCCAGCCTGTAAGACTGGGGGCATCTTCAGGGTGATGGCCTCAAATCACTGGTGGGTGATACCTTGGCATTAGGCAGAGTTCCTTCACAGAATCAGGGTGAATGAGGATATACAAGAGATGATGGTATTGAAAGAGTATTTGTAGGAGCTTATATAAGAGATCATGAGCTCCAAAGAGTCTTGCATGAGGTTATTATAGCAAAATAGATTTGAAGAGTAAGAAGCTGGATTTGATGACACAAGGTGACCTTTCTAATCCTCTATTCCTATGAGCAGCGGTCAACAGAGCTGGGGCTGTGCTCAGGGACATCAGAGAGGTCACCTCACTTCATGTTTGTTTTTTGTAAAATGATCCTGACCTGCATCAGAGGATGCTTTGTGAGTTAGGAATGAAAAGCACCATGTGAAAGGCAGGCATTAGTATTATTTGGAAGTGAACTTTATTGTAAAAACAGAAAATAAACAAATGCTCCTCTTTCTTACTCTGGTAAATAATTTTAAAATAGTTGTTGTGCAAGGATTTTCTCCTTTCTCTGTCGCTCAGGCTGTAATAAGAGCTGAAATGTGCCATGTGTGGGTTTAACACTGAACACCTCCTTTTGCCTATTGCTGTCAGTGTCTCCTGTTGGAACATCCTAATGAGTAGCTCAGTCATTACTAACACAGATCAAAGATGCTATTATGTGTAACAATCTGTTATGTTTGATATTTCTCAGGTAACAGTGTTGGAAACACATCCCGTGACATAAGGAAGTCCCCAGAAAGACAAGACCTCATTCTCCAATTCTCAGTGGCCCTGGAGCTGCAGCTCAACAATTTTATTATGTTCTACAAATATGGGATTCTTCTATGAAAAGTTTTATTGGACCTTTGGATACCATCAAGGTTGAATTCCGGCTAAGACAACTAACAGCACTGATTCAGATATTGCTCTGAGTAGTAACTCTTATTTTTCTGAATTGTGTACTTGGGAATGAATCCTTTTTAAATTGTCCCTTGCCTAAATTGAAATAAAGTGCTAGCAAAATCAGGTAGCTACTGTGTTTAGGTACATTACAAAGTGTGTACTACATGTTGTGCTCTTTGATTCAGTTATTGTATGTGGGCTATTATATCACAGAAAAATTAGATCTTTTAGCAGCATGACAATTCATACAAACCAAGACTTTGTTACAGACTAGCCAAAATAAACTCGGAGAGCTGCTGTTTTGTCAGGTGAGTTCTATAGCAAGAAATGTAAAGCTTCCTGAGAGCTTTCTTTTCTCTGTTCTTTTTATGCATTATGACAAGGCTTCTGGAGCTTAAGGTGATACAAAACAGTCCTGTTAAACAATTAGTATGTAAGGTTGCTAATGGGATAGTAATCACATTAGGGTTAGACTGACACGAATGGCTGCGTGCAGCAACAAACAACATGAGTGGGAGCCACCCACGTGCAGCGGAACTCTCAGCAAGAAATGCCGTGTTTGGAGCCCTGCACGGGAAAAACCCACCACGGCTTAGTTGTTGGTTGCTAACATGTAATAAAGGAAAAGAAGTCAAACAACAGATGGAAGAGAGAAGAAATAAGGCTGCAAGATATGCATGAAAACAGAGTCTATAATCTTGCTCTGGATTCACAGGGAAGTGACAACCAAAGCTTTCTGTGTCCCCTGAAATGGAAAACCGAATTGCTCCCAAGTCTTTCAATAAGAGCCGTGCTCAGGGAGGCTGAAGGGTGCAGACCCTACCTGAGGGCTTGAGGAGGTCAGGGTCAGGTCCAAACCAGAGCCCAGCAGTGCTTTGCATGCCTGGCTGGTCACACTCCAGAACAAATTAAAGTGCTCCATGATAGTCTGTCTTAGAGGGTTGGAACCTGACCCAAGAACTATGAAAATGCACAAGGGATGAACTCTCATAATTTTCCTCAAGTCTGTCTCTGCTATGTACTGCAAAGCAATTCAGTCCGTTGGTTTGATGTCTTTATGCTGGTCAAATATAAATAGAAACACTAGAGTAAAATCACTGATGTTTGATTCCACTTTTACTGCGGTGATGTTAAAATATTGCTCCTGAAAAGCCAGTTAGATTCAAAGATTTACCATGACCCAGTGTAGCCCCCCAATATCTTCCTTTAGCCCTTTTAAAAGCTGTACAAATTCTAACACTATTTCTTTTTTGGAACAGAGTAAATGAAAAGTCCAGTTTGATGGTGTCTGCACTTTTTAGATCCTGAACAAGGGCTGAATAAACAGGAAATGAAGGTCAGGGAGCAAGAAGTGACAAAGAAGGTAAGGTGAGCAGACAGAATAGTCAAAGATGCTGGCAAATGGGCCAACACAAATGGTGTTCCTTTTGCACTGTAGTATTTAAAGTAGCTGTGATTTCACGTAGAAGGAACAGAGTGGTTGTGCTGCTGGGGAGCACTAAAAGAAAAACCTGAGCATCAGTTATATTTGCAAGGTATTTTCAAAGCTGATGCTCAATGGCTTCCTATTAAGTATGGAATATTCTGTATTAATTCTGTAGCCTGTGATGAGCGGGCGCCGCGCCAACCACTTTGCATGGGGGCTGCCGAGCAGATGAGTGCTGAGCTCCATGGAAGATTTCATTTGTGTAAATGAGGAGGCCGTTATCACAGCACTAAAGGTCCTGCTTTTAAAAATAAGCCTCCCGTGGCATTATGCACAAAACAACCTATTTATGCAGCATGAAAATATTTATGTGCTTCGCTCCAGCTTAAAAAGGGAATTTGCAATAGATGAGGGACATGAGAAAGGATTGGAGTGAGAGATAAGAGAAGATTAGAAAAGGCAGATCATGAAGTACATGACAGCAGTATGTGGAGTAAGCACCCACCTTTTTTTAAGACCTGGGCCTTGAGGATGGTGGCTGGGTCATTTATATTAGTCTATAATTCCTATAGACTAATTTTCCACAGGCAGGGAGCTGTGTGCAAAGATGCAGCTGCTGGAGATGAGGAGATGCTGTGCTCAAGGCATTGAAGGCCTTTGGAACCAACTTTGTCCTTTCCAGCCTCAATCTCCCACCCTCATGGGGGTCATGCCCAGGGCTTGCCATTGGGGTGGGTGGTGCTGCAGAGTGCTGAGCTCCCCCACTCACAGCTTAAAACAGGGGAGAAATTGCTTGGCAGCGACTTGGAGGGTCACAATGGGGTGGCTTCTTAAAAGGACAGAGCTAACTGTGCTCACTATTTACACAGCTCAGACCCTCCTTCCCTGTCCTTACACACGAGCAAGTTTCCCAGGCTTTTGCAATTACTAAGAGTTAGTTTCACTGAAGTGAGCAGTTCTCCAAAGGGCTGCAGGAGCTGTGCCTGTGTGTCTCTATTTTCATTAGCAAACCAGCTGTGGTCCAACTACTGTCTCCTCACTGAGTTGCAGGAGCAGGCTGGGAGCAGGATGTGGCTCCACATGCCCTTTGTCCCCTGCCTGCCCTGGAACAGCAGTTGCAGGAGAGGTGTCTCAGAGATGGTTATTCCCATGCACAGAACAGAGGGGTTATTGGGAGCACACGTCTGACTCAGGCTGCAGACTCAGGATGATGCTACGACCAAAGGTCCTGGCTGCAATGGGGGGAGCCAAGGTCAGTTCCTGGCATGTGACAGTATCCTGAAATGTGACCAGGGACTGAGCACCTCCTGAAATAAAAATACCTGAATCCATGTGGGATCTGGAGGTGATCTCACACCCTGGCTGTAAAGTAATGAAAATCTTAATGCTCCACTACTCACAGAGCTAATGACAAAGTTTCAAGCCCTAACACACACATAGTGACAGCCATGAAAGTACTCAAATAATTTCTATCTCAGCTTTCTGTGTCTTCCTATCTACTCCCCACCTCTCACTGTCACTGTGGTCGATGGCTGCTGAAAAACCTGCTCCGGTTCCTACATCTGGTTCCTGACGTCCAGGGCAGGAGCGCTGTGAAGGAGAAAATGCTGCTGCTCATGTAAGCTGTCCTGTGTGTTGGCAGGGCTGTGAGTTTCAGGACAGAGTGATATATTTCAGCTCTTGTGAAATTTCTGAATAATCAGCTCATCAAAAAATATCATGCAGAGATCCCTTGTAGTCCTCTCCAACTTGCCACCTCTCCTGCCAATAGCTCCGTAGGGTGACCACAGCTTGGCAGAGTCCATTAGCAGAGCTCTGCAAAATCACTCAAGAGTAGAGCTGGCTGAAAAATGCAGTTTTCCCTCATGGAAAAAAAAAATAATAATTTGGTGGGACAGGAGGGATATTTGACTTGGCATTTCAGGATGAAGATTTTTTTCCACTGCTCCCTCCAGCAGCCTCTTCTGCTCCTCTCTGCACCCCACCCTTTTTCCTCCCAACTCCATGCTTTAGAAGGTGACGGCAAGAAAATAAAATTTCTACTTAAAGTGGCAAAGACATTGGACACTGTTTGATCTCCTGGTGACCTCTTCCTGGCCCCCAGGACTAGAAGTCTTGCTGCAGTACAGGCATTAACACACTGGCAGCTTCTCCACCTGAGTCTCCTGAGCAAGTTGTCCTTGGACCTGCACATTTTGCTGTAACTGCCCAGTGTCTTACTTTGAGTTTTTTCAAGATACTCCTCTCCTCAAACAGCTCAAAACCCTGCTGTTTTGGCATCTGGGAGCTGGCAACCACATCTCTGTGCATGGTGAGGTGGTGGTAAACCCGACCAGTGGCGCTGTGGTGACAAGGGACCAAGCAGCCAGAGTCACTGGCCTGCCATCAGCTGCTCCTCTCAGTCCTGGGCTGCCTCCACACATGCCCCTGTGTGCTTTCCCATTCATTCTGGACATGTGTCTCTCAGTCCCAGGTGATCATTGCTTTGGCTGGGAAGGGCAGCCTCCCTTGCTGCATCCTCTAACGATGCTCCGAGCTGTGACTCTGCAGGGAGGAGGCCAGGCTGGCTGCAGACCTTGTCCTTAAGTGAGGCGGCAAATAAGTACTACAGAGGAAGGAGGTGCAAAAATCAATGGTTAGTGCATTAGGATTAAAGCTGTGGCATGAACGCCTTACAGGGCCAGAATTATTATATTCTTCGGGTTTGTGGTAGCTGCATTGACTGTGACACTTGGTGTTAGGAATTTTGTCACATTGCAAACCCCTGTATGCACACGTGGGACACAACTGCATGCTCCAGCGAGGGTGGCTCCAGCACAGGTTTCGAGCACCACCTGTCCCCTCCTTGGATCTTTCTCGACCCAACCGCAGCTGCAGAGCATTCACTCTGTCCCTCTTTACTTGTGTCACCCTATCTCTTCCTGCTCAGGCTTTTGTTATTTCTTTTGTCACCATAGTGACAGGAAAAGAGTGATGATTGCTGGAGTAATTTCCTATATTAGCTAGCACTGGCTTTTCAGCCTAAATCAGTGCTTCATTTTCCCCATGCTCTGGATGAGCCTCAGTGCAGTGGGACTAAAGAGCAGTGGTGGAAGGGCCTCGGAGCATTGCGGTGCTGCCAGCACCCCTCTGGGCCAGCTGAGGCAGGGACAGGGCCTTCAGAATATGCTGAGTTGGAAGGGACCTACAAAGATCATCGAGTCCACCTCCTAGCCCTGCACAGGACCATCCCAGGGAGTCTCAAGCTGTGCCTGAGAGCATTGTCCAAACACTTCTTGAGCTCTGTCAGCCTTGATGCTGTGACTACTGCCCTGGGGAGCCTGTTCAGTGCCCGACCATCCTCTGGGTGAAGAACCTTTTTCTAAAATCCAACCTAAACCTCCCCTGACACACCTTCAGGCCATTCCCTCACTGGTCACCATAGAGAAGAGATCAGTGCCTGCCCCTCTTCTTCCCCTCAAAAAGAAGTTGTACCTACAATGATGTTTCCCCTCAATCTTCTCTAGCTGAATAGACCAAGTTCAGCCACTCCTCACGTGGCTTTCCCTTAAGGCCCTTCACCATCTTTATTGCCCTCCTTTGGACACTCTCTAATAGCTTAATGACTTCCTTACACTGTGGAGACCAAAACTGCCACAATATTCAAGGTGAGGCTGCACCAGTGCTGAGCAGACTGGGACAATCCCCTCCATATGAAGTTGAACAAGGGGAAGTTCTGCGTTCTGCACCTGGGATGAGGCAAACCTGGATGTACACACAGACTGGGGAATGAGATGCTGGAAAGCAGTGCCGGGAAAGGGACCTGGAGGTCCTGGTCGATGGCAAGTTGAATATGAATCAGCAGTGCCCTGGCAGCCAGGACAGCCAACCATGTCCTGGGGGATATCAGGCACAGCATCGCCAGCCGGGCAAGGGATGTCACTGCTTGTCCTACTAGGAATGCACAGAGAGGAGGGGAAGGAAAAAAGAAAACACACTTGCAAATCTTTCTCCATCGGTGTGTTTGCTGTTGAGTTAGTAAAACCAGGAGTCTGGGCACTTCTGTCTAGTTTAGGGCATGTGCATGTCTGCAGGGTGCACAGGGAGAGCTCCCCAGAGGTAACTGCTTGCTCTGACCAGTGCAGTGAGTGCACAAAGACCCCACGTGTCCCCCCAGCCCGTGCCCTCTGCTCTGCGCAGCCCCTGGCAAAACAGCCCAAACCAGGGCTGGGACCAACCCTGGGCTCCCAAGGGGAAGAGAGTCACTTGGTGCAAATTCCTGCTCTCTCCCAGCCTTCACTAGCCATGTAGGGCATCTCAGAGAGACACGCAGGACACATACACAAATACACACTTAAAAATAGAGATCATTAAGTACGCAAATGTGTTTAAATAGCAAACAAGCTACTGAAAAGCAGAGAAAGGTCACAAAATGTGAAATGGAAGCAGCTCTTCTGTTCCCTGTGCTGGCAGTGCCAGTCCCTGCCTCAGAGGATATATTAAGAAGAGTCAACCTTCATTTCAAGTGCACTGCCTTTTGTCCTCCTATCACAACATTAACATTATCCCCACATAATTTTATGTATTTAATTTTACAATAGGCTGTGTCAGTGAGCACTGCCTGTAAATATTTGATCACCACCGTTCCTCTAGGATTATCTTATCAAGAGTAAAGATATTAAAATAGAAATCTTGTCATGTTGCTGCCTTTATACTTCCAGCCTAAGAGTTGATTGACAGAAAATGAACTGCCTGAACTAGCTCTAAAGTGTCTTTTCACTGAGAGTTTTAATGCCAGAGGCTATAGAAAAAAAGGTTAGCTAGTCATCGAAAACTAATGCCTTGCTGTAGTTATGGAGCTTTTGTACTGAAGATTAAAATATATGAATCTACTAGGGGTATTTTTACAAGTGTAAAATGGCGTTGGTCTTTTTGTATCTTTTTGCCATCTCTAATGAGCCTTAAAAAGAGCCTTTCCTTTTCTTCCTGCACTTGAATATTAGATACAGCTTCACTGCAGCTCACAGGCACAGGCTGAAGTTTTGCAAGAGTAAGCTCTTGACTTATCTAACCTACAAAATTTCTTTTTGGTGATAAAATGGCTTGAGAGCCAGGACTAAATGTTCCTGCCTAGCTTGGAATATCAAACCAGTATAGACAAGTCAAGGTTTCTATTTATGGCCAGTTAAAGACACACCGGTAATGCCGGTTTAATGTTACAAAATTGCCCTGAAATTGTCATGTGTCTGAAGAGCTCCATGCTGCAAATATATCATGGTCCCCGAGGGCTTACTCAGCCTGTGCTCCAGCACAAATCAATGCGGGATTTTGCTGGAGTAAGGACCCAGTTGCCAATTCAGGAAAGTATCTAAGCCTGACCAAACTTTAATCACAAACTCGTGCTCCTTAGAAATCAATAAAGACACAAACGGGCTGGGGTGAGGGGACAGTGAGAGGGTGGGTCCCACATCCCTGCAGCTCCTGTGCCCAGGTGGGCAATGGGCCAGTGGTTCCTGCCATCCCAGCATCCTGAATAAATCTGGCTTTGCCTTGTCACAATCCTGGAGGGCAGGAGAGGGTGGTAAGTTTACAGATCTGTCCCATCTCAATGACAAACTGTAGTCACTGGTGTTAAATCACCCAAGGCCTTTCCAGGAAGTAACCAAAGTGTTGCTGTGGGATGGCTGAGGCTGGAGTGGCCACAGACACAGCCACCTGGAGCACTCTGCTGTAGCCAGAGCAGCCCTCCCAATTTTTTCCCCTCCAACATGAACAATAACTGTATGAAAGGAAGTTAATTGCACATTAAACAGCCTATTGTTGAGCTGTCATAAAGGGATTTACATGGGTGGCTCCATTAACAGCCATGGGTGGTCCTCTCCATGCTCTCCGTGGGCTCAGAACACAGAGAAGCTTGTTCTAACAATTCGCTTATGAGAAAGGTCAAGAGCTGTGGTTTTGTTCGGTGTGCTCAATATATTCAATTAAAATATACTGGTGTATTCATCAGCTATTAACTGTGTTTGCAATAGGTGTAATTAAACAGGTACTTCCCTGTGAAAGGAAATCTTTGAAGACAAACCCTGACATGGGGACAGAAGAGAGCAGGAGTTTCCCAGGTCTCCAGTGTGGGCTTGCTTTGTGTCTCTGCATGAATCCCTCAGCCACTGGGAGTTTTCTGTTCCCTGCTGCTGGAGCAAGAATGGCTTGAAGGTGAAGGGCTGAGCAGATCCAGCTCCTGCATGTCCCTTCTTTGGGCACGCTGGGGGTGAGCTGAACACCAGCAGTGCTGAATGCTTGGCAGCCCTGGGGGAATAAACTCAGCCAGGCAATTTTCTCAACCAGGCAATTCACTTGCAGAAATATCATTTATGAAGTTACACTTAGAGCCCCGGGATAAGAAATAGAGAATAAGAGAAATTCGGCTGCTCAGGAGCATTTAACAAACTCGGAGGTTTTAGAGGGTTTAGCAGCTGGTGGCCTCCAATTCAAGAGGTGGGAGAGTTAAAAGCCACACACCCTGCTTTGAAAACTTCCTCCAAAGAGCCTGAAATAAAGAAAAACCCCAACAAGGCAGACGAGAGCACAGCAGAGGAAGAAACTGAAGGAAGCAAGAAGTAATTACCTGAGCAAACTGTTCTAATTATATACACACAGCAGACAAACAGTGATAGCAATTGTTGTGCTCTTAAGATGGATAGTGGGGAAATGGAGATGCAGTAGAAAATAACACATATTAAGGAGTTAGTATTCATTATGCTAAAAAAAGGGATGTGTATTTACATTAGTCAGAAATCAGGCATGCAGAGGAATGGGTGACAGCAGGGAGAAGCATAGCAAGAAAACCAGGACATGGTTGTGACGGGTTTCCCTTGTAGTTGTGACCCAGGGACTGCTGAGCCAGGCATGATGCCACCAGCACTGATGGGTTGTATCACAGCTTTTTGGCATCTGACAGCATCCAGTGTGCAGCTGCCTCCGGGCACGGGGCAGGAGCCGGGCACTGGGTAGTGCAGTGTTTTGGTGCACAGCTGCAGGACAGCTTCCTCTTGCCATGGGGCTTTGGGGGACAGCAGGGTGCCTCTTGCCATGCTGTGCCAGTTGATCTCCCATGTGTTGATGGTCTTCCAGGTCCTTTCATTAAAATAGCGCAATGCTCCTTGTGTGTTTGGGCCCCTCTCACCAGGTTCCCTCAGCAAACACCTCTATTCCTCTACTGACATCTTTAATGCAGATAGAGAGTGATCAAGGTAAGCTTCAGCTCAGTTCTTGAAAAACCTCTCCTTCCATTACTGGGCTCTATTAGGCAATTCCCCATCTATTTCTGAGTTATGTAATTAATTCCTGTCTTCTCCAGCATGGCTTATACTGTTAGATATTCAGAGCACAAAGGCAGGGCATTCACTTAAATCCTGGAGGAGGAGAACTGTTGGATTTCCTTTATCTGCAAGATCAGTTAGGGATTTCAGGTTAATCTTGCTTGGTAAATCGTGTTGTGTTTAATCTTATTTGCCTTCATGTCATTGTAAATGGTCTTTCTCTCAGAAAAATGTGACCAAGCTCTGAGTACTGTACCCTGTTCACAAACCCTTCTTAAATAATTGACACAATCCATGTACACAATTCCACCTCTGAGCTGATACCCTGGTTAAGCTCCCACCTTCAAAAACTGCAGGACTGCCCACTCTCTGCTGTTGAGCATCCAAGGCAGCTCCTTCAGTGCCCAACAAACCCAACCAGGTGTGTAAATACATAAAAAACATCCTGGTTTTTTGTAAGTTCCTGCTGGATGATCAGGAGCTAAAAAACCTAACTTCTTGTGGGCTGGTGGATTTGGGATTTCATTTCTGCACATCTTAACCCCAGTTTTGCAGACTCTTCACCCTGGTGCCTTTAGCTCATACTCATCCAAGGCATTTTCCCACTTTGAGGAAGAGGGCACATAACATTTCACTTGCCCATATACTCCTGTCCTGTGCTCCCATCCAGCATTCCTTCAGTCTGTTCTCCTTGGTCTTTCCAATGCCCTATGGTTGTAGAAGTTGTGCATTTACATAGTTTTTCCTAGGTCTACCTAAGCAGGTCTCCCTTCATCCTTTCACTTCCCTACCTATTCACATGGCTTGCTTTGTTGCCAAGACTTCCTCTTTGTGCCACTTAGATTCTGCTAATTCTTCTTCTAAGAAGACATTTTTCATCCATTTCTAATTTCAGCTCCTTCCTAAAAGTTTTTTTCTCTTTAAACTGAGGCACTTTCCAGGTGTGAAGCAGGTGGTCTGTCCCCACCTGCTCACTGTGTAATGATGCAGATGGTGGAATTGCAGAACTCCATGAGTGGTCAACCACTTTATAAATTTCAAGCCAGAGAAATTTAAAAAAAAAATCTTCCCAGGAAGCATAAAATCAACCTAGCTGTTTCAGCTAGCTGCACACAGGCAGGAAAGTCACACTGCCTTGAGTCTGCCCAGATGTGTGTGTCCCAGATAAAACCCAGAGTTTTTTGGCTACGGTCCACATTCTTAGTCTCCTCCGGCAGGACTTGCAAGCCCCACTGAGCGCTGTAACCAGAAGGGAAGGTAATGCTGAATCCCAGAGCTCTCCTGACATAAACCAGGCTGCAAATGATAAGCAACCATCAGTAAAATATCTGTGCTATAGACACTAAACGGGGTTTCTAGACAAATCCAGCAGTTGAGAAGCAAGGCATGCCTTTCCACCCCTCAGCCTCCCCCCCAAAGACCCAGCCATCGCTGCTGGCCCTGCAGCAGGGCTCTGGCTCTACGCTGTCCTCAGCTGCTCTGCAGTGACTTTTGGACTAGGCTGAGGCAACAACTGTCAGTAAAACAAGGGGGAAAATTAACAGTCACAAGACAGCGAGCCTCGGGTGTGTGCACACCTGTGCATCTCCCACAGGACAAAACTCAGCGCACTTCATGTTTATCAGGTCTGAACACAGACAGATGTCATGAAATGCTGAGAGAGTTGGCAGCAGGGGAATGGAAATCCCAGTGTTTATGGAGTGGCAGGAAGAGATGGAGAAACATACAAATGCTTAGGCACAAGGTCAACCCAAGGTGCTCCAAGCATGTAGTCACACTTGGCTGGGCAGGAGGGGCAGCAGCAGCAGCAGCAGCAGCAGCAGCAGAGGTGCCACAGAGCCCATTGTGATGGGCACCTCCCCCTGACCTTCTGGGCAGGTGAGGTGGGCACTGCTGAGCACAGCTGAGCCAGGCACCAGGGCCACAGCCCTCTGCAAAATACTTATGTTCACTAGATAAAGATGATGTAGATATAGAAAGTTTTCAGGTATTTATATGTAAAGGTCTCTGTATATCTAAACCCCAATATTTTGTAATGTTTAAAATGTGTGCATATATGTATAGTTATATGCATATATATATTTATACATATGTATGCTGGTAGTATATGTACATATAAAGACCTTTTAAAAGACCTACGTACACACATGTATTTACACACAAACACATATATATGCAATGTTTATAAATATTATACTACATTATATATACATGATACATGTATTTTATATCTCATATAAATATAAGTATATAAAGGTATTTCAGAAGGCTGCATATGGATTTGCATGTATATATGTATATCAATATGCATATATATAAAAATGCTTTATAAAATCGTTATCAATAATAAATATAATTATATATATGTAGTATAAAATATTAAATTGTATACATATTATCATATATCTCCAGGTGTTGAGGAGTCAGTGCTGGGGTGTGATGGGGGGCAGAGAAAAGTGGCCGGGATGCAGCTGGTATCCCCCTGCTTTGTACCCAGGGAAACCACCCAAGTGCAGACACCGTTTGCACATTTCACTTTTAAATCCACTGGCTGCTGACAGGTGCACTGACACCTCTCCTTTCCTGCTGCCCACCCATCCAGGAGCTGTGCTGTCTGTCTGTCCAGATGTGCTGCCAAAGCCCTCCTTTCACATGTGCAGCCCCAGCTGGGACAGAGAAGCTGTCATGCCATGACATTTCTCTCCTCTGGCACAGGGATCCTGCTGAAAGAAGTGAGGGAATAACATCAAAACCCCAGCCAGAGGCTGACAAGCAAACTGACATTTAGCAATACAAAAAGCAGGTGAAGTGGGAAGAAAAGCCTGGCTGGGTGGTTCAGTTTTTGGCTACGGCTGCAAATCATTTGGGGAAGCGTGTCTGACTCCACATATGCATTTCCAGAGACATTTGTAAAATGCCAGGACAGGTATTTCCCCCTCTATTCGCTCTCATTAGCCCCTCTCCCAGAACTGCCCACACCCAGAAGAGCGGCAGCATTAAGGCAAGTACATCACCAGCTTTAGCTCCAGCACCAGATGGAGGTGGGCAGGCAAGGGTTAAGTGACAGCTTATTTACCAGTGACAAGGGTGTGCAGAAACCTGGAAGACTTTTTTTTCCAATTTTCCTTGGGTGACAGACACTTTACAGGCAGTTCTGCTGTCCCTGGGAACGTCATTGTGAAATGGAGAACCGGTGGCATTTACAGACTGAAGTTTCTCCTTGTACTCAATGACAGAATAAAGGGGGAAAGTTTAAAAAAGCCAAACCCATGAATGTTTTTAACCAGGAGCGCCTCCAGCCTGTTTTTATGCCGGCTCTAACTCTGGCTGGTTAAACTCACTGCACTCTGCAGCATAAGCCGGTTTGAGCTGCTGGTGGACAGTGCTACTTTCTGCTCAAACTATTTCTCACTCGCTTAATTATATCCTGCACTTACAGCTTAACAGAGAACAGATGTGAAGGCTTACCTTGGGACAGATACATTATGTATACAGCATTAACTTCACACCCATACAGTACCCATTTTAATTACACAGCCAGTGGGGGACCCAGGATAGTTTGCTGGCAGAGCACTTGGTTTCATTAGCAATTCCCAGGACCTCGGCAGTCTGCAAGCATCTGCACTCATGCAGGCTGAGCTGCGCTGGAGATGCACCCCATGGCAGCCAAGGATGAGCCATGCACTGCCTGACATCAGGGCAACCTCCCCAAAATACTGAAAGGCCAAGTGCCACTGCACACCTATGGGCTTAAACAAGTGCCAGCTGGAGTTTCATCTTAAACAAGAGTATTTTGGGAAAGTCTTAATGTGACATGAAATGTGAAGCCAAAGGATATTGAAAGACAGCTTGGACATACGTCACCATGGAAATTTGTCTGATCTCTGACCCCTGTCAAGGCAACATCAGAGTGACAAGTCCCCACAGGCTGCATCTCGCTACTAATAAAAGCCTTTTAGCAACACTCAGAGAAGGGATTTGATCACAGCCTCTTGCTGGGTTTAATAGGTGGCGAAGCACAAGGCAGCATTTGGTTTTGTCACTCCATTACAAGCTCAATATGAGTGATGAGTGCACTGCTGCAGCAAAGAGAGACAGCAGGGTGCAGGTGGCATCAACAAGGGCATCGCCAGCAAAGATAAAGGAGTCATTATCCCACTCTATTCAGCTAGTTAGGCCACACCTGGAATACTCTGTTCAGTTCTGGGCCTGCACAATAAAAGATATGGACAGGCAAAGAGGGTCCAGAGAAGGGACACAAAGATGATTCAAGCACTGGAAAGGGCTGGCATATGAGGAAAGGCTGAGAGATCTGGTTTTGTTCAGCCTTGAGAAAAGAAGCCTTAGGAAAGACCTTATTGCCATGTTTCAGTATTTAAAGGGTGGATACAAAAAAGGAGGAGACTCCTTTTTTACAAGGAGTCACATGGAAAGGGAAGGGCAATGGGTACAAGTTTCTTCTGGGGACATTCCAATTAGACACAAGAAGAAAATTTTTCACAGTGAGAACAATCAGCCATGGGAATAATCTCCCCAGGTAATTGGTGGATTCCCCAGTCTTGGACAGTTTTAAGATTCAGCAGAAGAGGATAATGGACCATCTTGTCTGACCATGTTTTTGCCAAGAAAGACTGGACCAGATGATCCTTGAGGTCACTTCTAGCCTGGTATTCTATGATTCTATGATTTCACACATCTCCTCTTTGAAGCAACATAAGCAATGTCCTTACATTTTGTTAGCTTCTCAGGAACTCTGAAAATTCCTCCAAATTTTAACAGATCCAAAATTGGATTAAAATTTTGCTCACGCCACAATGAAGCAGAGAAAACTGCTCTGATTCTCCATCAAAACCACTGCATCCCACCCAGGCACAGAGTCTATTTCTGCAGTTGTTCCTTTCCAAGGTGAACAGAAAGAACGGCCATTTTCCTTCTTTCTCCTTTAAATTTTTCCCAGGTAGCAAATGTCTCTGACAAGCCCTTTCCCCACAGCCACCTCTCATTAGCTGGGCTGCCCTTCTCCCTGCCCAGGGTGCAGCCACACCATCCTCTGCTTCCAGCCCAGGAGAGAAACCATCAATATACATATGTCAGATGAAATTAAAATTGTCCCTATGAGTTATTCTATGACACAAGCTAGCACCGGCTATATTAAATCCTATTAATTAATATTAAATTAATTATTTCCTTGCCTATAAACACAGTGTTACTGCAGAGCACAGAAGCAATTATTATCTGGGGTGATTCAAGATATTAGAGCTTTCAGAGTCCCAAAAGCTGCATATTTGTTAGAAACAGCAAGACAAATCTGTAGCTGTTAGAGCCACTATAACAAGACTAGAAAAATCCTGAATAAACTGCAATAGGTCAACAATTTGCCAGAAATATCAGCTGAATCAGGAGCCTGAGGTTTCATCTCACTGGAACATTACTTATTATGTGCACAAAGAACCCTGTCTCAGCAGAACACTCTGTGTTACTTACTGAGGGGCCAGTAAGGCATGGCTTGTGTTTCACTAACCTCCAGTCATTCAGGCTTAATTCTTTGCTTAGTTTTCTTTCACCTGCTTTGGGAACAAGTAAGAGCACACGGTGGGACAGGCAAGCTCTGCCTCTTGCAGCACAAAGCCCTTTGCAATGGCAGCTGATGGAGCACAGCAGTGGGCAAAACCCAGCTGAAGGGGGCAGCTTTCAGCAAACACGGTGCTGCCTGCTCGTCACTCACTGGGAGGTGATGCAGAAAGTAAGGGGGCAATTTTCTGTTTGTTTCTGCTCGTTGGGGAAAATTTCTTCCAGCCCGCAGTGCTTTTGTAGGGGCTGCATGTCCTTGTCGTGCACTGCCCATGGCTGGTGTGGACAAGGGGGTGGAGGTGGTGAGTATCCAGGGCTGCCTTATTCCTGCAGGATCCAGCACCTCCTGGTGCCCATGTGGTATAAATGGGTCAGTCAAGCTGGTGAACAGCAACAACTCACCAGCTAACCACCAGCTACTCACCAGCTCACCATGGCTGTGCTTCTTGAAGAGGCAACAATGCTTTTGGTCTCCATCCCTCCTAGAGTGACTGCTGATGACATTTATTGAGGTCGTGACTCTCTCAGTGGCCTTAGGAGACCTGGAAGGCAAAGCTCTCAAACAAAAGCTGTACTGGCCTTTTGAAAAATTCATCTCTCTCTGTTTCCCTGCTCAAAGTAGAAGAAGAAAAAAAAAATGCCCCTTTACTGAAGTTGTTATGCAATGAGTCATTTGCTGCCTGAAGAGAGATGGGCCAGCATCCCTCTCTTCGCTGCAGTGATTTGACTAATTACTTCTATCTGCTCCAGCAGAAGAGCAGCCTCCTCCAGCGTTTCTGCTGTCTGAGCCCTGTCTGTCAGCAGCAGAGAAGGGGGTAGAGGTGGGAAACAATGTCCTTCTGGTTTGGGCAGTGGCATTTTGCCTGTTCCTTACCCATACTGGGTGGCAGGTCCCAAAATCGAGAGCTCAGTGAAATACAAAGCCTGAAAAGTTCAAAGTGGGAAATGGTATTGAGTTTTAAACTGGAGTTTTCTTTCAGCTCACATCTTGAGGACCTGGTGACTGAAGGGCCACAGACATTGCCCAAACCCTCACCCAGTGTAGCTGGATTGAGGGCAAGGACAGGGGCACGTGTGGGGCTTCCAAAATGCTGCAGTCTCCTCTGAGCTGCTAAACAGGGCTCAGGAGCTCCACAGCTGTTAATTAGAGGTGAATGTTATTAAAGTATATTAGAAGAAAAAGGCATATGCAAACTGATTACGTTTTTACACTTGTTAAAAATCACAACTGTGATTTTTAATTATAGTGGATCAAAGAAAAGAACCACATTAATCCAATGTAATCACGTGCAAGCTGAGTTGATAACGACATTGTATTTAATTGGCAGTAAGCTCAGGCAACATTACATACAAATGAAAAGGAATGACACATTCTGAAGACTAATTAATATGACAGACTGGTAGCAAATGCATTGTTTATTACTACTAATTTCCAGTGGCTGGTTCAACACCATTTTGTTGCCATGATCCTCAGCGCTGCGTCCATCAGTGCATGATATTTAAAAGGAAAATTAAATGTGATTTATTTTAAGGAGGAACAAAGAAGTTCAAAGATAATTAAATTACGCATTTCAAATACCAAGTTGCAGATAAAGAGCTTTAAAATGCAGGATTTTTCTCTTTCCAACTGTAAGTCCCCTTGATATGTGCCTATAAGTCACATTAATGTGTTACATCAGTGACAGAAGACACTTCTTTCCCTGCACATTTTAATGCAGTTAACAAATGGTGATTTTTTTTCAGGGTTGACACAACTCTCAGTGAAGTAAACAGAAGGATTACCCTCAGGACCCTGCCAAAGCCCAGCAACTCACTGGAAGAATTTCCTTTGGCTCCACTGGGCTCTCAATCATATTCTAAGGTTTTCAGATCAGGACCCGTTATCTTTTTTTTCATCTTTAGAAAGTACCTACCAAAGGTAAGGAACATTCATTCAGGTAAAGTCTTAAATGCCATGTCCTGAAAGTTCACTAAAGCTTTCCGGAGAGTGGCCTGCATTAGAATTCTCCTACCTGACTGCACCACCTTCCACAGCTGGTTATGGACTGTAATGGCATGTATTTGTCACACCTTGTTACAGCCTTGGTCAATAGAATAATGGAATAATCAATCATCTATATTTTAGTGTGAGACAAAATAAATACAGTGCATAATAGTCAGTCAGGTCTTCACCAAAGAAAAGTTGAACAATTACGGTGGTTGTCAGTGGTAAACTGCCTATGATAAGTATGCAAACATTGACCCCAAGTGTTACACTGAGAACATGGAAATTAAAACCATCTATCTTACTTGATTCAAAGTCTCCTAGATAACAAGGATGGTATTTAAGGAAAACCTTGGCTGGACTCAGATTGCTTCTTTCTCTTAGATTAGAATTAAATTAAGTCAAAATTTAGAAAATACTGGTTTAATTGAAGATACTTCGCTAGCTCATAAATTATACATTCTCTATCCTGTTGAAAAGTGTAAGTTTGATATTAGTTGTCAGAGCTGCAGAGGATTCCTAAAGGTTAGTTCACATTTATGTGCAGTATAAGCAGACTTATGGGAACGAAAGCCTAATTATTGAAGTTCCCAAATTGCTAACCCTCTGCTCAGCAAGTGCAGTCTCCCAGATTTCAGCAATAGCAGTGTTTTCTTCAGCAATTTAGCACTTATATGCAAAATAAGATGGTCAAGAGAGACCTTGGCCAAAAGCAGACACTGGCATGGAATCAAGAATGAAAATATTAATAGATAATCATCTAGAAACTAATTACAAAATGTAAAAAGTCCAGCTATCTTGCACAGACCGCAGCAAGGAAGAGTGTTTCAGTTTCATTAACACAGCAGCAGAAGGAGAATCCTTGCAAAGTAGTTTTCCGAATTTCCTACTGCTCATACCAATGTACATCTGTGTTCACTAGAGCCACATTCATTGAAATTAGAAGGGTAAAAGAATAATCTAACAGTGAAGGTAATAATTCACTGAAACATGCTTGTCCTGATTTCAGCTGGGATAGAGTCAATTCTCTTCTTAGGAGCAGGTATAGGCCAAAATTAAATGGCTGGTGATATAAAGCTGGAAGACTTGGTGACTATTTCTGAAGTCCAAATTTATTCTTAAAATGCACTTGGTCCAAACAAACTGAAATTAAATTTAGTGGTGTTTAGTCAAGCTCAGATTTAAGCATGAGTCAAAAAGCCATCTCTGAACACTCCATCCTTCCCTTGCTGGGGCAGCAGCAATGTGCCACACCAGGGGTGGGTTTGTCCCAGCACATGTGGCCATGGCAGTACTTCCCCTGCTGAATTGCAAGGCCAGGTCACAAAAAGCAGCCTTACCCCAGGTGGAATTTAATCATGCATTTAATGTAAAGCTTATGCTCCTACCACACCGAGTTGTCCCTGTCCATATCCACAGTGGTGAGCAGAGTGGCATCACCATCAATGCTTGCACTGATATCTGCTGAATCAACTGCCGTGCTGCAAAAGCTGCCATTACAGCCCAAAAGCAGCCTGACACACACTCAGTTTGAGTGGAGCTACCCTGGGATGCACACACACATCCTCATCAGCCTGTGACCAGGAACAGTGGCATTTTCAATCAAGATGCCTCCAGCACACACTGGCAAATGCTTGGCACTGAGACAGTGGTGACAGATGTCCATCAGTGCTGAGGAAGACTGCTGCAGATGGAGACAAGGGAGAGGCAAACTCCGTGACTCCAGGGAATCTGAAGGAGAACTGGAGATGTTATTGATCTGCAGCATTGCTGAGAGCCTCCCTTGCTGCTGGGCAGCACTGGCACTCAGGAAGATGGGATCATCCATCCAAAGTGTGCCTGTGACTGCCTGAACCAGTGTTGAAAACACACATCAGTGCATCCTGAAATGGTTAGAAAAGCTCCTTACATACCGACCCAGTAACTGGCAGGGTGCTGAGCAGCAGAACAAGGAGCAAAGCCCTCTGGTGCAGCCCTCGGCTGCGTCGTACCACATTGAGGGAGCTTCACAGAGCCACAAAAGACCCCATGAGATGGTTTTAAAACCTTAGAGCTGATTAGTCAGATAAGCGCGATGAAATAAGCTCTGCTATCATCAGAAATGGTGCAAGGCGCTGTCGCATGAGGGAGAGAGATGGGACGGATGTGAACTCTATTTAAGCGGTCCCACAGCGAAACAGTTTGCAGCCAGCACACAACTTACTGTCAGCTCTCTGTGAGCGGCTCCTTTGATTGCGCTGCTCTGTGAAGGAGCACTTGTCACTTTTTATTGAAGGAGAGGGGAAGAAAGCAAGGCAGCCTGTTGCCAGGAGAAAAGATGCCACTCACTTGAAGTTAAAATATAGACAGCTGCAATGCCCTGGCTGCTGGTGATCGAGGACCAGCAGAAGTGTGAAGGAAGTATCAATGCAGGGCAAGAAAAAGAAAACAGCAAGAGACTGGGGCGAGTGCAGAGCAGGGAGGGATGGGGCCCAGACTCCCTGTTTGTAGCTGATAGTGCCTGCAGTGCCTGAGTCTGCAGGAAGAGAAAACAGCAGCCATGTGCCCTTCCAAAGGCAGCAGCTCCTGTCAGGATGCTGTTTCCACAGCCCTTGTACCCAAACACCTGTGAGACATCTGGACTGGGATAAAACATAGAGTGACCCACTGTGGAGGAGGATTTTAAGTCTTCTATAATAAAAGGGCAATTGGTTGTTTGGCATTGCCATACTGTGGACTGGTTACTTCTTGCAGCAGATTGTCCTCACTCCCGTGATGAGCTCTAATCGAAATGGAGAAGAGCTGTAGCACTGCACAGCCTGTCCCACAGCCTCTGCCTTCCCAGATCATCAAGCTCTGTGAAATCCACCTTGCAGAGCTGGAAATCCCTCACCCCAAAGCAAGAGTATTAAAGCTCTGTGATTGTATCTCTGTAACCCAGCAAGCAGAGGAAAACAACCTGGGAAAGGCACAAAAGCTCAACGTGAGCACCCCTTTCCTCCCCCTTCCTTTGTCAGGATTCTGCTTGTTCAAGATAATAATCAGCAAACAGAAAACCCTGTACAAAGAAGCTCCAGTGGAACAAGCCCAATTTCCCATCAATCTCTAGTACTTCTGGAAAGAGTTACTGTGGAATATTAAAAGGCACCAGAGATGACAGCAGTATCCAGAAAGATGGAGGAAACAACTCTGCAGACAGAGGAGGGACAAAATATTACAGTATGATTGTATGATTCTAAGTGTAGAAATCAAAAATGGTGCACCTGTCCTGAACTGATGATGGACAAAGTCACTAAAATCCCTTATCCACTTGTTCTAGCAGCATCAAAGCACCATTCACTTTGTGTGCTACAATGGGTGGGTAAGTGGAGGGCTGATTTCTCAGGTGGTTCTAGTTGTGCTGTATTTTTCCTTTCCTGTGAGCACAGGGGCTCACTCACAGATTCCACAGTGATGCTGCTAATGCCAGTCTGTGTCTCATGGCAGCACACAGCCACCATCCAGCAGTGGAGAGCAACTGCTAAGAAATTACACACACATTTGGAAACAGCCAATATCAATGTCACCTTCTAAACAGGCAACCAAGGGATGCAGGATAAACAGAAGAACAGCCTTTTCCCTGGAAGCAGAGGAAGGCAGTGGCTCCAAGTCCTACAGTATTGAGTTATCATCTGGACCTGGCTGCATTTCTCTGAGACTCACTTCTCTTCATCTCAGGCTCTAGCAGATAGAAGACATATGGACATCTTCATGCTCCTGGTTCTCTTGCCAGAGGTCACAGTCATTTTCTATTCCTCTGGTAAGCTAGGGGTGGTTCCTGGAAGCATTGTGGACTCTTCCCATCCTATCTGCCTTTTGAGCTCATTAGCTCTCTGCTGTGCTGTGCATTGACTTTCTGTGGAAGGACTTCAGGAGCAACCCTGCCAGCTTCCAAACCCTGGGATATTTTCCTACAGTAAAATCCCCATTTCTGCTCGGAGCTACAACGTGCCACTGGCATTAACCCCCCGGCTCATCCCAGCAATGAATGGGACAAGGCAAGGGCAGCAGTGCCAAACACAGCATGGGAGCAGTGCCACAGTGTGTGGGGACATTGCACACAGAGCCCCTGGGGACACATGGCCAGAGCCACCGCTGTCCCATGGTGTGGCACTGGGGGTGCTCACAGGCTGTGCATCATCCCTGGGCAGCCTGAGCTGAGACAGCATCTCTGCTGTGTAAAGAGATGAAAACGTCTTTCTGCTGTCTTTTGAGGTTGGTTTTTTTCTTTTGTTTTTGAGAGGAGACTGCAGATCTTGGCTGTCCCAGGAAATACGTTATAAAAGTGCAATTTGCCTGTCTTGGCTCTCTCACCCTAGCATTGACCCTAAAGATGAACTCCCATGAACAAGTCTAATCCTGTTTTTCATGTTTCCCCAGGCTGATGAATATTTATGAATCATTTCTCCAGAGCCAAAGCATGGCCCTTACAACCAGCCATGATAGTTCAATTTGTTTGCTTGCCAATTCTTCAAATTGTTTTTTTGTTGTTGTTCTTTTTGAAACTTAGAGGAAAAAAAGAATCTCATTCCCAGTTGGTTCTTATCAAAGTGTGTGGGGTTTTTGTTTGGTTTTTTGTGCTTTTTTTCTTTAAATTCAGCTGGTGCTTGGAGACTTTCCAATCGGCTTGAATGATTAATGTAGTGCCACTGACTTGTTTTGTGTTTGTATTAACAACAAAAAAAAGCACAATTCATGTTTTCCAAAGAACCAATTAGGTATCTCTGATTGACCACGCCATGTACGTTTTAAATTGTTCTTTGTGTGCACAAAATGTATAGCAAAAAGGAAGCATTTCCACAGAGATGAATGGAACATTCAAGGTTAGAGACACAGGCAAAATACCGCCTCTCAGCAAGCTGTGTGTTACACTATAATCATTGCAAAGCCAGGTCTTAATATCTTACATTTATTTAAGGGAAAAGATTTGTTCTTTTCCCTGCTATTTATTTAGCTAGTCTAAATTCAGTTTGAATAGCAAAACAGCTTTCCCAGTTTAGCTGCATTACCAAGTCAAGGTCATTCCCCTCAAAGATCAAGATCCTCTACAAGGGAGGAAAAAAAAAAAGGAAATTACTCTCTCCCCTTGATTGATCTACTCAACATCATTAGCGAAGGGTAAGAGATATCTAAACATGCTCTGCAGTCCATTGATGTGCAGTGTTTTTTGGTGTGAAACAGAAGGAAGTTATGCAATTACCTGGAGGGAAAAAACTGTTCCTTTGGTGGTGTTTGGACATATAACAGAGTAGTGAACAGGGAAGGATCCTGAAGGGCTCCAAGGAGCTGAGTGTTTGTGAGTCAATAAAGAGATAAAGAAATGCAGCTCTATTGATTTGCATTATGTGCTGCTTCCCAGGTGAGAGTTCAGCCTTTTCTAATGTTCTAATGTTATAATATTTGTATAATAATATGTGTAGAAGTTTGATAGCACTTAATAGCATGTATATTTTTAGAAATAATAATAATAACTTTTGTGCTTAAACTCCTTACACTAAGATGTGCCATTGTAACCCTATCCCTCAGAGACTGCTTGGCAAAACACACAGGGGCTACACCCAGTGAGGGGAACTTTCACACCAGCCAATATATATTGCATTACAACCCCAAAACCAACAAAAACTGTAACATTAATGTTTGTGATTTTGTCCTTCTGCCAGAGGGAAAAAAAAATCACTTGAAAGCCTGAGACTGAAGGGCAGCCTTTCCCAGATCACCTTGCTGCAAAGAGACAGACCATTACCAGGGACCCAGAAACTGTTCCAAGGCTTAAAATTAGTCCTGTTGAGGGAGAGGGGGACTGTCCATGTGCTCAGCACTCCCGAGGGTGTGGAGATGGGAAAGTGGGCTCAGCTGCAGCAGCAAGGCCAGGGGACAATGCTCCTGGCCAGGGGCACTGCGGGATCTCCAGGGCAGGAGCCGCTTCCTCTGATTTATTTGAGCACAAGCAAATACAGCTGAACCCCAGAGAGGCAAGTGGCCATGAACTGCATTGAGGGCAGCACTGCAAAATAAGCACTGGGCAAGAATGCCTGTGCCTGAGGAGGCTTTAGCCACGTTGCCCTGAGGAGGTGACACCACCAGGGTGATTAACTCTCTGGACCCCAAGCCCAGCCCATGCAGGAGCTGGGTGCTGCCTCTGGAGCCTCTGGAGCACTCAGAGAGAGCTCAGAGCCTCCATGGCATCTCCCTGCCTGTGCATGCACACGTGTGTCTATCAACAGAAAATACACATATGCACACCCCTTGGTCCCTTGCAATTTAATCAGCCAGACCTTGAAGCTTTCTGTTGCAAGGACACCTGGAAAAGGCCTGGCAGGGCTCAGTTACTTTTAAATTGCAGCTGCTTTTTATCTACTGAAAGTTTAACCTGCGATCACGGTGAAAATAACCATTTCATCTGCAGTAAGCTCTAAGATCCAGGTGGCTCAGCACCTCTGGAGGTTTGAAGGTGCTGCTCCTGTCTCCACCATGCTCACAAGTAAGCAGTGGCAGCTCCACTGGCCCCACATGTGTTGGTGGGGCAGAAAACTGCTCTTGGAGTTGGCTCAAGGGTTTGAGGAAGGGCCAGCACAGCTCAAACTTGTCTGCTGGCAGTGTCCTGTAGAGACCACACTGAAAAATGGACTCTGCCTCCCTACCTGGCCACTGGCCAGTCCAAGAACAGAACAGCCCTACTATCACTTGCAATTATAGAAAATAACAATAATAACAATGTGTCTCCTTTGCCAGCTCACCCAGACCACTGACACCCCATTTCAGATCCCCACAGCCACATTCACTGCACTAGTAACGAGTCAGTGGGCTCAAATCACCCTTATCCATGGCTGAAGGAGATACCCAAAGGGGGAGCGATGCAAACCAGAACCCAAATCTTAGTGAGCCATTAAAGAAAAACATTGCAGGATGTCCCCTGAGATCCCTGCCTGCTCCTCTGGCACATGCGCCAGGCAGCTCCAGCAGCACATTGCTGGTTATCAGTGCTGCAAATCAAAGTGGAATTAGCATAATTGTTCAGGTCTGGGGTTTGTTTTTACTGAGGTAATACACAAGCTGATGACACTGGGGTTTTCTTACGCCAGCCTAATTTCCAACACTGTGCTCACCTATGCTCTGTTGCAGCAGTGTTAATGGCAACTTTCTTCAAAAGAAAACAAAATTGTTCCAGGAACGAATCTGAATTCAGCAATATTTCTGTCAATCCAGCGGGCTGCCTTCCTTTCTCCCTTGCTTAGGAGACAATCATTGCCTGCTGGGACTTTATGCATAGATTGCTAACTTGCTGTGCATATGCCGATGCAAAGAATGAGCTTTGTAATTTAAATAACAGACTGTGGAATAGATGGCAGACAAACACAGTCATTCACCCAGCTGCAGAAAACTGACAGCAAAGGCTCCAGCAGGAAAGTGGGGAAATGTATTGCTTTTTCAGGGAACAGACACACATCCTACAGCCATGGCCATCACTTGCAGAACACCATAGGCAAAATAAAGCAGAACGTAATCAACATCCCAAAACAGAAGGGTTTACACAATGTCCTGCTCAGAGCACAGAGGTCTTCTGCCTTTTACTGCCTACTGCCATTCCACATGACTGGATCTGCAGTCCAACTCTGATGCAAAGTGGAGATGTTCCTTCTTACTAGGAGACTGGAGAAATAAATTTCTCCATTTGTAAAATTTGATTTGGTAAAATCCTGGTGGTGGTCCCTGGGAAGGGCAGTTGGGAACAGCCCATCAGCTCAAGGGTGACAGCATCTCTCTGCCAGGCAGCGTCATACCCACCAACACTTCCTGCATTGGCAGGGGGCTCCCTCCATCTCCAGCTGGGCCTTCAGCCCCTGGACACACTATGATTTACCTCCAGGCATGGGCTGCATGCTGGTTTTGTGTCCCAAATTCCCCTGTGCCTGCTCTGAGTATCCTGGGAACCCACAGCTGGACCAGTGCATGGGGAGCACCCCTGGGATACAGCCCTGTGCAAGAGGGTCATGCTGCAGGAGAAACTCAGGGAGATCCCATTAGGAGCCACAAGAACCAGCAAGAGCCCTTCTGGGGATGGATGAGGCTCACAGATAAAGCAGAAGAGGCTGTAGGTGGACAGGAACATGGACCAAGGCTGGGCAGAGCCACAGCACTGCATGACAGAGGGGCTCTGCAGACAACAAAAATGACAGCTAGAATACAGAAAATAACTGCAAATACCTGTTCAGGTAAAATAAACCTCCCTAATCTGGTATGCCTCATTTGCATAACAACAAAGTCTTTGTTGGGGTTTTTTTGAGGTTGATAAATACCTTTTCTTTTTGAAAAGAAACAAAGTCTCTGACAAGGCCTTTAATCATCAAATCAGTATAAACAACATTATAATACATTAGACTTGGAAATGATAATCTGTGATTATGCACCAACTAATTAAATTAGTACTGACAGCTTTCAAAGAGTAGGAGAAAAAGGCAAAATATATCCCTTGCTTTCAGGGATGATTTTCCCTAGAAGAAGTGAAAAGAGACAAGCTATAAAGCCTTTCTAGCTGGGAATGAGGATCCACACAGGAAACTCCCACACCTGAAATACAACCCCTCCTAATGCTTGCCAGAAACCCATTTCACAAGCAGGAGCTAAGTCAGGTCAGCTGTGAGTAAAAAGCAACAAGTTAAAGTTCTCCTTAAAATGAAACCCCAGGTGTTTGCCCTGGAAATGATCAGGTACAGCTGCTGTCCCTCTGAGTGAGCACAACCAGCCTTCTGGAAATAACCTGAGTTTCATGGTTTGGGGAGATGAAATCCTTCACTTGGCTGGAGAAGAGCATAAAAACAATTCATAAACAGGAGAAAGACAAACTGTATTTATGCATAAGTAGCATTAATAGCCTTTTGAGGGTTCTAATAATTTAGTGTTGCTATGCAACACGCAGGACCAAACCTGATTCCAGTAGCAGCAACAAAGCAGATCCTCTGCTGGCTCTTGCAGGACCTGGAGAGACCCTGCACAGACCCTGGTGATTGCATCCAGCACAGTGTCCCAGCTGTGTATTGCCAGGTGAACAGGGGCTAAAATGCAGCATAAACCACAAGCATCCCAGCCACTGTGACACAGTGATGTTTCCACACCAGGGAATAATAGCAATTGTGGAAACAGAAATGCCTCCCAACCCAAACTCATGTCATATACAACACTTGTCAACTTGTCAAGATGTTACTTTATATAAATGAGCTTAATTTACATGTTAATAACACTAAAACCCACAGTGTGAGAGGGAGAGAGAAAGTGAAGTGAGGAGGAGATATCTGAAACTTCCATTTAAAACCTTGTCAGATGTGGAAATTTTGAAATGTTTCAATAAGCTCAGAATAAAACCCATCCATTAATTTTACTTGAATTTCATGGCAGGATCCTCTAGTTACATACCAACTTTCCATCTTCTGGAAAACCTTTGGGTGCCTGCATTTTGTTCATGACAAACCTTGACTGTTGTGATTTTGCTTTTTCATCACCAAAGTCCCACCTGTGCCTGCGAAAGCCAAACACACTGTAGAGTGAGTGCCTCACCCTGCCAAAAAACCTGCAGCATGACGCACAGCCTTGCCAGGATTCACAGGGGACATGTTCACTTCCCAGAGTAGAGAAGGTGGCTGGCTGTGATTAGAAGCTGGAGACTAAATGCAGTGGTGAGAAAAGAAGCAAAAGCAGAAATGTTGCTCTTTTGGCTTCAAGAGCTGGAAAAGGAAGCACCACTGCCATCCCACTCAGGTCAGCAGGGCTGCAGAGCAGTGTGTGGTGCAGGACCAGGCACCAGTAATGAAGAAGAACAGACAGACCATTCCTGAGATGTGGCAGCCACACATGGACACACTGACAGCTCCTGAACTGAGTGTTCCCATCCCCACCACAACCAACACTTTCCTCCTCTTCACTTGCTCTTACACCTCCATGTAAACATGCAGCAATGGACTCTCTGCCGATCCAGCCACCTTACCCTTTCACAGCACAGATCTGGGATTTTCAGAGCATTCTCCCTTATCACTTTTTGCTTTCAGCTGGTGAACTCTCCCTTCTTCAAAAGCGTCGATTGAATGGTTGTTTGTAGGCACGTTGCCACAAGTGGGCTTGGAGTAAATACATGGAGATAACTGGGTGGAACAAAGCCAGTCAGCTATGTGTGTTAATAGGAGAGGAAACCTGGGGAAGGAGGGGAATCGAATTGCTAATATCCATTCAAAAACTAAAAAATGAAAAATCAGTTTGTAGTGCAAACAGCAGCAGCCAACAATCTCAGCCATCCCACATTGTCACAGGTCATTTTGCTTTAGCTGCCCATCCATAGCATAGAAAAATCAGCAAAGCTTGGAGGATCAATTCAATAATTCAGTTTAGGAGATAGTAGAAAACAATATTTTCTGTATTTAATTCCTTTGTAATAATGGCTTGTGCCATCAGTTCAGCATTTGTGTTTGCCAGAGTATTTCGAGGCTAAAGTAAAAGTAAAATTAAAGCTTTCTTCTGACTCTTTGTACTTGGCCATATCACATCCTTGCAAAGATGCCTAATCAATTAATTTGTGCATGAGAGGACAGAGTATTCTTCCTGAAGGGCCCCTCCTAGCACAGGCAGTGCAGGAGCAGAGGTGACTTGGAAAGTGATAATTGAAAGAAAACTTACCCAGGACTTGTAGCCCCTCTACAGCTGCACATGTTCAGAGAAGTGTGACCAGATGTCCCTCCTCTTCCCTCTCCCCTTTCCCAGTGCTCACGGATAGGCATTTTCAGAAGTGATGCAGCCCCAGCACAGAGCTCCAGAGATGCTGCTGGGCACAGCCAGGGATGTGTTCCAGAGACCCCTTTCCCCTCCACAGAGCTCTCGCCTGGGCCATGAGGGGATGTAGGTCTGTCAGGAGTACCATGTGCGAAACACTCAACTTTTAGAGCCACCAAAGCCAACTTTCTGTCCTTCTAATACACATCGGATAAACAAACCGATCGTAGAATAACAAAGAAATATAACCAGTGTCAGAAAAAGTCCTGCAGCCAGCAAGTATCTCCTGCATATTTTATCTTATAACCCAGTGCACTAATACTTAACTACCACACCAAGCAGGTGGAAGTTTGAGGGCCATTGAGCACTGTGAATTTTCCCAATGCATCACAATTACCAAAACACCTGTGCTAAATAACTTTGCGCTGAGCCACTGTGAAAATTCACAGAGTGCTCAATAGCCCTTGAAATTTCTCATTTCTAACTGGCAGCAGAGTGGCTCAGTGTTCACACATCACCCCACAGCACAGCGCGCCTACGGACACCCGTTCAAGACCTCGTAAAGGCCCTTTTCTCCTCGGCAGGATGTTATGCCATCCCTGTGATTTTCAGGGTGCTCCTACTTTGTCTCCACAATTACACTCATTTGAAGCTGGTGAACTTCTGTGTGAGTAGATTCCAAACATAGCCAAACTCCGCAGCTCCCCTGTCCCTCTTTCCCAGCCCAGCACAACTACCTGTCTTGGGTCTTTCCTTTTCTCCTTGCATAGCCAGGACAGATGCCAAGTTAGAGGCACAAAAAGCCCAACAACAGCTTGGGACTGGCCTCTCTGTGCTCCCTACCCTCTTTTCATGTGGATATCAGACTGGGATTAAGGGCTCAGCTTCCCTCCAGACACAGCAGCAGTTGAGGGCACGTTCAGCCCTGGGATGCACAGAGCAGGGCAAGGCTCAGCAGATGGCCAGGAGCTCTTTAGCTGTGGCAGAAGACATGAAAGACTGCACAAGCCCGTGCTGTACCCAGCTGGAAAAGAGGACAAGAACAAATTGGAGGGGTTTCAGCAGGCAAAAGCAAGAAGAGTAGGAGGTTGATAAACCTCTCTTATAGTGGGGCACTAGAGACATTCAATCCATTTAGTCTGTCCCTGGGAAGGTTAAGAGGTGACTTGAGAGTGGTCAGCAAATGCCTTTGCAGAGAGAAGAGTAATAAGATGAGGCTCTTTAATCTGACAGTCAAAGGTATCTTGAGATCCAGAGACTGGAAACCAAAGACATCTGTACAGAAAAATAAAATTGTTCTTGGTGCAGAACAATTAAAGTAATTAATTAACCACTGAAACAATTCACCTCAGAATGAGACAGATCCTCTGTCACTTCAGATCTTTAGATTGGACCTCTGTGGGACATCTGAACTCCACCAGAGCATCTGTTTTTTGGAAACTGGAGGGGGAAGAAAAAGTCACATAGGAAAAATTGCTTTTGTGGGTTATAGGAGCTCCTTCTGCATAGCTAGTCCAGAACTGGGCATCTCTGGAAGTCAGACAGCAATAGCAGCCAGATGCTGCTGTTGCTGTATTAGACATAAATACAGAAGTAATAGCACAGAGAAGTAAGAATTATTTAGAAAATATAATGTGTCTCATCAGATGTCCCTCAAGCCTTACAGGGCAGTGCAGAGCTGTGCCCAGCCCTGCTCTCTGCCACTCTGCTGCTCAGAAAAGAGCAGAGCAGAAGAAAACCATCAGCTCACAGAGGGAGGCTGAGCATGATCCCTCTGTGTCCCGGTCCTGCCACTCCCACCGAGGACTGTGAACTACCCACAACACAGCCTGTTATGCAGGGCTGTGGTTTCCACATCCTGGGTGCCCACCAGCCACTTCCAGCTCATCTGTGGGACTGCAGAGCATCACTTTGGTCCTGCCCCTGAGGCTCAGTGCCTTCCTGAGGAACCATTCTGTTTGTCAGCTGTGTGCAACTACCCTCAGCAAAGGCTCTTGGTCCTTAAAAAGATAGACTGAAAGCAAGAGTTCAGATCAGAAATGGACCTTAATAAATTGCCCCAGTTTTCCACTGGCAAAGGCAATGCATGTGCTCACATTCTCAACTTCTGTAGCTCCTCAAGGCAGCCCAGAGCACAATTTCAGCTTCTCAGTATAGCCCCAACACTTATTTGTAGCAAGGTACCATGATAATGAAGTTGAAATTCTATAGTCAATCTGTTGATACAAGTACTATAAACCTAGTTTTCAGGGTTGCTTAGCTCATCACTAAAAGGTTCGCTGCATCTCTGCCAACCTCCAGCTGAAATCCAGATTATTATCAAGAAATGACTTTTTAGAAGTCTTAGGCTTTTATGCTACTTCTTGTGTTTTAGAAAAAGCATGTTTTGGAGCCCTTGACACAAATAAGACATGAATTTCACTGGTCCAAACTTAAATTTGTTTTACAGTTACTGATGTTTAAATACGATTATTTTTGTTACATTAGCATTGGAATGTTGGGACAAAAGCCCAATTTTCTCATGTGGTTTTCTAGTAATTAATACTCTAGACAATTCTTATTATAAAGTTATATAAATATGTCAATGCCGTAATACAAGTAAAACAAACAAGCAAACAAAACAGAAATGAACATATCACATATACGCAAAACATACAGGGAAAATTAAAACCTGGCTGGACAGGCACAACATCCCCCCACCTTTCCCTAAACGATCTATCACACACAGATGCATCAAAACAAGAGGCAAAAGCATCAAGAAAACCAAGCTCTGGAAAAGCAACATTCTGCTTAATCCACAATTAATGAGGCTGCTTGGAAGATTCCCATCTCCACAAAAGCAACTGGAAAACCCCAAGTCCCCCAGACAGTCCACTCACAGCCTGTGCTGAGGGCCAATGAGCCCTTCCTGACCCCCCTCTCCCCCTGCTGAGACCCCCCCTCTGTGCTGGGATGCAGCAGGGCAGGATGGGCTCCTCCTCAGGGCACACACAGCCTGTAAGGGCTCCAGCAGCATGGCCAGGACCTGGGCTCTTCCCAGCCTGGCTCTCCCGGGGCCACAGGCATCTCTTGAACATGCTCTTGCTCTCTGCTACTGCTTATCCTCAGAAAACAGGACTGTGACCTCAGTGCTGCTTCACAACAACTGCCTGAGCAATAAACAATGGGCATTTTCCACATATTTTGGTTTGCTGTTAGGAAATAACAAAAACATTACCTTGCTCTGAGTATTTAAGACTTATTTCACTGATTGCCAAGGTTTTAGTTTTCTTAAAACAGCCCTAAAAGGGTGGTATTGCAATTAATCATCAAATAACCACAGTATTGCAGCCAAAGACTATTGTAGACTGCCCAGAAGTTTCATGACTTCACTATAATGCACTGAGAAGGACTAATCAAAGTCCCATTATAACTATAACAAACTAAATCACCCAAGCCATTAGGTCAATGTCAACAAAAGTGATTCTCAAATGTCTGAGCTGAAAGGCTTACATGGATGCTGTTCCCTCTGCAGGAGCAAGAGACCACTCTGAATGTCAGTAGAAGGTTGGTTGGTTTTTAATAGGCACCTGAGTTTTATTTGGCTGCCGTCTAAATTATTCCTCCCTCCTTTCCGATTAGGAGAGCTTTTAGATCTTGCACAGAGGGCTCTCAGGCTCTTTATTCTTCACAAATTCTTTTCTAATTTAAAAAAAATAATAAAACCACACAAAACCCTCACATCTGCAAACAGAAATGCAGGAAGACAGCCAAAAATCAGATCATGAGCATTAACATTTAACTGTGGCTGTATTTCACTGTGTGCCTGCACACATCTTGTATAAAGGCAGGCGCCCTTATGCTCTGTGCCCCCTGGAAGTAGGCAAGTACACATGCTCCATTCATAATTAATGGCTCGGCTTTTCCAAAAGCACTAACAACTGCATCTGCTTCTGTCTGTGGAGGGTTTGACCCTCAAGGTTTTGCTTCACCAGACTAATGCTGTGCCTGCAAAGTAGCCACCTAGGACATGCTGGAGCCAGGCTTTATCACCTGGATCCCAGGTGGATCCAAGCCAGCAGCAAACATAACCACACTTGTCCCCTGAAATTGATGCTTTGGCATCTGTTTCGAGGGCAGTGAGCTTGGCCTCCAAACACTCAGGTTTCCAAGGCACTCAGGGCTTAGGATGGGGACTAAGACCTGAAACCTCCAGCAAGTTGAGAGCCCTCAGCACCCCTGCCAAACTGATTTACTACATGGTTTCAAGTCGTTGTGCTGCCCTGAGGACAGACACACCACAGCCACTGCAGAGCTGCGCCTGCACCAGTCAGTCAGGGCTTCAGCTCTCAGCAGGACAGCACCAGTGCTCCTGGCAGGCAGGTTGCTACTAAAAGGCATCAAAAGCCACCTGTAAATGGGCTGATTGGTTTTACTGGCTCGTTACCTGATCCGTGGAGTGAGATATGCCTTGAGTATACTTGTTCTGCTGAGGTAACCAGAAAGAAACCTCCCCAAAGCAGACTCTCTACTGCCAGAGGGCTGATTCCAGGGAGTTTGTGATTTTTAAGAGAACACAAAACTGTTTGCTATTCCAGACTCGACCTGAAAACAACTCTCCATTCTTTTTTCTCATGGCTTTTATTTGTGCTTCTCTCCACAGCCCTCTCCTGTGCCCCCTTGAGAGGTTTCTCAACAAGAAAAATAGAAGCTTGGCTGCACCAGGAGGCACTGGAGGTTCTGGATGTGCACCACGAGAGCCCTCCATGCCATGGCCTTCCAGAGCTGGTGGGCCAACAGTTGCTGCAGACAGATGCTGGCTGCTGCCCTCAAAGGCAGCTGGAGAGGTGGCTCCTCACTGTAGATCACACCCCATCTTTAGCTGACAAGGTGTGGTAGGTCATAGGTTGGACTCGACGATCTCATAGGTCTTTACCAGCCTAGTTGATTCTGTGTGTGATCTTCACTATCTTCACCATTAATCCTCCAATAGACAGTCTATTGTGATTCTTAAGTGAAATATGAGGGAATAAAACATAAAAAATAAGGTATATCTGGCATCCTCCTTAGACCTCCTCCTTGCTCCCATCAGTGCCCATGGCAGCCCACCAACAGTAAAATCCAAACGTCAGGCTCTTGAGATCACAGTCGCTAAGGTGAATCCCTCTGAGAACAGTTTGTTGTTGCCAAAGGCACTGAAGGCTTAGAACAGATACTAAAAAAGGTTCCACTGCTAAAGCAACGAGCTGAAATGTGCCCTGAGACTCAGCTACAACTGACATATGTTCCATAGATACTCTGCAAGTTTCACTTTACTTTTCCACCCATCACATGAAGCCATGCTCAGCAGCAATGACTGCCATGGGCATGGCAATGTTTTTCAGTTACAACAAAGTATTTTGAGAGGGAAGACCCCTGAAAATAACACCTACAACTGTAGAAATTAACCTTCTCTGTTAAGAAGACCCCAAACGTGTCCAAAGGTTGGAAGAATACACCCCGATATGCTTGTTCTGTTTTTACCTCTGTGTTGTCTGTTTCTCTCTGATTCTTTGTGTTTCTTCTGTATTTTGGAGAAATCTGTGTAAAACTCTCAAGGGATGACATGAAGGGAACAAAGCTGGATAAAAACCTAGAATACTTAAAAGAGAAAAGAAAAGAAAAGAAAAGAAAAGAAAAGAAAAGAAAAGAAAAGAAAAGAAAAGAAAAGAAAAGAAAAGAAAAGAAAAGAAAAGAACGAAAGAAAAGATCAAGCCAAGCCAAGCCCAACATCCCTCTACTTTTGTGTGCTTTGTTTCAGTAAGTTTACTTTATGACTCTTTTGTAACAAAGTGGGATGGATAATGAGTACTTGCATCACAAACTTCTGTGTGCTTAAGAAATCACTCATGTTCCACAAGGTAGGATTGGATAACAAAAACTGGGCCCTCTCATTTGCAGAAGTGTTTGGTGGTGTAAGCATGAGTGGAGATCTCTCAAGCAGTACTGAACTGAGCTCTAGCAATGAAGTCATGTCGGCACCAAAGCATTCCAGCCCTGTGGAGACAGCCCACCCCACTGCAGTCCATCCTGCCAAGATGTCCTGAAAGGATATTGCTGAGTACGTGACACTTTTGGGGCAGCTGCCTCCAGGTGGGTGGCCCAGGAGACACCCACACATGGATGGGCCAATAGGTCTCCCAGAGAATGCTGCCCACCCTGTCCTAAAGGTCACAGGATGGCAAATGTCTGACACTGCTGAAATCTAAGCATCTAACTCATTGAGCTCAGAGATAATCCTGCAGTTCAGGGTCAGGTGTAGCTCTGCCAGATCACCCAGGCTCCTTTCCATGTCACAGCCCAAGATTTCCAGGCTTTGCAAACACCAAGGAAAACATCCCCCATCACAAGCTGCTCACATTTCCAGCTGAATGCCAGGTGGGCAAAGATTAAGGGGAAGCAAGCAGAGGTGATACCATATTAAAACAAAAGAAGCTTTGCAGATGAGTTCAGCACCCACACATCACTAGCCCTTTACACTGAAACTTCAATATCTCTCTGGTTTTCTTAACATTCTTAATATTTTACTTGTGATTCTACAATGAGTTGGGTCACTTTCCAAAAATTCAAGATTTCTACATACTAATCCCTGGCTGTGCCTGTCACTTGTCTCCTTCAGCCAGGAGCGGGAAATGCCCCAGGGAGGCAGGGAGCAATCACACCTCCCCTCCCAGGCCCCAGGAGCTGCTTCAGGAATGATAACCACAGTGCTCCAGAGGGCATCTCCCATGTGACAGGCAGCTGGAAATGAGCTGAGCAAGCAGGAAAGAAGCACCTCTGGTTGAACTGCAGGAAAGCTGCAGGTGTTACGATAATTGTAAGAGTTTGGCAAACCACGGGAGCAGCACATGTTTCTAAAATGACAGCAGAGGCTTTTGTACTTTCATTGCACATCTGTGCATCAGTGTCTCAGCCACCCTCTCAGGCATTTTGAAAGTACACCAGAGCCACACAAAACCTTTGAGTGAAGTTCCAAACATTCAGCAAAGTGATAAACATGATCACAACCCGCTCTGCTCTCTCACACCGACTAGACCAGCTGCTGAGGACTGGAACATGCAGCACAGAGAGAGGTGACTCAGGGGGATGCTTTCTGGTGCTGTGGCCAGTACAGAACTAGGAACGTGTCCCTGCTGGGCATTTTGAGCTATTTGTCCTGATGAATTCCTGCCAGCTATACAGGAGACAAGAGCACAGCACTCATTTCATGCCTTTTGCAAACTAGCCCTGAGAGAAGAAGTAGCCAACAGGAAAGGTTTCCACTTCTGCTGTCTCCAATACCTTGTCATCCCCTTTTTATTTTTTTTATTTTGTTTCCCCTCCTATTTTCTAAAAATTTCTAATTTTCTTCTGTGTAAGGATGTAGATTCTTTTCTGCTATAGGGTCCCAGCAATAAAGCAACATTTATTACAGTCCGTATTTCCCCATCTCTGCTGAAGCAGAATTCTCCTATGGAAGGGAAACCCAAGCAAGTTTACCAGCCCTTGCTTTTCTGTGCATCCTGTTAACACACATGACCATCTCTCATTCATTAATCCTGCAAAAGAGCACTAGCAGTGTATTTAAAATGGTTTTCCTCCTTTACCATCTCCCTGTGGCGCCATCCAGTTTCTGATCTGAAGAGCAATCCATAAATAAGCTCTGCCATCCGTCGAGGTTCCTGGCTGCCCAATTAGAACAGCAAACCCCAACATGCTGGGTTATTATCCGGCGACAGCAGCCGGCCTTGGCGCAGCTCACGGTGCCTAATGCTGGGTTTCGATGTTTGTGTTTGAGTAACAAAGCAGTGCTGGCCTGGGAAGTCAGCAGGGCTGTTCTGTGCCAAGCTACACACAGATTCACTCGCCGAGGACCGGAGTTTCCATTGCAGAGTGTTTTCGCCAACTGGTTGCGTGGGGGTTGATGTCCATGTCATCATTTTAATTGCTCAAAACAGTGAATGGGCGGATTTCTGGCTTGTCAAGGACATTGTACAGAAAAGAGACTTTATTAATCTCTCCAAAGCAAAGCTGGTGAGCGGGTCCTTAAAACAGCTGAACAGCAAGGAAAACACACTTGGCAAGTGGGCAGCCTGCCACAGCGAGGGACAGCATGGACCATAGCTCAAAGGGAAGGTGCTGCTGGCTGGTGAGCTCAAGCTGCTGAATAAATAATGCTAAAAAGCCTGGCAGGAGGGAGCATAAACAGAAGGTGCTGCTCCATCTCATCTAGTTTTCAGAAAGAGGGACAAGTTTTCTTGAGGCACCACAAATGTACTTTGTAGGCCCCTGAACTGGCAATTCAAGAAGTGGTTTGTGCCAATGGGGTGCCACCAGTGCCTGGCCTGCAGGACTCTACAGGAATCCTGTGATGCTACCAGTGAAAAGGGCCACTTGGCTGGCCTGGAGAAGCCTGTGGAGAGAGCAAGGACCATGTAGACAGGCTCTATTTCCCACAGCCACAGGGATGCACAATCTCTGGCATATCTGTGCTAAGCTGGCTATGGCAAAGGAGCAAAATGTGATAGGAAGAGTTGGTTTGCAGGTAGCTGAGAAGAGGAATCCCATCTCACCACACTGATGTTTTAAATGTATTTTAAAGGAAAACCAAGCTAACTCTTCAAAGGTGTTGACAAAAGGGCTCTGTATGTCTTTGCAGTGAAGCACCACCCACCCACACAGGATTTATTATTCTGTTACCCACCTCCCTGGGTCACCATTCACTGCAGAGAGCACATTTCACAGAAGAGCAGTTCAATCCACAGTGCTCCTCATCACACAAAGGAAAGTACCAGGTTGGAAGAAACAGTTTACCCAACACACCCACTGGCAGAAGAAGAGGCAGGAGCCCTGAGAGACAGTGTCCCCATCTTCTCAGCCTGCCCTCATGTCACCATTTTTCTGCCTTTAGCTCATTCCTGCAAGGTCTAGCCAGCAGCTTAGCCAGTAAATCTGAACCCAGGTTTGTCTCGCTGCACACCCACTGCTGGACTCCAGCTGTGCTCCTGCTCCCCTTGCCCATCACAAAACCACCCAGTCAGTAACACCACTATCCCAAACCAATAACTTTTGAACTTAAAAATCACATTCAGAGCAAAAGCAGCAGCATGTTCAGGCTCCGGCCAGCACAGCACTGTACCCTGTAGGCAAAGAGCAGACTCTGCTCCAGCAGGCAGCAAAACCAAACATCTGCTGAATGCAGAGTCCTTCCCCACAGATGTTCTTGGTCACGTGTTTGGGTATTCCAAGAGCACAGAGCTCAGACCAGCACCCAGAAGGACAGAAGGAAGTGCACCACAGAGCCAAACCTCTCCCAGACAGCACACTGCCTTTTGCTAAGTCTTAAATCCTTCTTAACCACGGAAGTGCAAGAAGCAGATTTGGAAATAAAGGATGATAGTGGTCACTCAGCAGGAGACAGCATTATCCTAGGTGAGCCTCCCCCAGGAGGGCAGCAGAGATCATTAGAGAAATTGCTTGTCCTTATTTAAGCCTCCCCAACTCTACCAGGAGCTCAGTTGACCTGCTGTTACCTGGTGGGTAAGCACAGATACAAGACACTCATTACCCTAAGCTAAGGCATTGCAGGTCACTGTGCCACCTAAGAAGTAAAAAAGATAAAAGAGTCCCAATTTTCCTGCTTCCTGAGAACAGCAGTCATTTTACACATCTAAAAAGCAGGTCTCATCTGAGCAATTTGGCCTATACAATAAATAGCCAGCACTAACTAGCTGCCAGCTTAACACTAGCAAAAATGTTATATTCCTTCTTCAGTCCTATTTTTAAGCACTGACATTAGAAGAAAAGACACAAGAGAATTAAATCTGTGGGAAGTCTTTAAGCGAGAACACATTTCTTCCACCTGCATTTTGCAGATAACACCCTAAATTTCCCGCTTTTCTGATTTATTCCCACTCATTTTTTCTATTGTACTAACCACCCAATGAGTGGAATATTAGCAGACTAGGCAGAAGCTGCAGACACCTCTCACAGGTAGATAGAGCATCCTCCACATAAAGGTCTCTTTTCAGCAGCTGCCTTCCAGCTCACCCCCACAGTTTTGCATCCCTCTCTCAAAAAGCAAAGTTCTTCCTCCTACTGAGCCCTCAGGTGATGCACTTCCCACTTTATCTGTCTGCATTAGCAACTTGGTTACTTTTAATAGATGTTTGTCTTGGTTTGGTTTTCCAAGTGAGTATTCAGATTGGCAACTGCAGCCAAGAAACAGTCCCAGAAAGTGGTAAATGGGCACAGAAGAGGTAATTAAACTAAAAGGTGTCCCAGCGGAGTAGAGACATGCAGGAGAACTAGACAGTCCCATCAAAACCACTGCTGTCAGCCAAAGACCTGTCTGGAGGAAGAGGAGGAGGCTCCAACTCTCTTTCAGAAAAGCCAGCTGCAAGGAAGAGCTGCTCTCCTGGGGAAGTGCTTTAAACAGGGAGACCATTTCAAGACCTCCTCCTTTTAAACTCTGTGCCCTCTGACTATGCTTTGCTGTATTTTCCCTTGAGACAATGCTGATTCTCCAGGCCACTCAGCTATTTGCCAGGGTCCTTTCACACCTCCCTTGGCAGGGCATTCCTACTGCCAGTGCCCATAGAAAGGCTGTCACAGTTCGAGTCACTGGCTTGATTAAGCCTGGCAATTCCTACCAAGTTGTACCAGGACAGAAAAGTGCTCTGGATCCAGAAGTTTCATAGCAGATCCTGGATATGTATTTCAGGCTACATCACACCAGATGTTTGCAGGGTGCAGTGTCAGCTTGAGTTTCTCTGTCTCAGTGTTGGGGCATGCTGACGGGCATCTCACAAGAAAGGTCTTCATAATTAATAAGCCAGTTATGGCCACCCTACTTCCAGTTCAGCCCTCCTCATTCACAAAGCCCATGCCACAACCCTCCTTCCTTCAGTGCACTGCAGCAAAGCAAAAGCTGAAGTGTAACTGAGCAGCCCCTGCAATGAGGGTCTGTATCTGCCCAGCTGTGTAAAGGCTTGAGTTGAGTCCAGACCCTCCAAACCTGCACTTCTCAGAGTCCCCTCCATGCTGCTGCAGTATCTGAAACTCTCACAGTGGTTGGGCCAGGTGGCAGGGCAAAGAGCTCCTCACGGGCAGCAGGGCCGGCCCTGGTGCTGTACAGCAGGTTAAATAAATGCCTCAGTGCCATGCTGTGAAATGCCTGCAATACCGTGGTTTCCTCTGCTGCTGTAACAGCCTCATCTCCCCAACTCTCATTAAGCCCAAGCCCCATGGATCTGAATCTTTGCTGAACACAGCCCTAAATAAGTAAATCAATCATCCTCCAGCGTACGATCCGTCACTGCCCGCTGAGCTGCCACTGGCGCTTCCCCCGGCCTCTCTCTAATAGGCTCACGCTGACATTTAGTGGTGAGCAGTACAGATGGGAGCGGCTGCGTGGGGTGTCCCAGAGGGGTCTGCAGGCAGCACCCCACAGTGCCACAGCCAGCAGGACCCCGTGGCCACAGCGCTTCACACTGCGCTAATGACCACGACAAATCGCCACCGACACTCAGCCCGCTCACACCAAGCTGATCCGACGGTCCTGGTTGATGCAAGTGGTGATGTGATAGTGACAGGGAAACATTAGTCATCCCTAGCCCACAAATGCCAGCCAAATCCCTCATCCCCTTGATCCCCTGCCTGCAGTGCAGCTGTGAAAGGGAAGATTGCGCTGCCGGGACCACCCACCTGTGCTGAACTGAGAGGGGCGAGAGAAACATGGTGCTGGTGCTCAGCACCCTGCTCCCAGCACTGCAAAGGCACCTCTGGAGAGACCAAAGCACCTTGTAGGAATACTTCATCCATGATTCATAGGTTGCAGAAAACCATTGTAAAGAACTAAGTTACATGAATGGAAATGCCAGCATTCCTCTCCTTTTCCCATACATGAATTTAAAAAATACTACTGTAGAGACCTCAATATCCAAACAGTCAGGCTGAAGCAAGAGCTGTCTGCTTGTCTATGCTAGGGAAGCTGATAGACACTGAAAGCAAAGGCACGACATTGCCACATGTGAAGTCTGTCCCACTTTATGTGCAACCCAAACTTAGGCTCTGAAGAGGAACAAGCTTGCTGGGAGAGGGAGAATCATGATGAGGGTTATCCCAGATTATGGGATGCAACTGTGCAGTGGCTGTGCATTAATCCCCTCATAATATTAGCATCTAATGGAAACACCCTTACAAATTCTCCTCGTCCCTGAGAAGACTCTATATGTGCCCTGCTTGTTTGCCTTCGTCCCTCACCCTACACACTCAGTAGCATCTTTTATCTTTGTGGCCACAATCACTTTACATCTATGTATTAATTAGTAACTCATAAGTTTTCCTCCCCATGAGCTTATACAAGTTCATTCTGGGTCTAAAAGTGTTTCCCAGGCAGAGAGGAAAACACAGTACTCTGAAAGACAGGGAGGAATACCTGGGTGGTTGGCGAGCTCCTACTATTTCACAGGACACAGCAAGGAACAATCCAGGGAGATGTGCTTTGTGGCTTTTTTCTAATGAGGTCAGGCATCATGGTATTTTAGCTGGATTAAGGGTCTGCAATCACATGCCTAGCCTTTGGTTTCCACAAGCTGCTCTCTGCTGTGTAGGGCCTGAGGCTGAATCAATCGTTGCTGTGCTGGAGCTTCACCTTTTGTGTAATTAGCTCAGCATTTCTGGAACAGCACGATGGCCTCAGCAGCGTGAGGTCTTTATACATATCATCAACCAAACCCCAGCTCTGAAAGGCTGGGTGGCACAAACCCACCACCTTGGGCTGCCCAGGGTCCTGGACCCGAGAGCTTGTAAGGGGACTGCAAGACTCCTGCTGTCTTGGAGGAGTCAGACTGCATATCAGCCAGAGCTTTCAGGGGGGTTTCAATGCCAGCTGCTGAGAGACCACTCTGCAGCATGGAACTCTTCCCCAAAAATCAGGAGAAGGCTGCTGTGGGAGGGCTTGGAGCACTCTTACACTGCCAAGGCAGACAGTTCCCCTTCTCCCTGCCCCACAAAAGTTTTTGCCCTATGGTGAACATAGATCATAAGCACCAGGGAAACATAAAAGGTAACAGGACACCTTGACTACAGTCGAAGATGGGATTTGGTGTGAGCAGTATCCTACGAGGAGGGATTTAGGAGGCAAACTGCAAACACCCAAGGGAAATTTAAGCTCCATCTCCGACACAGCTCAGTCCAAAAGGGCATTGACCATTTCTAAAAGTCCCTGGGAGAAACAAACTGGGGACGGGCATAGAGAAAACTATCGATGAAAAAGGCATGACACACACAAGGGGTGAAGGCAGGTGCAGCCCCAAGGGCACTGCCCCACCTGCTCCCAGCACAAAACTCTGTGTCAAAGCACTGTGAAATGACGTGCTTTGTGTAAAGTTTTTGGAGTCGAGACCAAAACAGCTTTCATGGAGGAAAGCTGCGTTAAAAGTAAGAGATAACTCAAAGGATGACACATCCTTAGTGCCTGCTAAGGAAATCCAAGGGGAACCCAGCTGAGGAGCTCACTGCATACTGAATTGTGCTGAGCTGCTCTCGCGGCAGTGCCTGTGCACAAACACGCTCCATATCACAGCATATCCTTAAGGCAGTAGCTTTGAAAATCCAGAATTAGACATTGCTATTAGACATTACAAGAGAAGAGATGCTGGCTTTTCATGTTGCTTCTATCCTGAGACTGGTTTGCACAGGCTGGAAGAAATGTTGTGTTTGTTTGCATTACTCACCAGAAGTAAAGACATCAGCAGCATTCATTGATAGCATGTTTCTTTCATGGGCATGCATCAGCCTTTGCTGAATTCCACCAGTAAAGCTACTGACAACATAGGCAGGCTCTGGCCAGTGCTGCTGCATGTTGTATGTAGACTGCAATACCTTGATAAAGTTTATTTTCAGAAGAAGACATTGAAAATCTGAGTTGTAGTGCAACTTGTGTCAGTAGACAACAACCAACTCTACATATCCACCTGGAAACTTCCTACCTGTACACCACTGTCCCTGCAGGATAATTTCCACAGCAGCTAAACTATTGGTAATAGCAGAAAGCAGAGCATCATTCAAAGAGGTAAGTCCATGTTTATTGCATAAAGATGGGACATGGAAACAAATTTTAAACCCAACATCAATTTCAAATACATGACTTGCCTGCAGATGACTCCAGAGTCACTGGGCAGTGCCCTTCTCCATAAATGCTCATGAATGGAAGAAGGCTGTGACAAAGGTACAGATCCACCCAAAATCAAAGCATCCATACATCCATTCATTTACATATCACACTAGAGGCAAAAGCTGTGCCTCATATGACAATGTCAGAAAAATGAAGTTAGACAGTAGAAAGGAAAAAGATTTACTCCTATGTCAAATGATCAGACTGCTAAGGAATAAAAGCTTGTCATATATCATTCATGCACTACATACAGCTGTCTCACTTCTGCAGCCTCTTCCTTCCTTCCTTGGATCTCAAAGCTGTTTGCAAACATAAATGAATAAAATCTCTCACCTCCCATGAAGCAGGTAATTTGTTTTTATTAATACATAAATTATAGAGAAAATTAATTAAGGAACAGAAAGGGCAAGAGGCCCAAGATCACACAGCAAGAGCACTTTAATCACTACATTCTGGCCACTTAAGAGTAGTGCTTGCATGTTAATTCTTTCCTGTGGGAAACAAGCATTTCCAATGGACCACATTTCCCCAATCTAAGGGCTCCCCCAGTCCTGGCTGACTTTCCAGCCTTGCAATATCAGGGACATGGGGTTTTTCTTCACATTCACACCTTCGCACCTCTGTCCCCGGATTTAATTATTATTTATGCTGAATATAAATAGCGTAGGAGATGATCCTAAGATGAATAATGAAAAGGCAACAAGAGACAAAAAAACTGCTCTAGTCAGCTAGTATCCTACCTACTTTATATCAAATATATCTTAGCACTGGATCTCTGCATACCAGAGGAGGATGGGTAAATTTTAGGGCCACTGCACAAAATGAACTTTCCCAATGTATCACAGTTACAGAACCTCCTGTGCCAAATAACTTTGTGCTGATCCACAGTGGAAATTCACAGTGTTCAACAGCCCTTGAAATTTCTAATTTGTACATCCCCATAGAGGAGTGGTGCAGTTGGGTGCATTTCTTGCTACTGTACCATGCGTTGGACACGGGATCAGGTACTCTTTGGAGCCTGACAGCACTCCCTGAAATTTGTGGCTCCATTTTAATTAATAAGCAATGCATATCTATCTGCTTCCCCATTTGCATCTAATGCTGTTAATGACAAGAAAATACATCTTTTTTAAATGCTAACCTAGCAAGAGGTATTAGGAAAAGCGAAAGCTATTACATGTGCAAATTTCAGAGCAATTAGTCACAGAGGCAGAAGCACAGACACAAGATTAGTTCTCAAGTCCTCATTCCCATCTGCTTCTCCGCTGGAGCCAGCAGTTTTGCACAGACCCAGGAGGTGAAGGCCACTCTCAGCAGCACCAGCACATGTCAGACCAATTTCCCTGCACCCATCCTGCTATTAGCAAGTGCAATGTCCTTCAGTCAACACCTACAGCCTCGCAAGGCTCTGATCTAGGTGCAGGCTGTCACACCAGCCAAGGGGCAGGACTCAAAACAGATTCACATCTAAAGAAAAAGGAGTTTTCTTTCTCCATTTCCTTGCAGCCAACATGATCCCACTGAAGAAAATATCCCCTGTTGATAAAACACTAAGAGCGTGTAGAAAGAGAACACAAATAGCTAAATTCTGTTCATGTGAAGATTTCTTCCCCTGACAGTGCTATTCTAGATGCATCACTGCATATTTGCAGTGGAAGATGGAAATGCTTCTGGCATTAAAGATAGTGACATTCTTAATTTATCTCACTTGTGGGAAGGTGCATGTGGGAGGAGTGTGAATGACTCTTAGGAGTACATCCTAAGTAGTTTAATAGGAATAGTACACATTTCCCCTAGGATTCTTTTAATAAAGCTCAAAATTGTAATAGAAGATTCTTTGCAAGAGTTTAGGAAAAATAACTTAGGGAAATAAATCTCATACTGTGTTCCATCTTGTAGGATTTTTGAGTCTTCTCTCTTCATATATATGTAAAAAGAGATTAAATTATTTTAAAAATGGAATCCAAATTATTCTTCTTCTATGACACTCTTGAGCACTTGATTGTTTTGAACAAAGTTGGGGCCAGAGCTGTGCTGTGGCAAGGAAAGCCCGTGGCTGAACAGCCTGTGTTCATCACAGGCTGTCACCTGTCCTGTGGAAAGCAAAAGCCTGTACCACCAAACTGCTCCTAAAAAGAGAAAAAAAGGAGAAAGATTTGTCCTTCATCATCTGAAGGGACTCCTGCTGCTGTCAGTTAAAATCTCTCCCCACAGCTCTGGGGAATTTTGCCCTGCTTGAGCAGGAACAGCCACCCCTGCCAGGGCACCGCAACCCTGACCCACAGCCTTGCTCAGCCCAGCCCTGCACCTTCACCCACCTACAGAGGGTGGCAGAAACATCTCAGGAGCAGGGCAGGCTCCCAGCTGAGGGTGAGCACATCTAGAAGTGCCTCCCTGCACCCAGGAGCTGCTCCAATTCCTCACAGGAAATTGCAGAGTAAAAGTGCCAAAGGGCACAGACGAGGGCTCCAGATCCACCCCCCAGTACAAGAGCTACAAATAGTCTATTTTCCTCTGGCTCACAATGCATTAGCAGACCCATTTTTGTTGTTCATGGATGCTCACAGCAGACCTAAAGATAGCCTATTATTGTCAACAGAAAATGCAATTCAATTCCCTAAAAATATCAGGAACACAGGCTATGAAGAGTTTGTTTTTCCCCGCTAATGCACTTTTTCATTATTGCCCCGGATTAAAATTAAATTGCTAACATAAGGACAAGCAGATGAATCCATGGTTATGATAGCATAGAAAAATATCAATACAATGCTTGTACACTGTATGCTCCTTCAGTATTTAAAGATTCTTATCTCCAGAATAATATAAACTGAAACACATTGTGAGGATCTCACGCTATTAAATGAAGCAATGCTTCACTTCTGGGTGCAGTCGCCAGCCAGGCAGCGTATCACATTTTGAAGGGAAGTTTCACGACTGCTCTCTGGGTCTCCTGCACAGGAGCCCGCAAACCCAGTTATAATACTGGCAAAATGCTGATTAAAATACCCAAATTTGGTAATTGCCCTAATCAAAACAAGCCCATACCAAGTACTGGCTCACAAAATCTTTGCAGCAGGGGCAATGAGCTGTCAATTTTTGGTGACAAAGTAGCTACTCAAGTTCTGAAACATTTAATAATATAATGACTTAAGGGGTCAAAGGCATTGTATCATTTTCAATTCCATATATAAACATAAGAGTAACTGAGAAACAAACTGCCAGTTCAGAAAAGGACACGTTCATACATTCTTCCAAAATGCTTTATAGAGACAATCTTTGCTCTTCCCGGGGCGGCAGCACACTGAGGTGGAAGCTGCAGTCTAACTCCATGGAACTGAATTGAATCTCATTGCTCCAAACATTCCCCCAGACTAGGAGCTGGTCCTGACAGCTCCAGCCCCATCCTGGAAAAGTTCCTTTACAAGCCCTGTTCCTCCCAGTGTCAGTATTCTCCTTGGTTTTCCTTTTTAGCTGGTGAAGGGTGATTTAAGTTGCAAAATACATCACTGCACACTTGTTTCCAAGCAGCTTCATCACTAAGCCCTACATAAATACATGGGGAACTGTGACTGGGAGAAGGTTACCAACAACAATCTGAACCAGTTAATTGGGAAACTATTTTGATGGAATGACACACCTCCCAATAGTTTCACTTTTTCTTAGCAGCCATTTTTCCTGGGGATTACTCCCAGGATTCTGTACAGATGAACTTTCCTCATGAGACCGCTGGCTGCATGGACACTTGGCAGTCCCAGAGAGAGAAGTACCATGACAGCTGGATTAAAGCCTGTGAAGCTGCATGAAATCAGGCTCTGCAGTCTCTGAACTCAGTGCAAGCTGCATATTCCACATGCTGCAGGCAGCCCTGCTGACTCCTGGGCTCTCTTAGGAGATCAGAAAGGAAACCATGGCTTTGTTCTAGGAAAGGCATAAAGGGCTTCAGAAGTCACATTACCAAAGAGCTCTGCAGGCACGGGCCAGAGTGCAGCATTTTGTTATGTAGTCTCACCTTGTTGGAAACACGCTGTCAGCTTCTAAGGAAAAACAATAGGCATTGGGTTTATTTCCGTAAACTCAATTCTCTCCTGCTTTACTTGCTGGCCAACTGTTGAGGCTCATGCTTCTATATATTGCTGCTTAGAAAACATTCATCTAAAATAATATGGACAAAAAAACCCCTATTGCTGGTTATTGTAGGAGTCTCAGGGGAATACAAAATGAAAAAATAATTCTGGACAATTTCTGCCCTTCCTGTAATGAAAAAAGTAAATGGAAGTATCAAAGTGACACCTCCATCTATTAGAATTAAGGAATTGACTTTTCCTATCTTGAGTCAGAACACTGCAAAAAAATTCTGACAACCTCAGTTTAGAAAACTGTCATAGGGAAAGCAAGTAATTCATTCCTCAATGCAGCCTTTTAATGTGCAAGAAGCAGCATATTACACAAACTAATATACTTACTGAATTTTACTCTGCATGATTTTTATCTCACTTTTCACTTCCATACTTTCACTAATTGAGCTTCTGTCTTTTGTTATTTGTACAACAAGGTCCCACGAGATCCTCTTGTTCTCTTTATAAAAATGTAACTTAAGTGCTCCTGCTAAATAACCGTGTTTTTGTATTAACTTGTATTAGTGGGTGTACTTTAACTGCATAGCTGGATCATTTAAACATACTGGAGAGGATGCATAGAGTATAAGAAAGCTTGGATGGTGTTTACATAGCCATCCTACACATTTTGCCAAAACTGCATTGCTCCCAGTCCTGTGACACACTAAACAAAAACAAATTTGAGCATCAACAAGGGCAAGCCTCTAGAGCAGAAACACATAATATGGGAATACATGTGTTACTTACCATAAATCATATGGCTGAGATCTCTAAAAGAAGCTCCTTTCCTATAGGATCTTGATGTTACTGAAAGGAGTCACCCTTCAGGATGTGATACTCCCTGCAGGAGAGACGAACATTAATGCTCCACAATTACATTTCACAAGCCCTTGCCATATGCCACACACAAAGCACATGTAGTTTAGCAATCAAGGCTTGCTCTATCCTGTGAGCAGCTATGGGAAAGCTCAGCCACATTCACAAAAGTCCTGACAAGTAAAGGAAACTGTAAAACTACTGGGTTGCAGAAGTGCTTTGTGCTGTGTCACAGCTGGCCCTGGCATGGGCATTCACAGCCCCTCAGGCTCCACTGGAATGTCCTCTCTGGGACAATTTGCTCAAACATTCCTTGGGGTGCACTTACCTTTACTTTGCAAATGGGAATTTTCTTTCGATGTTCAGTTCTCTACATATTTTGGCACCTGACCTACATGTGGCACATCCAATCAAGCTGCACTATACATTACATTAGCACTGCAAGGAAAGATATATATAATATATTACATATACATACATGTGCACTGTATTGTTTTTCTAAAATCTGTCAGATCACTGCATTATAACAGAGAGGCTATTACAGACAGGTTTAGTTAGCTGTGCATCATTTCACACCTTCATTACAATCTTTACTGGGAAAATGGATTGCTTTGGAGCCTCTCTCCATTCTCATTAAACTTCCACTCTTGCGAGGTGTCAGAATTGTAAAATGCCTAATGCGGCCAGTTAATTATAACACCACTCACTACTTTAGCCTTTTCAATTACTCACATTTCCACCAGCTGAAACAGCCAAGCTCCCACCCAGGGTTAGTCAGAGCACCACCAGCCACGGAGACCAAGGGGTGGCCAGAGCACAACATGCTCTGCCAGACCATGCAGGACCTGAAAACCATCAGAAAGCTTTCCACCAGCAGGAGACAGCACTTTTTGGAAGGTGGAATGGGAAGTTTGTGATCATGCAAGGATGAAAGATGGATCTGCAGGGTGGTTTTCAACTTCCTTTGCTAATACTGGCACCTGTAAGTTCAACAGTATAAACATTAATGGGGAAGCTGTCCTTGGAGCTGCTCGGGGTAACAGTAGTAGTATATCAGAAAAAAAATGGGCAGAAAATAGCCTGAAATTACATAAACAAATTTGATTTCTGCTTCACAAGGACACAGCTGTCAGATAGGAAGGAGTTACCCCTCTCCTTGTCACATTCTTGCATGTATAGCAAGACCAGCAGAAACACCAGCTGATGGCAGCTCCCAGGGAACAGGCACTGGAACTCTTCCAGTCCAACAGGGCAACTCCCACTCCCTTCTGCACATGGAAGAGCAAGACTTTAGACAGAGTCTCTGATGCTTATGCAGAGCAAAGTGCTCCCGTGCCCCTGGAGTTTCTGGTGATATGGGGGGTATTTGGTATTCTGGGGATGACATGAAGCCTTCAGAAGTTTCTTAACAGCACAGATACTGTGGTGATTGTAAAGCCTGGCATATCTTCAATAATTGCTTCACAAGGGGATGAAAAACTGCCCACTCCATCCAACTCCCCTCACAAAGTCACCCTGCCAGCTCCCACCTGAACTGACACCAATCTGCTCAAAGAAATCTCAGTTGAAAGGTTCTCACAGCAGCAAGCCCACTAGGACACAAAGCAAGATTTTCCGAGGATAAACGACCCTCCTACACTGCAGGCCCCACACACCCAAAGGATACTGCTCTTCTTAGCTCTTCTCTCATATTCCAAAAACAAAGCAGCTAAGGATTGCTGAAGTCACACCTTGCTGTACAAATGAATATTTCATTTTTACCAGGAAATAATTCTCAATGTATTTATGAAGAGTACATCCTCGCTGTAAAGGAACACCATGTTCCAGCAGAGACATCCCAAACACAACTGAGAAAGCCATCTCCCCGATGAGGGATCAGAAGATCAGACTTGTGTTTTATTAGTTGTATAAAAAGTATCTTTAGCTCTCAGTTGAAAGGAAAAATTTGCATTTAAATAGAAAGATTAATAACTGTAATACACAGAGCCCACACTGAATAATTTTTGTAACAAAATAATTCATATTTTTATATAAATTGTGCACCTTAAGTCAAGCTACAAAAAATGATAATCATAATATTTTATGGAACAATTTTAATGTAATACAGCTTTGTTACATTATTATTCTCCAGTGTAAATAATGCATGTCTGGAGTTTTGGAAAAGGCTGGATTTAAAATACTTATCTCTGAAAATTCAATCGGGCATGTGCTTTTTGTGTGTTTACACTATGCATGATTTTACCTATTAAAATAAAAAAAAATATATCTTTCAGAAGGATAGTAACAAACCCCCTCTTTTACTGCAAGGACAGACCAGGAGGTGATGCCCATGGAGAGCGTACTGAATTTTTTTGGAAAGAAGCTCTTTCTGTAGAACGCACAGATATGGATTCCCTCAAGTATTTAAAAATGCTACTGAACAGTTGAGTTGGTTTGCTCAAGTTAAAAACCTGATTTTTAAACCTAAAAATTCCAGATTTTAATTTTTTTCTTTTTTAAGTTATTTTTCACTTACAACCATGTTTTAAACTCTGATTCCAGGCCACAGGAAAACAACCTCCCTTCTCCCTTTCAATCTAACCAAACCTTTAAAAAAATCTATATAAAAACATTGATGTTTCACAGAAAACTTCCAAAATATTCCTTAGGATCAACTTGAACCATTTCCTTTTTTTTTTTTTTGCCTGTGTGTGATTTGCTTTAGTGCATTAGTTATTTCCCCAGCGCTCAGAAGATCAGTTGGGAGCAGAGGGTGGTACCTCCTGGTTATAGCCCAGGGATGGTCTCCTGTACTTGTCTCACCAGGGCTGTCGTACCTCGAGGGGCTGATGGATGCAATTTCTTCCCTCTCCATCCTTCGGGGCTACCAGTGTCCTCCCTGCTCCCCAGCCTGCCCTGAGGGATGTGCGGGGTGAGCCACCAGGAGGACCCCGGAGCTGCTGCAGTTCAGCAGAACAGCTGCATTTTCCACCCTGTGTCCTGGGAAAGGGGCCAGTTCAGCCCAGGGGCTGCAGCAACTGCTTTAAGCAGCTCAACTATTGCTTTTTCACTGCTGGAAGAAGGCAATTCCTTTGCTTTCCTTTCCTGGACTCATGCCAGCAGAGCTCTCTCACACTCAGAGCATTTATTCTGCCTTTGCTCAGGGGATTGTTCCTACATCCTATGGCCAGTTTGCTAATGCTGGGCACTGTCACCAGGCACAGACAATCCAGCAGGCTGACTCCACACCTGCCAAGGCACCCCGGCTGCTGCTGCAAGTGCTGCAAGCTCCTGTTTGCAATGGGAAAGGACCACTTTCTTCACTGGCCTCGCTGTGAGTTGCAGAATCTATTTCCTGCTGCAGCATGAACACAGAGTGGGGAACTCACAACATTTAGTTTATCACTTCCTCATATATTCCACTCCTTACACAGAAAAACCTTTTAATTAGAGAAGAAGAATCAGGAGGGAATTGCCTGGCATTTCCCCACTGCCACATGGATAATAGTAGAAAGCAAACGCTCTTATTCAGCTTGGAGCCAATGGCACCACTAATTACCTTCCCAAAATTCAGCTCAGGTTCCTCTCGCTGCTCATTTAATCTTTGTCACTCTTGCTGCCTTCCATTTCATCACTCAAGCACCGAGCAGCAGGCACAGACACAATCAAGGAAGTTGGGAAGAGCCATTGCTGGTGTGCAGTGGAAAGCACTGCTTGAAACGAGGGCTCGACAGCAGACAATCAGGAAAAGATGCATGGATGCTCGAAAACACGGCATGTGTCCATTAGGGAGCTCAGCTCTACTTAGGCTCTAATGCATCTGGACTCCAGAGGCTGTAGGCTTTACTGCCATTGGGGTGTGTGCTGCTTGCCAGCAGGCTTTTAGGTTGGATGCTGGTGAAAGGATTGAGATGTTCATCATCACCTTCCTGCTTTCACCTCCTGTGACACCATGTGCCCAGAGCCCACAGCCTGGTGACACCAGCAGGGACACACTGGCAAGGCTGGCAGCTCCTGGGGAATCCCTCTCCATCCCTAATTACAAAGCAAACACAAAACAAAGGTGTGTGGGGAGCTACATGACTTGTGAAGTGCTGTACGGATGCAAATGCATCAAAAGCCTTCTTACAAAGGCCCTTCAAACAGTCCAAATGAAAAGGCAAAGCCCTTGATGACAGCTAGTGGAGAGCACATAGAACCTAATGAGGACAAGTCCCAACATTAGACCTGCCCACCTGGACAGCAGGTGGGACTTGAGTGGCCAAAAACCTGACAATGCCAGTGCTGGCTGGGCTGCTCCTGACTCATCTGCTCCCTTTGGTTTGGCAGCTCAGCCACTCAGGGGGACACAGAAGGATGGCAGGAGCTCAGGGGCCCTTCCCCAGCAAGTGAGCTGGGCTCGAATTTGGTTAAGGATGTGATTTGCCTCAGGAGATTTGGTACCAGGGTGGTGAGGTGGATGGGTAGCAGCATGAAGGGCCACCAGGCAGGCATCCAGCAGCTGGCCTGGTGTGCAGGTACAGCTGGAATTACAGCTTTCATAGCTTGCCTCAGGATCAAATGGCACAAACAAGTACAAGTACCACTTTGTTCCTAAACAAAAGGACAAATCTAAAAATAATTAAAAAAAAAAGTGGTGATCAAGTAGGAATTTATGTTACAAATTTAGGAACCATCAGGGGAATGCTGGGGGCTGGAAGGTTGAGCTAAGCTGAAGGACAAATCACCCCCACAGAGGGCTTGGAGGTCCTTTCCACCCCAGCCTCCAGGTCCAACACTTGCTCTTACCCACTTCTGAGAGGAGATGCAGCTTTCAGAGCTTCATGGGAGTTTTCCAGTGACAGCCAGAGGGAGCTGCCCAGGACAGAGGGTACAGATTTATGCTCCAAGGGTGGTGCCAGCACTGGACTGGCAAGGATAATGGACAATGGATTTACACCCCAGTTCTTACCATAAGGTCCCAACGTGCTGCTGTTTACACACAGTTCTCCTGCAGCAGAGATGGGTTACCTGACCCCTCTGCAAGTATGAAAGAGCAACCCTTTCTTCAGGACCTGCCATGCCTTCAGACAGCTTTGCAAGAATTTGCGGTCTAGTCACTTTTTCCCCTCTATTGAAGGGGCCAAGACTGATCAAGTCTTTTCTCTTTAAAAGAGGAATAAAAGGAAACTAATTTTCTTGCACACAATGTCAGTTAGCTTTATAATATTTTGTCATATATTCCTTAGCTACTCAGTGTTACTTCTAGAGCTTCTGAATGCAAATATTGCCTGACAAGAAGAAGGATGAAACCAGATGATTTTTTTTATCTCAGTTATACATTCACATATCACATATCCAAAGTTAACAAGTGACTCTCTTGTGTAAAGCCAATTTCTACATCCCATGCATCCCAAATAACAGCTATGAAAATCCTCGTCTATTATATAGTAAGATAGTTTGCTGCCTTTATTTTTCTGACCACGTGTATTGTACAAGCAGAGGACAGAAGCTTTTATGTTATCATCCTGCTGACTGGGAATCTTATTCTGCAATCTCTGTTTTTTCATTGCCATTTTCAGATGTTTAATGAAGCGACACATGGATATGATATGCCCTGGTATTTCTTTTGCCCAGTCTCTATCGTTTTCAATCTCAGACCTACTGAATGAATGAAAATATATTTACCAGGCCTGCATTGCACTTCCTGAACAAAACTCCCATTGGAGGCGATGAGAAATGTGGTTAACATGGACAATATAGGTTTAAGTCTCCTATTTTCCTACACTGCATGAGCAGAAAAACATAAAAAGAACACATTCACAGTTCATAGGCCTTGTCTATTCTTTAGCCAAATACTGCCATTAGGAAAAGGTATTTCCTAAATGAACAATCTATGTTTACACTCCACCACATCCACTCCTTTATCTAGTTGCCTTTCCCTTAGAGACCTCATGCTACTATCACCAAAAGTCCAAGACATAAATATGCCACACTGCTTTGCACACAGGTGGGGGTTTGCCTGAGAAAGCTCTGCAAAAGCTGATTTCTGACCATCTCCAGCTCAGAGTTGTGCCATTGACCTTTTCTTCCCACATTGCCATCTCAAATGACAGGAATGGTCAGGATTCAGCACTGAAGGTCAGTAACATCAACCTTGTCCATTTTCTACTTGCACACAAGTCCACACACATCCTGCTGCTCGCCAGGATCACGCTCAGCCCACTGGTCTGTGAGAGCATACATTAGAGGGAATTTTAATGACTTGAACTTGTGCTGAACTTCCTCTTTTAGCTGCTGTTTTAGTGATTTGTTGACTCTCCAAGGCTCATTCAGGACTTTTTTTTTTAGCCTTGACAGAGTAGATGGAGTAGACATAGATTTTATGTGCCAACTCTTCTGGTTTTTTGGCACTCCACTCATCACGTAGCTGGCCAGTGAAATACAAGTTCAAGCAACAGAGGATGCCACCCACGTATATCTGTAATGTCTCAAAGTAGCCTAAACTAATCTCTCCCTCTCCTCACCAACAGCAGTGACGTTAAGCTTGAAGCAATGGCTGAGGATGCTTTAACAGCCACACAGAATCTTAATAAGATCTACTTACATTTATATTGTGCATTTCAGGCTGGCTGGCTCAGTTTTCTTAGCCACAGCCTCACAAAAGGAGCTGAATACGCTGGTTTATTTTTTTTGTGAGCATTTTAATTATTTTGACATTGTCTTTGATTTTTGTATCAGCCATCTGCAAAGTGTGGCAGGATGTGTGTAATCTTCTATGGCACATGTTGTACTTTCTCCATTATTATCAGATGGGAAAGAAAACCAAAGTTAAGGGAGATTAAGGTCAGTGTACTCTCAACATCCAATCGCTGTATAATCCACTGCGTTATCGCTAGGGAAGATTATCAGCCTTGATAGGACCCATTCTTTGAGCCATTCAGCTCTGGTGAGGCCCACTTCACTCAGAGAATGGTATTTCTGCTCAGTCTGGACAGAGAGAAATCATACATGAATTCTCCACTGCATCCTGCTAATGTGCAGTGAGACTGTCTGTGCACAGGATGCAGGAAAGGCACTTCCCTGCAGAGCACAGCTGTGTTCTGTGCTGCCCTGGGCTGCAGCAGAAAGGATGTTAATGCTGCCTCACTGGCAATTTGGAGACATCCCCACCTCCTCCCAAGGCCAGCAATGGGGAGCTGAGTCAACTCCTAAAACGTCACAGGGATAAAGGCAGAGAGAACAAGCTGCACTGACCAAGGGGCTTCCTACTGGCCAGGAAGGTGTTCCTGGACATGATCAGGCCCCAAAAAGCACAAATCCCATGCTGTCTTTTGCAAAGGACCCACAGTCCTGATTTTGTTGATGTTAAATGGTCCAAAGAATTACCTGGGGAGGATAAGTCACAACGTGCAGTGCACTTGGAACAAGTCACTCCATGCCCTGCCTCCCCTTTCCCAGCAGAGATGTGTGGCATTCCAAAAAACCCTCTGAAACGCATTATCTCCTAGTAGGAGCAATGAATCTCTCTGAAGTAGGACTATAACTCAACAGACACGCTTCATCTACCAAAGTTCAGGAAGGCTGGGCCACACACTGCTTCTGAGCATCACCACATTGTCCTGGTTAATAGTCTCTGTGTGTCTCTGTGTGACAAGTGGAGAGCAGAGACAGCACTGAGCAGATGCTGGGCTCTGCCACACTTTGCATGGGTCAAATGCACCCCAAAAGAGAGAGAGAGGACAGCAATACCTCTGCACACCTGTAGTGAAACATCCAAGCAATCCTTTAAAACAACCATGCTCCAAGGATAATCAGAACACCCTCGATTTCAGGATAATTTCCCTCTGTTTGTAGTTAATGTATAAAAGTAGGAATATTTTTAAGCTACCTTAGCTCAAAGTACCTTATCCACTCCCAACAAGTTAATGACTGTTGCTGCTTCCCCAGAAGTCACCTTTTAGCAACAAAAAGGCTCATCATCTTGGAGGATTCCCTCCAACGCCCAGTGCCCGGAGTTCATATGGGATGTCAGAGGAAGGCAAGATGGAAGAGCAGCTGCTGACCCCAGGCAGGCAGCATTCAGCTCCAGGAAACTCCCTCTCAATTATCACATTGTGCACAAGTGAATGGGGATCTTCCGCTCGGGTGCCCAGGAGGGGACAGAGAAACAGGCATCATCTCTTTCCCACAGGAAGATCCACCCTGTGCACCAGGAGCCAATGCCTCATTTCAAGCTTTGGCTGCAGAATCTGCTCCTTAAAAATTCCTGCAGGCCTACAACAAGCAACAGCTGCAGTTTAGGAGGTAGAAAAGTGCTAGAGGATGACTTGCAGTTCAGTCAGAGGTACCAAACCAGCACCTTATTTCACTCATGGGGCTTTTCAATTACTTGCAAGTTACTTGTGTCGCACCTACCCCTCAAAAGTCCAAATCCCACAGCTTCTTTCCACAGATTTCTATTTGTTTTTTGTTTTCAGTGACTTGAGATTGCAGTGCTCATCATCTGTATCCATATCATAAATAGTGGGGACAACATATGGGGCAGAAATAGAAATCCCAAAACTGATTGATCTGGAGCAGAGCAAATGAGCAACTACAGATAATACTGCTGAAGGAATCAAAATAACACAATTTCAGTGAGCTATGAGAAAATGTGAAAAGAAATTCATAAAGTATTTCTGCTGTTGGGAAACATGAGGTAAATAATCCAAACACACCAAAATGTTTCATTTTTAAGAAGTCAAAATACTTCATTACAATAAAATCCAAATAAAGCTTGCAGATTTCTCTCTGCAAAACATTTTTGGTATATGTAATTCAGTTTTAAAAGGAAGAATGCAAATTTTTTTAAGGGTCAGATGACATGCAAAGTACCTACAGCATCCTTTGGTTGGTTTACACATGATTCAGAAATTATAACCATGGAATCCTCCTTGAACAATGAGGATTACTGGGGAGAGATGGGAACCACCTCATGAAATGGGGCAAGGAGAAGCCAATCTCCTACTGAGGAGGGTATTCAGTGATATCCATGCTGTAGCCCACAGGAGGGCAGGAGGACTGTGGTATGGAAGAAACACAGGGCAAGGGGGACACCCTCAAAAGGAACTGTTACAACATGAGCTTCTAAAGTATATTAAAATCAACTAAAACCACAGATAACATTTTATTACATTGCTTTCTGGGGCAATAAATGACTGCAGCTGTCATGAAGAAAGAAAATGAGTATGATGGGAGGGGAGGCAGGCAGTGAAGCAATGTAAAACAGTAGCTTTTCCCAGTAGCAGAAAAGATCTGGAGAGCCGAGTCAGGTTCCCACCACGGTCCCAGGAAAGTTTCCTTTTTTTGCTCTAGTGTTTCCTGCAAGGTAAGAGATCACCACTAATCCCATAAAACATGTCTCATGTCTATCAGAAAGCTGAAAAGGAGCAGTGAAGGCTGAGAGATGCTCAGACCTCACAGCAAACAGGACCTGGGTGAGCACCAGCAAGGTCCAGGACAGGTTTCTCCTGACACATTCCCCAGCAGAGAGGAACTGACCTGGACTCAAGTGAGCAGCATGTTTGCCCCAGTGTGGGAAACCTTCCTGCTGCCTTATCAACTTTCCAGCTAGGGTAAGATCTTTTTTCTGATATACTTTTAATTTTTTGCCTATAGCTTTAGCATAGCTGTATCACGCACTTCCATGCTTGGATAGCAGCAGTAAGAGATCTGCAAGATTTCTTGCATCTATCTCAGGAGGTAAGGTTTTATTAAATCATTAAATAAAATCATCATGCAGTCTGTCCCTAAAAAAGAATTTTTAAAAGGCTAGCTTTAGAACTGAAACACCAGTGGGAAAGAGTGGGAAAGCAGTTGTTGTCAACACTGTACCAAAGTAGCTGAAGTAGATGCTGCTTATTGAAGAGAAAATAAGAGCACATGAACTCAAGACAAAAAGAGAGAAAAAGAAAAGCAAGAAAAGATCCTTTTGAATTAAGCCTTTTCTCACCTCTAACAAGGCTCTAGAAACAGCACTAATCAATCCAAATGACACTTTAGTGTGGAGATCTATTATATTCCTCAATGATCATATGGCTTTATATGTTATAATTTGGTTCTGAATTATGGCCTACATCAATTATAATTGAACGCTGCTTCCCACTCTACAATCAGACTGTGATGAGAACAGAAAGGCAGTGGACATTAGAGGATTACTATCAGAATGACCTAATTTAATTAAGGAGGAGATTTATTAAAATGGTAACATTAACAGGTGTTTTATGAGACTAATAATTAATAAGGTTTCTGTAGAACATTTGTAAGAGAAGTAGACAATATGCAATGGCAGCAGAACTCCCTATAATGGGATAACAATAAAGCATTAAGAACTGTAGATAAGATATTATGATAATAATCTGATACTGTAAATTATGGTTTGAAGAGGATTAAATGTCATTACTGCAAATTAGTATTTATTTAAGCTCCAGCAGGCCTTTGCACACCAGCTGGAGGAAAGGTGGAACCATGCAGGTTCTCCAGTACAGACACTTGCTGTCCTCCTGAATCCCACTGCAGGGAGTTGGGATCTGCCAACACAGCAATAATGCTCACAGGGTCCACCTAGAAAACCACAACAGGGCCATGAGGAACAATTTCTTGACAGTGAAGTCCAGCAACTCATTTTTGACCTTTTTGAAGTTACCTTCAAGGCAGGTAGCACCATGATGCTCCCCAAGCTGCAGGCTCAGATGTGACCCCATGGACAGGGGTCCACGGTGTCTCCTGGGGATCCAACTCTCTCCCAGCACACAGGATAGCAGTGCTGCTCTATCCCTTCCTGTTGCAAAACCTGCTGGCACAGCAAGAGGTGAAGGTGAACGTCAGGAGCCTGAGAAGAAGTGGGAAGCGGGGAGAAAAGCAAGAGGGAGAAGTGTGCTTTCACAGCAGGAAGCAATGAACTAACAGAAAGGGTAGAGAGAAAATAGCCTCAGGACCTTTCCTAGAAATGGAGGTGTTGGGGGGTTTCTCCAGGGTTACTTAGCAATTTACAGCTTGTGTTAACACCTGGCCCTTTCTTAGCTCTAGGTTTAAGAAAGTTTTATCCCAACCCTGGTCCCAGTGGCCCCCAGGTAAGAGGGGGGAGCAGCTGTGGAGCACACAGCCCTTTCTCTAAACCAGCTCCAATCCCTGACACAGTGATGGAAGAGGATATTAGCAGTGGGAAATTTTTTCAAGGCCAGTACTTTAATGAGCTCCTAAATAATGACTTTATCTTAGAGGCACACTCAATATTCATTCAGCATCACACCCAAACAAAACCACTTCCTGACTTCAGCCGACAGAAAACAAGTCCAGAGGAAACAGCCCTCCACTTTGGGAAGCAATGATGGGACAGGGTAGTCACCCCTCACTGGGAGCAGAGTGAGAGACTTCCCTGCTGTGACAGGAGGAGGAGTGGGCTGTGCTCCCCTCCAGCTGCTGCTCCCTGCTAAGTGTGTGGCACTGCTCACTTCCACTCACCCCGCATCGAGGCAAAGATGCCTGCATTTCTCTACAGATCAAAGGGACATTCATACCACTCCATCGAGGTCTGAGCTGCCTTTTTTCCACTCTTTTAATTAGTCTCTGATATCAACAAGCACAGAGCAATGAAACAGACAGTGTCAAAGCGGGTGTCACTTAACCTCTTGGGTGCAGAGATGCTGATTTTGGAGCAGACCTGAGATTCTTCTTTGTTCAGGGGTGGGTTTGATTTGCTTTTTAATCTAGCTGAGCCAAGGATGAAGGCCTTTGGCTTTGCTCCTGGCACCCAGTCCCACAAAGGCTTTGTTGCAGTCCTTTTTCACAAATTGCCACCAAAGTTTTGGGTTATTTCAAACATGCCCATTAATCAGTTTTGCTTCTGTGAATCATTAGCACATCTCAAGTGGGACAGTTTTGATCATACTTTCCCTGGGTTTTTGTTCTCAAGTTTTGGGCCACAAACATCTTGGAGATTTACGGCTACCCCAATATGAAATATTATCTCTACCAGACCTTGGGGACCGCCTGCCAGAGACTTTCCATTAAAATTTCCCCAGTCCAGAAACAGACTCTGGGCATGTCTTTTTCTATGGTTCAGGGATGCTTATGAGAGCAGATTGGTAACTAACCTGTCTTGACACAGAAACTACCCAGCAGCCTCTGGAGCTCCCAAATATCTACTTGCAAGTTTTATTTCATTTTTAGCATCCTCCTTTATTCGTGAGCACTGTCAGGAAGCAGAAACCCAAGCTGGAGTGCTGTGAATACCTTGCTTCTCCAGCCAAGTGCCTCATGGCAGACACTGAGAAATGCCTCTCATTAGCACAGTGTTGCACACCTTGGAGGTTCACAACATGTAACAATCTCCATCCCAATTTCCATGGGCAAGCAAGGACTCCCTGACATTTTGAGGGACTCACATGCCCAGCTTCCACTTCACTGACAGCTTCTGTGTATCCAAACCCCATGAGGTCCTTTGAAATTTCCACCTGTAAGAGGAACACATTTTGTGACTTTAATTAGCCAAATGTCTTCGATTTCACAGGAATGCTGTTTTCATTTGCTTTATATCATGGATTACATGAAGATTAGTCCAGGGTTTGCATTTGAATAAACATCAATCAAACATCAGTTCTGTGCTCTACACAACCTGTTCCCACCTACAACCCCAAATTCATATTTGTTTTTAAAGGCTACACCCAGCAGTGCCAACAGCAGGTATTCTGTTGGCTTCACAGATGTGGTACAGGGCTGGGAGAAATACAGATGATATATTTCAAAGAGAAAAAGGTGCACAGCCTATTCCCTCCAAGGGAGTTCCTCTGGATCAGTTTGAGCAAAATTGTTGCAAAAGCAAAGCCTGCTTTCTTCCCTGGTACTGCTATTTGAATTGCTTCTATGGGACGCCACTGTCAGTCACTGAGTTTTAATATTACCACAGCAGCATTACAGGAGAATGAGTGCTGAATCAATAAAAAAATTAAGGAAATACAGTTTTTATTACAGAGTGATATCTGGAATTGATCCCTCAGGCTTTCCAGTCGCCTCTGCTTTGTTTTATATGCCCATGGATGGAGCATTGTGCAGAGTAATTTGAATGCAGGAACCAATCAGTCGTAATCTAATTTTAAATGGACCACAAGCAAACTGAGAAAATAAAGACAGGCAGGGGCATCATGTTGACAGATGTGCCTATGGTATATTGTATCTCCGCTCTGCCTAACTAGGAGAAATACTCTCTTAAATTGCTTTATCTATGTATAATGCCAATAACAAGAACAATAGGGGGGAAACTTGGTTTCTGCAGGGACATGAAGAATAAATTTATAGAAAAAAATGTGAGAAGAAAAAATAATGTCATCTTTTCTCGGGCTCACTTGTAAAACCCTAAACTAACAGCCAATAAACACATGAAAAGCATAGAATAAGCAGCATGGATGTTTTAGTTGCTCAAGCTAACACAGATTTCTCTCTGAGGCCAAAATCCAATTGTTCCTCCAACTCCTCAAGTGAAGGGGCTACATTTTGCCTCAAGGAATTGTGGATGAACAAAGAGATTGTGACAATCAGCAGGGAGTTACACACAGCACTGTGTGCAGTTTTCTGCAACTTCACCTCACACTGCAGTACTAATTAATTTCAGCTTCTTTCACCTGCTCTTTGCAATTATGAATTCCTCTTTCATTTCCACCACCGCGAGCTCTTACAGTTGACCAATCCCTCCCCTGCTTAATCCAGCTTGCACAGCTCCATGAAGCAAGTCCTTAAATCCCAGTCTCCTCACTGGTCCCAGTGCTGTGAGACAGCAGCACTGAACTGTCACCTGTGCAACCTGCAGCCAAATTCTGACCCCATCAAGTAGCAATATCCTTAATCTCAGCTTAATACATCCAGATACCTGAAGCTTCAGCCTCTGCTCATTCCTCCGGGATGGCTGATGGTCTCTGAGATGTCCATCTTCCACCTGCCAGCCCATGAGGATGATTTTGCTCACACAGCAGAAAATAGCTCAAGCACCTTTGTGTGCCTTTAAAACTTGCCCCTCCCGGGTCAGCAGCTTTCATTGGTCCTTTACTGAATTGGTACCTTTTACCTCTTTATCAAGCCATCCATGGCTGTAATTCGTGCTCTGTCCTGACTCAGACTGCTGTATTTGCTTCCTAAACATAAGGAATACAGAATTAGAGGCTTGTCTATAAATTTAAGACCCAGTTAGAATAGGATGCTACCACAGTGCATTAAGAGCTGTCAGAGACCCCTCTAGACCTCCTGAAATACATCTACCAAGATATGTGGAAGAAGTTACAGTACCACAGGGGCTCAACTTCAGGAAACACTTTAGAAATTGGTATTTTTCAAACAGGAAAAAAATATACAACAGTTGCATAGAGGTGGTCCAGCAGTCAATCTCCCTGGATGAAAAAAGAGATAAAGAGAACGAAACACCAACTTAAATATTCATCATGGATTCCCTACTAGTAATCACGGTCACATTTCATTCTTCTCTGCAGGTACAAGCTTGACCATTAATGCTGGTACTATGGAAAACCAACAAGCCAAAACAGAAACTCAAAATGCTTTTGAGGAAAATGAAATGTCAGTGAATAATAATCAGGATGTAAGAAACCCAATCAACCCAACAAACAGAATACCCTTCAACCACAAAAAGGTTTCTTCAGTTAAAAAGGAAAAATATCCAATTAAAATAAGATCTGTAGAAATAATTCTAAAATTCAATCACAAATGAAAAAGTCATTGCAAATAGCATATATTGGCAGAAAGGAAGAGCAGACAATATGAAAAGGAAACTAAGGGTATCAATGTAAATTCTAAGACTTGTAGAATAATAAAAATATGGAAATTTAATATAATAGCATGATATTAAATCCTAGCCAGGTTGCAAATTTCATAGTAGATGAGGATGAAAAAATTGTCAGACATCATGCAGAAAATGCAGAAATAAACACCAAACATTTCTGTTCTGTATTTAAAACTATGCAAAATTTGTTAATTTTTTACAGTGACATTCCAACACTTTCTGTTCCAACAGCAACAGATTTTAAGCAGCCACTAAATGTAAACATTTAAGTGTAAGATTGGATAATTTGTTCTCCAGACTGTAAAAACCATAGACAAGATTCTTTTTGAAACAGCCATGTTCTTTTCAAATCATCTTTATTCAATGAGGAAGCCTCAAGAAATTCAGGACCACCTTGGTACTGGGCAGGTTTCACAGGGTGACCACAGCACTTACCTCCCCACACCCACAGGCTGGGTTCTCATCCCTTCTCCTCCCAGATCAATGGGAAAAGGCACTGCTATGCTATTTCTTAGCCTTGAAAACTCTTTGTTGTCAATTTTTTTGGTTTCCCTGTTCTCCAGCGCACCTTGGAGGATGGTATTTGTTAAACGGATCCTACTTGAGAGCTTGCGAACATATTTTAATTTGATTTGCTTATCACATTTCAACCTTAGAGCACTTGGGCTGGCCAGGAACATAAAGACAGTTAGTAGTAACAAACATTAAGCAAACTTCACTAACTCCCTGCAAAATGCTGTTCTAGCCTCAGCCAAAAAATTGCTTTCTCTTAGCTTTCCTGCTCACTGTTTGTGCAGCAGACGCTCTTCGGAGGAAGAGCTGTACCACCTTCACCCAGACTCTGAGTTTGACTTTCCTACATGTTTGCCCTCTTGCTTAAGTTATGCCAGCCCATCTGCAGGCAAACCTAATCCTCTCGTTAGTGAGCAACTGGTAGCTCAGCTCTGCTCCGCTGTGCTTTGCATTATACAGATCAGCCAAGTATTGATGCAACATCACTGAGGAGAATCTGGATTTTTTTATTTTCCCCCCTCTGCTTTCTTCTTTGGAAACTTAAAATACATGCTGGAAATAATTTCAAGGGCTGCTGAGCATTGCCACTGGGGGAATGCAAGGGGCTTTCAACACTAAGACTAAAAGACAGTTGGAAATTTGCAAGTGGTTGCCTTTGAAATTAGATTTTCGGGCAAAATTCAAAGAAGCTCATGTAGCTTGTGCCACTCCCTGCAAATACACTCGGTGCTTCTGACAGAGGGTAACAAAAGCTCTTCTCTCTTGCTGGGTTCAGCCTGCTGTGCCTCATCCTAGAGCCTTGGCCCAGCCAAAGACACCCATCCATCTGTGTGGAGGGCTGGCTCAGCATCAGCCAGGGGAGGCCAAACCAGCAAAACCCACAGCAGTGACAGCAGAACCACGCCGAGAGGAAGTTCAGCCCATGTTTGCTCAGTGTGCAAAGCAAAGTCCAAACTTCTTTAAAGCCAACTCACCAGTAGAGCCAGGATGGGGAGAGCTCCCCTACAGCATCTCCATCCCACCAGGTCCTAGATCAATAGAGACAACAAAGAGCCTCAGCTGCTGGTGCATGTCTTGTGGTATTATTTGCCATCTCTGTTTCAGAAGCTCCAACAGGAGCTAGACCTGCCTCTGTTACACCCTTTCAATGATAAATCCTTTCACAAAGCATTGGCACTTCAACTAGGCGAGGTAGACAAAAATATTATACATGCAATGGTACAGCAGGAAAAAACAACGAGGAACTTGCTAAAGTGCACAGAATTCTTCTGTGGCAGAAACAGAAAGTAAAGCCAGGTATCCTCAGCCCCAGCTTCAAGCTGACATTCCCTAGAATCCATTTGATCTCAATTCCCTCATGTTCTTCTGGCCTTTGAGACTCGACAGTGCCTGTATTCTATTCAATAAAGAGAAGCACCGTTGTATCAGAAGAGAAGTTGTTCAGAGCAGTCTTTGCACAGCAGGTTGTGTTTCACTCTTGGTACTACTTTCCATTCATATAATGTAGTTTTACATTACAAATTTCCACATTTCATCTTCCTGTAACCTAAATGTAGCTCAACAACATTTGTTTCCGTGTCATCTCCACTTTCATACAATGAGTGAAGGAGATGTGCCAAGTCATCTTCATGGAGAGGTCACTTAATTTTGGTTTGTAAAGCCAAACCTCCTGCGATCTCCATAATTACCAATCAATACATAAATAGCAAAATTAAGCCCCATTATTCCCATTTACCACGAAATTAAATGAATTAATTAAACATGGGAAAAGTGCTGATGTCTGCCAAATCATTACTTCCAATAGATAAAAGCAAATTCAAGAATGATACACAGACAGGAGGAGAAAATTAGCTTTCCATCCAGCAACGCAGTGAACTATTGCAAGGAAAACTGTAAATAACAATCAGTGGGCCATGCTCCTCCATCTGAACACTGGACAAGACAGACCCATTCTTTGTAATGGAGGAAAAACCTACCCTGAAACACTCCCCTTGTTTTTGTTTTTGGTGAAAGGAAGAGGCCCTGGGGACTGGTAACAATTGGCTTCAACAAGAATGGTTCTTTCAGACTCTGATTTGCTGAAGGACTGCTGCTCTGTAATTATCATGAATGGTTTCAGCTAAACATCTCAGAGGAACAAAAGAGGGTGCAAATACTTGGAGACAAGTTGTGACCATAGTAAGTTTTTGCAGGTGGTTGAATAATAGCAGGAAGAGAGATTTTTCAAGACTCGGGTTTGGAAAAACAGAGAAAAATTAAGTGAGAGCATTGAAGAGCTTTGAAACTCCAGTGTCTTTTCCTGTCCTAATGAAGATGCATCAACAGGCTGATTCTGAAGTTACAGTCATAAGACAAATGCATCACTGCAAGCAGTGTTTGAAAGACACTTGCAATTACAGCTGCTCTGGAACAATGAAATATATACTGTTGCTTAAATAAACTGAAAAAAATCATAACCTCTTTTAACTGTCGTGGTGTTGTAGAGACATCTTCATATCTTCCTTAATGAGATTTTTATTGCGAGTGTAAATTTGTCTTGAACTGAATTTTTGTCTTGGGAACTCTGAATTATGTTATACCAAGTTGCTCCTGGTAAGCATGCAGGCTTGCACACATTTTTTGCTGTGAAAATGGCTCCTTCTGGCAAACTGAAAGCAATTGAAGCTCGATTTAATTAGCTGCCTTCTGTAAATATGCCATTATTCTTCTAACTCAATGCTGGAGTTATATTTACAAAGGGAACAGATAGCAATAATTATTTTGGGCCACAGTTAGTCAGTATTAGTTAATGCCTGAGTGTAATTGAGAGGAAATTAAGACAAGTGTAGTCTTTGGCAGGGGGGAAAGAGACTATACCAGCCTACAGCAGTATAGACACCGCACGTGTATGTTCCTTCTTGGGCTGGAGTACACAGAAAGCTTCACCTAAAAAAAGCAAACACCTACTCTGTGTTCTGGAACCAGAGAGGGTTAACAATGGTCACCTCACATTTTCAGTCATTCAGAATTTGGTGGAGGTTTTAAATAACTCTCACCAACCATCTTCTCTGAGTTTGTATCTGCTTTTTATGTTACAGCCCCATGAATCAATAGCATTTGCCACATTACTCCTCACTAAGGAAAGGAGCACAGAGCCAAGCAGCTCAGAAAGCTGCAAAGATCCACAGCTTGAGGAGCATGAGTTGCTTGGAAAGATTTTGCAGCTGGTGTCTTAGAGCCCTTGCATGGCTCAGGACAGGGGGAACCTGTTCCAAGGACATTTTCCTGCATCTCTGAAATGAGCTAATACTTTCTGGTGGCCACCTCAAGAGGATTCTTCAAACTAAGCAGCTGCCCCATAGCCCTTTTCTTTGGTCCGGATACTTTATTCAAATTAACTCTCAGAACATATTACTTTAACTGCATGACTATGTAGATGCTTCTATTTAAAATTAAAGAGGCCTTAATTCAATTTACCTTAATCCACTTTCAAAGTAAATTATAGTAAATTAAGAGTTCACTAATTCTGAATGATTGTTCACACTTAGGTTAAACACAGTTTAACTGACTCTCTTTAAATGTACGTATCTACTTAATTTTCATTACTTACCCCTTATGTCACCACAACACATGTTCCTTCTCTAGGCTTGTAAGTGTCAAATTGTAAGTGTAATACTAAAAATTAATTATTCAGATACTGTGTTCCTTTACGTAGCAAAACTTCTTGAATAAATTTATGGAAATTTTTTTTGCACATGGGTTAACAAATTGGGCCCACGGTTTCCATGCTGCAAGTAGTTGTTAATGCAAGTTGTAGGGCAGGGATGGTTTTGTGATTAGCTTATAGTACTGAGAAAAAGAAGACAGTGTTTTGAGATTCACATTTCTAAAAAAAGCTTTCTCTGCCACACTGGACAGCCCCAGTGGGTATGTGATAGCTGAGGAACATGGCCAGGCCATCAACATCAACCTCACTGGGGTCTTGCACTGACAGCTGCTGTGCTAAATGGCTCCTGGCTCCAGGGCTCTCTTGCTTGATGTGCTGCCTTGCATGGTGAAGAAACTCCCTCCCTGGTCCTCGGTCTGCTCCAAGACAGTGTCAGGAACCACTTACTTTCACCTGCTCAGTGCCCACCCAGTTCATGGGCTCAGGATACTTCAGTGACTCCCAGAGAACAGCAGGAACCCGGGCACACACAGAGTGTCCCCATGTGAACACAGGGCTTGCAGGGGTAGGTGATGCCACCCGTCCCCCTCAGCTCCTGGCAGAGGCAGGGTGCACCAGAGCTCAGAGCAGCCTGCTCCCAAACGCACTGTCATCCACAGCCTTTCTTTAAACTCATCTTGAAATCACTGGCTTCTCTCCGTGTTTAATGGTTGGCTAATCAGCAACACTATGAGCAAACGCATGAGGCCACCTAATCTGCAGGTGCCAAGTTAATGGGGTTTGAGTAGCAAGACACTGACGAGCCAGAAAGCAAACAAATTCCACTGGTGCTACTCACTCTTGTGCTATTTCCATGCCATACAGAGCTCCACAGCAAACCAAAGGACCCCCAGGGTACCTATTCAACAAGGAACAAATTCTCACTTCAGCCATTATGTAAATGAAATGCTAAAAATGTTCCTCTGTTCCTCTGAGATATTAGTGCTACAAATACAAGGTGCACAAACTTCATAATTCAGAAAAATATTATCTTGTGATACTTGAAAAGTGCCAAAAGTTTATTGACTATGTCTCTGGGAGATCAGCAATACTCACTGAGTTTTAGACCCCCTTTAGCCAAGGTTCAGACAAAAAGTGTTCTCATAATTTAAAATTCTGCTCTAAGGTGGCATGGGAAATGGCATGCATCTGGCATGGAGCTACTTAGAAATGAAGAGTTAGTACAATAACAATAAAAAAGATCTAGTGTATCTGAGCACACATGGTTTCTCCTTTGTGTAAGTTTTGATTTCAGAGTGCCCTGCCAAAAGCTGAGCTGAACTATGAATACCAACTATTTCAGTCTTTAAGAGTTATAGTGCAGGAAATTCACATCTCTGTATTCTTTCCTCTAGCTGTCACTCAGGCTACTCCTTGTGAAAGACTTGAATCCAAAAGGCAGCTTTGGACTTTAATTTGACAGCAGATGGATCAGATAGATTGTCTCCCATTTAGCAGTACAAAGCTGGAATACGTTGCCACGATGCATGCTGAAATACTGCATGACTTACAGCACAACAGCCCCTTTGCTCTGTATGTTGGCACCACTGCTGCATGGGCTGGTGAGAAGCTGTTCCAGGGTACTGCAGACACACAGACTTTTACAGGTATGTTCATCCTGATGGGCATGACAGCCCCTCTCTGCACTGAGCCACACTGGCAGAATCATGGGAAATCAGTAAGAAGTGTCACTTTCACCTGAGCACCAAACTCCAACCCCACAGCAGACTACAGAGAACTGCTCTGAACAAAACCTCATCTGCTCTTTTGGCTTCCAACTGCTGACAAAGTAGATAAAATATTCAAGACAGATACTCAGAGAAATGTGATACTCTAGCTGGACCGTCTCTCACACAAAATACATCCATCACACCCAGAATTACACTAAATTAAGTTTCTTCCCTGCACCCAACTTTAAATGGAGCACTTACTAATAAAATGGAGTGCTAGAGTTGTACTCAGCAAAGCAGTCCTAAGCAAGTGCCATCAACACTGACCCAAGTGGTACACCATGTCAGAATGTTACAGTACACCAGGCACGTTTGGAAATTTGGCTCTGACATCCACAAAATCCTGCTGAGAGCAGGTGTAAGATGCCCAAGCAGTGGGAAAGGAGATGCAGAGACTGGGGCACAAAGCACAGGAGGAGGAAGGCAATCCGAGTCACTCCAAGTATGTGGCATGTGCTCAGACTCAGGTGAGCCTTTGAAGGGGAGCAGGTGTTAAAGAATGGAGCTCTGGGTCCAAATTAAATACCTGGAGATTACAGATACAGATGATCCTGGGAAGGTGAATGGCAGCTGGGTGTGTGGATGGGGCTAAGGGACTGGAGTAGTGGAAGGATATGGGACAAGGTTTCCAGAGAGAGAGGCTAAGAGGGAATATAGAGTGTCTTTCAAAGTCAGGAACATAGGCCTGATGGAAAGGCAAAAAAGGATTCAGAGCAGGCAGTGGGTGGAACCAGATACAGCTCAACCCAGCTGCCAAGAGCCTTGAAACAGCAACAGGCAGAGAGCCTGGTAGTTACTCCTTCCTGCTCAGCAGTAGCTCTTCCCAAGCAATGCAACCACAAGAAATCCCTTTTTGTATACCTCAGAGAAATTCCAACTGGAGCATTAAATGGTTTTAACACAGGAATAAGCAGGAGTGGACTGTGAAGGACTCCTTGGGCAGTGAGTCCAGGCTCCTGCAGGACTCAGCCCCATAATCCCTTTCATACCCTGAGGATGGTCCTTTAGAAAGCCAGCTTTGGGTTTTGTCTGATGCTCCTACTGTGCCATTGTCCCAGAATTGCTTTGACCAGACATGAAGAAGCTTCTAGCATCCTAAATTAATTCATGACTAATCTAGATCTCTTTGTTCTCCTGCTGACATCCTCAGCTGAAACAGCTCTTCCCCACCTGCTTGGGCTTTTGCCCCTTGATGTGCTCACAGAAAGAAAACTAATCCCTTTTCAGCTTTTGTTTTTCTTGGCTAAGGAGGTCAAACTGAAGTTTAAATCTATTTGTTAGCTAAGATTTTGTAGCAGTTCCCATTAGTTTTTAAATAGAGTTGAAATGATGTGGTAGTGGCCACTGTTTTTATCTGCTACAGGCATAAAACTAGAAATATAGACATCAGCTGAATGAAATGCATACAGGACGGTTAACACAGCAACCCAAAGCCCACTCCTACTGCTTACCTTGTGGAACAAGGTAGGATGGTTAAACAGAAACCAAATTTAGTCCTGAAGGGAGGAAAGCCTGCCAAACAGACATGCCTTGCTAATGTAAAATACCTGTGTTCAAGGGAAGCTATTTACATTCCTGTTAGGTCTGCTTTGCAGATAAAAGCTTCTAATGGTTTTGAAATTGAGCAATGCTATCATTGAACACGGGGTGTCTTGTACCCAAAGACAGACAAACTGACAGCAAGATGCTGCAGGGAGATCACAGCAGTGCAGTCTCAGAGGGGAAAATTAGGAGATGTCCAAAGGACATATAGAAGAGAAAGGAAGCCTGGAAAGTAAGAAGGTGCACAGACACATTAAGACACTGTGTCCAGACAGCTGGAAGATGATGCTATTGCCCCATCAGTGAAGTTAAGAGAAAGACAAGTAAACCTATTGGGGTTAGATTCCCATTAGTTTGCAGGGGCAAAATGCTTAATTCTTTTATTCCAAACTTATCTGGGTGCAGCAACCATTCTGATGAGCAGCAGGTAGTTCAGGGCAGGCACAGCCATGAGTACATAATTGGAGCAGGGTTGTGCTTTGCATGGCAGGAGAGCTGTCTCAGTAACACAGATGAAAATATGCCATTAAACATGTTACTTCACTCAGCACTGCCATATATAAAAATGTTTTCCAAAGATACAATTCACTACAAAAAGAGTTGAGTATATTTTTCTGTCACAGCAAGAAAAAAATATGGGTAGCTAGGTTTAAAGGAGAAGAAAGCATGTGCCCTGCTTTATGACCCTGATTTTTGTTTATTGTTTGGATTCTATGCCATATTTTTCTTGTTTTCTCCTTCAATTATTTATTAAGGAAAAAAAAAGAAAGATGGAAAAGGGTTCTCTGTTCTTGTTTGTGCCATCACTCATAGCTGCTGCTGTGGGAATACTGCTAACAGCAGCTACTAGTGTTTTATTAAAAATAATAAAGTATATCGTTATCATAAAATAGCAATGTGATCAAAAGGATTATTCTGTTATGCCCTTGTCTGAGTTTTAACTGTAAATTAGAGCTCAGGTAAAAACAATCTACAGCTGAGCACATAAAACTTGAAAAATATAATGTATTTCTATATAAACTGTTCAGTTAATCAGATATATATATTACAGAGCAGGCCCTTCATGGAAAATTGGAATCTCACATATATTTTTTTTTACACTGAAGCTTTTATTCTGTATTTTATAGATGCACAGGGGCAGATCGGCTCAACTCCATTGACTTTCATAGCGCTGCTCCGGATGCGGCCCCGCTCGCCCCGACCCGACACACACACGCAGCGCTGCCAGCATCCTCCGAACAGGAGCGCTGCCAGCATCCTCCGAACAGGAGCGCTGCTCCATCTGCTGGGCTCCCGCACAAGGGACAGGGACAGCGCCAGCGCTGAAGAACATTGCAGCGAGCGATAAATCCGGGGCGTACCTACCCCTGGCACTCGGGCACCAAAGGCACCAAGTCAGCCAAAGCAAAGAGCAGGGAGTGAGTGGTGTGGCCTCCTAAAACAAGCGCTGTCCTTCTGGCAATGCTGGGCACAAGCCGCGGCTCCGCAGGCAGAAGGGACTGCACAGAAGTGCTCCTTAACTCACCGTAGCTCACAACTCCTACAAGGTGCCCCCAGGCAAGTGCACACACCTGTGCTGGTGCTCCCGAGGAGCATTCAGGGTCCCCTCGCTCCCTGAAAATCACAGCCCTTCCGCAACAACCCATGCTCCGACAATCCCCTTTGGTTAAAGAATTGTTTCTTGTTGGCCGGTAAATCTTGTTTTCACTTTCAGCTCACAGTATTGATACTTCTCAGCTGTTATAGTAACTCTCTTCCACTACCTGTTCTCTTTTCTGGCTTCTCATATATAGTCCTATGTATGAGAATTATATATAATCTCATAAATAATAGATTGCATGGTCAAACCAGATCCATGACACATCCAAACACATTTTCCAGTGCTTGGTTTTCCCAGTGCAGGTGGATAGTATGTCTCCCTGCCCCTTACACACTCATACTCCTTTAAAAACAAATGTGAGTTAGATGAATGGTGCTTTTCCCCAGAAATATAACATGGATTTGCATTGAAACAATCTGTTTAAAACTTCTAACTTTAAAAAAAAATCCTGGTCTTGATTATTATTTGCATTTAACTTCTTTTTTTATTATGCTTTATCCTCTTCCTGCATTTCTAAGAGCTCAGCCAGTCCAAAATACAGGAACTGACTTTCTGCCTTTGTTTATACTTTTTAGCATATCACCGTATAGTCAATTCACTTCAGGGTCCTTCTTCATTAACATAAAGTACCGACATCTGGATTGCAAATGCTGCAGGGTGATGTTCATTTATGTGAAAAACATTTCTGCTGAAAATAAGGAAGTGAAAGAATGTCATTTATGGAGGTGTTTTTTGTTAACCCAGCAGCTAGCAGAGGTTGAGAACAATATCAAAACACAGGGGCAGTGTGAGCTGGTGATCCATCTGTAACACTCATGAATGTTTTTAAATCCAGAACTTTGGGATATGAATATTGCCAGACAAATTGTTGGGGAGAACCTCTTATTGTAGGAAGCATTTGCAGAAGGCTCTGCTGCTCACCTTAAGCCAGCTCAGGCTGTGGGTGAGCAGCAAGCACTGCCCATCACACCACCAGGAAACAGATTATCCAGGAGCTCACTGATCCACAGGAGGAGAATAACAGGTGGCAAGTGAAGGGAGCTCAGAGATGATGAAGTGAACTGTTTTTATGTATCCAGGATGCATAGTAAAGCAGCAGTCTTAACACTTATCCCCTAGCATTAAGCATTATATTGATAGAGTGACTTTTTGGTCAGAAGCCATCTGCTGTTTCCATGGGTAAGAGTCTAAAAGAATTTGAAAAGCTGGATATCAAAAAGGGGAAAAGTTTTATATGGCTGTGGGTGTTTTCATGAGGCACTGGACCAGCAACAACATGGAGTTACAAAATAAAATCATTTCAGAAACAAATACACGGGGCACCCTGCTACTGAGGCCCCAGGGTGATGGAGAGTGACATTTGCCCCTGTCAGCTGCCCTTTAAGGTGCAGAAGGCAACAGTCTGGTGTTTTTGGGAGAGCTGGGGTAACTCCTAGTGTCTCTAGCTCTCAGATGGGTAGGAGTTGGGATTGATGCATTTATAGGTTTCAAATCTTGTAAGGAGAGAAGGAGAAGTGAGAGACAGCAAGTCAAGTAGAGGTTGGAGGGGAAGTAAAGATGGAGCAGGGCAGGAAAGAAGAGCAGCAGGGAAGGCAGCGGGCAGGGGTTAAGAGGTTCTGCCAGTGACTGCAGCAGGAGCAGCAAGAAGCCAACCAAAGAGTGGCTGCAAACCCCTATTGACATCAGAGGAACAAGGTGCTGGAGGCCAAGGCACCCCACAAACCCTTCAGCAAGGCTGCATCCCACAGCAGCAGAACACCAGGGACACTTCTGGCAGAGGAGAGGCAGAATCTTGCATCATTCCTCTGTAGTTGGACTGCCACAAGAGACTCTGTGCCTTCAGGATAGGTCAGGAAGGGTGTGGAGATAATGATGTGATTTTCTCTGAACAAGTTCAAAGTGAATATATACCACTGCAACAAGCCCCTCCACGTGCCCCAGTCTGCTGGTCTCAGTTTCAGAGTGGTAAACACACTATGTGTCAGTTCTCTGTGCTCCTGACCACACTGCAGTAGCTGGGACTTTCTGGCATCCCTGTTGTGTCACATGTTCTGCTTTAAATGCCACAAGAAATGCTCAGCCATGGGTGGACAGGGTCAGGCTGAAGGCATACGCTAAAGCATTAGCCCTGGCCAGGTGCTGGGGGCATTTGTTCCTCTCTACGCTCTCATCCCCTCCCCTGCAGTCACCCCAAGCAGAACAAATAGCAATGTTTAAAGGTGAAATGGAGCCTGGCAGAGCTGACAGCATAAGATAAGAGCCCAGGTCACAGGTAGGAAGATGGGCAGCCTTTCAAATTTCCAAGAAGGTCAAGGCAGGGGCAGAGAAAGGGTGAAAGACAGGACAGGATTGCAGGAGCAGCCAGCACTGCTTCTCTGCTGTCACTCCTCTGGCACAAAGCAGCCAAATCCCTTCAGTTGTCAAATGTGCACTATGCTATTGTTAATGATGCTATTACTTACCATATGTTTAGCAGTATGGCCGGATTTATTCAGCTTATTCAAATGCGAGATGGAACATTTTGGTGTAGCATGCGGCCTCAGGCACAGGGGGGGCTTGAACTGTGGGAGAAACCAAAAGCTAATGCAGAGCAGGAAAAATGTTAGTTACTTAACAAGGTCAATAGCATAAATTCTTATTTTGTTTACTTCAGAGAGCACAGAAGCCGGTGTTTACACCCTGTTTCTGTTAATTACTTTCAGAGTAGGCTGTGAAATAATTTGCTCTCCTAACTAAAATTGTGCTTTATGCTGCTAAAAAGAGCTTCCAGCCATTTCATCCAGGAATTACTATACCCTGTAGAAAGATAAGCTGATTCTTTTCCATCATCATAGATGGGGTCAAACTATGATATTCAAAGCCAATGCTTGCAGGACCTGGAACATTGGTTCAGGCACTTGGAAAAGTAAACGTTATTTGTGAAATTTAGATTCAGGTTCAGCTTTCAAACCTGTCCAAAGATTTGGGTTATCCAAAGAGCCTGTTAAGAGCTGGATTGCCTGGGTTTATCTTTTAATCACAAGTGCTCAAACCTGTACCTTCTATCAATTTCATATAAACCTGTGTGTCCTGCATGTTCAAAAAGCAAGGCCTTATAATCACTGAAAGTAGGATAACGTGCAAGAAGGCGTGAAAATAAAGTCTTTGGAAAAAATTATATTTGTTTGAAAGATTAAAAAACCCAAGAACTGTCTTGCTTCCGTTTGCCTTGCTGCTATGAAATAGATACAAATGCCATGTGTCTTATTTATATGATATCCCCATTGGATTCTCATCCAGTGTAACCTGTTTAATTACCAAGATCTTCCTATTACCAGAACTTATTCTGGTAGCCAGGTACTCCCAGCTTAGAATATGCTGCAGACATGGTTGCTTTTACAGCAGGTGGCAGAACACTGACTTTTTTACCCCTGCCAGTGCCATATTCTGGCTCTTCTTTGATATATCCAAGCACAGCTCTAAATCCGTCACCAACCCAAACTCATATTTTCATTATGACAAGGCTAATGACAGTAGTTGACAGAATGGCAATATCTTCCAAAATTATCCTAAAAATACAATTTTATTGGGAGCCCTTAATAAAACAAGTAAAACACAGAGCTTGTATAAAACGCAAATAGTGCCAGCTGATTTTCAGTTTGATTGGATCAAGTAGTGGAGAGGAAAGGAACAGCAAAGTTGCAGAATGGTAACTGCAACCATATTATTTTCCAAAGCAGCAAGCAACCTTGCAAGACCTCTCCAGCTATTTAACATCAAATATTCTTCCAGATATTAACTCATCTCAGAATAAACTGTACTAGTTCAATGCCCATGAACTGTGCCTTCACTGCTCATGGTTTCCAAGGAAGAGACATAGCAATAATTAGTGGGCATGAAAATCTAATCTGATGACTCAAAAGACAATCTGTGATTGTGGAAGTGACTGTGACTGGAATAACAAAGAACACACTTGCTTTCAGAACAAGACAGACTCTTCCTTTGCCACAGTCATACTTATGGGACACTGTTGTTTCAAGCCAAACAAGAGGTAGCTCCAAACCTGGCCACTACAGGGTCTACCAGGAGAAACACCATTCCTAAAGAAGTAAAAAGGCATGCTGAAATCAGTGCTGCAACACCAATTCCTCGCCTGGCTTTCATGAAACTACCAGAGCTCTGCCTTAACATCCAGGACTGTCCTAAGTGGCACTTTCCTGGCAATGTCTGACACGGTGCTCTTGGAGCATGCTATCATTCGGCATGAACAAGGAGATGAGGATATGGCCCTCAATCCTCCTAATCCTCTGTTTCCTTTTGCTAGAACAGTGTAAGATACTTGCCTATCAAGGCACTGACAATACAGAGAACCGAAAGCTTACTTCATGTAGAGTACCACTCCAAACCAGTTACAGCACTGGGAACATGATGTCCCAACACACACTAGATGACAGAGGAGTATTTCATATCTCATTTTAGTGGATCTTCAAAACAGAAAGCCCAACAGCTTCTTCAGGACTAAAAGGTACTTTGGCAGAGAAGAGTAGCCATCAAGCAAATTTGCAACAAAGAGCATGAACTAAACCATCAAGTTTCTTCTGCAAACAGCATCACATGCTCTCTGTAGATAGCACTGTAATTTACCCAAAGCATCACTAGCCTGGCTGAGAGGCTCCTATTTCACAAGAACATACTACACAGACAACCCCAAGGGGCACCTAATCAATGGAAAATACAAGGATGGTTCTTTCAGAGCCAGGTCTTGGTTAAAACAGAAAATGTGTCTTTTTCAGAGTGGCTGCAAAGCCAAGGTACTCTGCAACACATACAAAACAGTAAGTAACTCGATGTCCTTACTGCTATGAGTAAATACAACACAATCATTTGCAAAAAAATAGCTCATCAGTAGCTGCCTTCATTATTTCTACCTTTGCACACAATGCTGCAGATGTGGGGTCACCAGCACAATGCCAAATAACAAAGAAGCAAAACCTCAACCCATTTGTAATTCTATTTGCAACAGCAAACATCCTCAAGGGGACTGTGACAGAAGCTGGCAGCTGGTTGCAGTGCCCCAGTGCTGCTGGCACACTGCTCCTTGGCCAGGCAGGGCCAGTCCCCGTTGGGCAGACCAGGCTCTGGCCATGCTGCTTCCCACGCTGCTCCAAGCATGGCCCCGTTGCCATTACAGCTGGGGTGTAGAAGATTAATGGCATAAAGAAATTCCAGGCTGAGGGTATCAGACCGAGCAGAGAAATAAAAAACTACTGGTTATGTAGAACAGAGAAAGTACTACACTACATGTAAGATGAAGTTTGATAAGACGTTTCCTTTGGGTCAGGATCTAGGGCCTGGCTCAGTGAGGTAAAAGGCATGAGGAAAGGCTAGTAACAGATGCAAAAGCATCTGGGACTGAAAAGTTAAAAAAAAAAAGGAGAAAAGAAAAGAAACATTTCAGACCTTAAAGTAGAAACTTAATAGTAGCAGGCTGTTCTTTAGCACAAATACTGCTTTGATCTGTCATAGCACTGCCTATGGGTGTGCTATCTCAAGCATTTCAAAGAAATCTCTTATCATTGTGTACCTGCCTCAGAGAAATCATACCACTGAAGGAACAAAAAGGTTGATTGTTATTTTAATTGAATTTGTTTTCAATTTGTTTTCAAGCTGTCTGGGGGAAACCTTTTACACGTGCATTGTTTGATTTGTTTTTAACTTTGGTTCCATTATCCTAATAATGAAGCTTTTAAGGCATTTTAAGAAGCCTGTTTGTCCAAAAAGTTACTCACATTGATCAGATCAATACCTACGTAAGCGCCTGAAAGCAGGAAATAAATATGGATTAAAAAAAGCCAGCATTATTTTACAGAACTTGGGGTTTGTTGTGAATTCAGATGCTCAGCATGAACCAGTGACTTGATCTCTGCCAACATACACATCCATGAGCTAATGTGCCAGGGGATTATTTTTCAGGATCCTTTAATGCAGGCTACCTGCATGTGGTCTCTTTTTCAAAGGTGCTGAACACTTCCAGCTCATGCTGCTCCTGGCGTTAAGCTCCAGGCCAAACCAGGACAGAAGGACTCCTTGAATGAGATTAACAGCAAAGCCAGGATTTGTGCTACAGTAGGTTAATTAGTTTTCTAGGTAGTTAGCTAATGGTTCTTTTCAATTTTCTAACAAACCTGAGTTGTGGGAGCTCCAGAGCCTCTGGAAAGGGCACACTGCATGTGAAAAAGGTTGTTGGGCAGCTATGCCCTTCTTGTGCAGGCTCCCACTGACAGCAGAGGGCTTTGGGATGAGGCCCTGAACTGCACCAGCTCTTCTGCCCACACAAGCCCCTTATGCTGCCCTGAAAGCATAAAAGGATGCTGTAATCCCCTACTCAGGGCAGCAGCATCCTCCCCTGCTGCCCTTCGCGCTCAGACCTGCAGAGCTGCACTCTGCCATGCTGGACCTTTCTGCAAACCTGTTTCTCCTGTGAGCCTGATGAACTGTGGTGGGATGGGGAAGGTGCCAGGAGCTGCCAGGGGGTCAGCGTGCCGTGGCACAGCTCCACACTCTGCCCAGGGCAGCTCCCACCTGCAGCATCCTCACGAGCTCCTCACCCACTTCTTTCAAGTCCAGAGGCAGCTTTCTCACCACCCACCTCCCTCCCACTCTTTGAGTATGTCCATTAGGCATAACATCCTATTGCACAAGAAATTGAGGGTTCTTTTGTGTTGCAACAAAAAGGTTTTAAAGTTGATCTTTTTGCTTCTGGGCTTTCTTCTCCAAGTGATATATGCTTCATTTTTTAAAGATGTTTGGAGTCTTTTAACACTTAGAACTAGTTTTCATTAATAATAAAATAGTCTCATCTAATCTCCTAATGATCCCTTCCTTTGGTGTAGTTTCAGCTCAGTTAATGGCAGAGTTTGCCTGTGTTGCCTGATGCAAAAGTGGCAGCTTATACCCAGCACTTACTCTCACTTCTTGCATTTATGAATGAAATCCATTATTTCTTTTCCATGGTAGTAAAACAGTGGGGTGGCATTAGACAGACAGGCCTCATTTTATGTTATTATTCCAGTGGAGATCTATTAATATTTCTGAATATGAAATTTCTTGAAAAGCAGAAATGAAAGGGCAAAAAGACTTGTAAAGGGTTGTTTCTGTCACTCCCTTCCCTTTTATCTAGCCCCAAAAAGGAAACAAACTGTCAGCACCATTAATTTTTAAAATGCCATTTTGAAATTAAATATTGAGCTAGGTTTTTAAAAGACAGGACAGTTTTAAAAATTAAAGCACCGAGAACTAAACTAAGTACTTTTCAGAGTACAGAGTATTTCTTTTTGGCCACTAAACTATGACTGCTCATTCCACTGAGCCATTTTTTCATTTTTACTACAGATCCAAAACATCCACAATTTACTCAGCTCTACCTTCACCTAAGCTGCAAACCAGAAGTTTTAATAATCTGAAGAAGAATCTATTTAATGTAAGGTCCTGAGGGAAGAACCTGCCATTAGTCACATGTTTGTTCAGCATAAAGTTCAAATCTCAGTTCACTGTGAGACCATATTGCAGCATGTGTAAGGACAATGCCCTGTGGCTGCAGGATTCATTAGACAGGCTGTACACTAGAGCAGAAATGCTAATGTGGGTACCCTGGGCCAAATTTAAACCCAGAGAATGACACCAAGGAAGTTCACTTGAAGACACGGGGAATCTCTCAGAGCTGCAATAAAGGTGTTGTGAAGTCATACCAAGGAATGACCACAGTTCATGTTTTGGACCCAGTGGGACAGGTGAAAGCCACAACTGCCTGACCGTGCCCTGGGGCAGCTCTCACACATCTGCCCTAGGCACAGTACATGAAAAACAGCTCCAGCCTCATTTGTTAACAGGGTTTTCCTATCTCCTCATGAAAGCACAGTGTTATTGCTGTGTCCTTAGATTACACCAGCCCTACCTGTATCAAGGAGCACTTTGCTATTCAGGCAGTCCCACTGAAACAGATAAAAGCCTCAAGAAGTATTAGATATGCAGGAGGAAGCAGCCTGGCTCAGAGTAAACACCACTGTCACAAGTGTGTCTTTTGAAGAGGAAACCTGTATTACTGGACCTGAGAGAGCAACTTCATTAGCCAGGATCAGCTCTGGCCTGTCCCAACCTGCTTCTGCCAAGGCAAATCTCTGCCAGGGCATGCCAGTGGGTCTGGTGTCAGCACCCAGCAGAGGATACAGTCCTGCATTGCACTGCACTGCAGCTGTGTGGGGACCTGGTGCGGCCCACCAAGGCTTTGGTAGACCCCACACTGAAGGCTTTGCCATCCAAAAAGATCCATGCCATCGACAGCAATGAGCTCTGGCAATTTGTTCACTGGCTAGTGTCCATGCTCCTCCAGCTGGAAAACCTCCATGACTCCACTCCTCCACCATTTTTAGCAGCCAACAAAGGAAGAGGGACGCGTGGCTCTGGGCTCCATGGGTGGGCACTACCACCACCCTGTATGCACACAGAGCACAGTCCCAGTCCCTGGCTGGGGCCAGGAGCAGCACACCTGCGTGCCAGCTTCCCCACCATCCTCACAGACTGCTGGTTTAGATGCCACCACATTGCCCTCTCACTTCAGCTTTAATTTCTGTTCCCTGCCGTTCACAGCAGTGAACAATGATGCATTACAATTTTCAGGTGCCTAAGGCTCGGAGAGATTTTCTCGATATAATCAGCAGAAAAGAAGGATTTTGCATTGAAAGCCAGTGCCAACATCCCTGCAGTGATAACCATCCCCGTATAATTAAAATGAACATTTCATAAAATGTCATCTCCAAGCAGCATATTTTAGATTAAAAAAATAAAAAACATTTCCAAGATCAAAAGAAGAGAATTATAATTGGGAAAGGGTGGAGGTGGGGGAGGACAGTGTGACAGCCCCAAGAAGTATTACTATTATTATTAGGCAAAGTTTGCTAAAATGCCAACTACTCGCCCACAGTGAAAGGAAGTACCAGTTTACTTGTTAATCGCCTTAATTAATTAACTGGCATTGTCCTGGATTTCCTGAAGCTGGGTTTACTGTGGGAATCAATTTTAAAGAGCTTCCAGAAAGAAAATTTAAATTTCTGCTTAAAGACTTTACAGATTAGTAAACAAGAGCCTGCGTCCAAACCATTTGGACAAAACCACAGCCTTGATTTATGGAGACACAGTCCTTTTTCCCATAGAGTCTGCTGTGATCAGCTATATTGACCTACTGCACAGCACAAACTTCCCTGAATTAATCCCTCTCTGAACCACAGCAGCTCTGTTAGAAAAACACCCCATTCTGATTATAAAATTGGCAGTGAAGCAGAAGCCCACGTCACCATGGTGTGCTGCACCAGGGGCCAGCTCCCACCAAACCCCTATTTCTTTCCACCACCAGTTTGTTCAGTTCTGTTCTCTGCCCACTGCTGGCCTTCCCTTCTGCTCAGATGAAGGGCCATTTGGCAAGTCCTTGCTCCCTGGACAAGAACTTACAGATGGTCACTGAGCTTTCATTACCAGGGCTGTGATCTTCCAGGCTTTCTCAATTAAATGGGAAAGAAACAGGCCATGAGCTTTCTCATGGTCCTCTAAAGCCATTCCAGTTCTTGGTATCCTTCTCAAGCTCAGGATGTAGTTGCACCCTGATATTAGAGCAGCAGCATCTTCCCAAGAGTCATGTTAATATTCAAAATTATCTGCCCTGTAACTTCAGACCACAACATTGCATTAGACCTTCTCCCATACCACAGATTATCCAAACTGTGCTCCAAGTCTTACTTTAATCACTCTTTTCAAAGTGTGCAATTTTCACTACATAGAATTGACTACTGATCCCTCCTTTTCTGTAGTAAAACAGATCCTAAAGTTACCTGTTACATGAAACAGCAAGTAATAAAGCACACACACACAAGTTTTCACATACTGAACTTCAGTTTTCAATTCCTGTATTCATCAGGGCCCTTTCTTTCCTGGAGCTCCACAGAAGACTTCACTGTGGAATAGAACTCACCTTACTGTAGGCCTGACCCTCCTAAAATGCCCTTTGTGATCAACAGAAAGAAAATCTGCTTTTAGGGTTCATCTAATCCCACCTTCTTTTACACATATTTTTTGGACAATGAATGACATCTGCAAAGCACCAATTTCCTTTCACGGACTGTAGTAGGAGCTGTATGTGTCCAAACTAAGACAAACACATCTACATCAGGTTAGGTAAATCTTACCCTCTGAGTCTAAATAATACACTGCAGAAAAATACAGCATAATATGTATAACCTTATTAAAGTGCCCCAGTAGTAAAACACCCATCACATAAATATGGAAGTACATACTTCTTTAAATAACGAATTTTAAGTGCTAATTTTGATGTTAGATTCTGCTCCTAAATGTCGGTAACATGACAAGAGGGAGTAAAGTGTTCTCCCAGCTCAGCCCTTGTAAAGGATAGCTGGGTAGAATCTGTCCCTTCCAAGAAGACACACACAGAGATGGCTGTTCCCTTCTGCAACATGGTCAGAACCACGAAATGTGGGTGGAAAATGTATCCCTTTCAGCTCTATATTAACATCACAATCACTTTCTGCCTAGAAGGGCAGAAGAAGATCACAGTCTAGCAACACTTCTCTATTTTGTGAAATGGTACATTTAGCAATGACAAAATTTCTCTCAGGAAAACTACATGGAAGAAGAGCTCAACATATCTTCAGAAGAGTTTTAAAGAGAAAGCTGAATAGAAAGCACACAGAGCTATTTTTCATCTGCTTTTTCTAATATGCAAATACAACAGTTCCCCACTCCTCCTGACTGGAGCAGAGGAGCAACTAATGAAGCAGTGTTGAACTCCTGAAAACAGAGAACTTATCAGAAAAATCAAATGGAGGAGCTGTGCTGCAGCCTGTCTGCCATGCCAACAGACTGAACAGGGCATCTGGTTTCTTACCCTGCCAGGCACAGTACAGAAGCTGAAGAGAAATGGGTAAGAGCTGCTGTGAGGAAGATGTGGAATTTGCATGTCTTGGCCCCTGAACGTGCACTTCCATGTAGGACTGAGAGTGAGAGAGTCCTCCATGCACTGGTGCCAGGTTTGGCACTGAGAAGGGGCATTTACATAAGGAAGAAAAGTATTAGTTTCTATTGTGTTGTTCATCAACTGCAGAGAAACTTGGTGAGACCAGAGGAGGGACAACAGACACAATGTGGAACAGGGGGAGAGAAGGGAAGAACAACTTGGCCAGAAGAGGGATGGCCTACAATTTAAATCAGCTTGTCTTGTCATCCTACTGTTTCACTCACCCTAGAAAGGACTCCTTTCTCAGTACAGCTCTTTTCCACTTGTCTGACTGTGAATCCTCTTGAGGAACCTCTCTATGCTGGAGCTGGTCTCATGGCAGTGGGGAAAACACAGAACACAACAATATGGATGCAGGGCAAGGAGTTGTGTGCTTCCAGGGGCTGTCCAGGCACTGGCAGTGGGATAAGCCTGTGAAACACTGTAGTTTGGTCTCTTTGGCCCATCTGGAGCTGTAGCATCCTGGCACAGATAGACAGGCTTCAATTTATACACATTCAACCTCCCAGCAAGCAAGCCTGGGCACGTTGGAGCTTATCTGCAATGGCCACTTCCCTGAATGTACAGCATTGGTTGTTTCCAGGAGAAGACCCTCCCATTAACTTTTTGAAAGATTTGACTGAAGCAGTTCAGTGAATCCTGTAGTACAGAGGACATTTTTTTGTAATCTCTAGCACTGGCAATTGAGTCTTGTCACTCAACTAGGTGACAAGTGGAGTGCCAGAAAAGGAGCTTAAGAGGTAGAAGGCAAAGTAGAATAAGGAGAATTGAAAGATATCAGGTAAATACTGGAATCACAGGCAGAAACATCAAAGCAGCCCACACTCAAAGAGCATTTAGGAAGGATAAGTCTGCATAGATCAAAACAGGAAAGTCCATTTTTTGATGCAGGAAATCAAAGTGCAGTGATGGGTGCTGGATAACCTGTCCCCAGTCAGGGTATGACCACACACCATGAGCAGTACCCACCCTCTCTCCTCCCTGAGGCAGTTCCATCTTTCTTGAGAACAGGAAATGCATAGAGAGTCTTTCTTCACCGTTTGACAGTTCTTCTACTCATCACTGAGCTATTGGGCTAGATGACACCTGAATAATCCTGCACAGCAGGGGAAATTGCTGCTGGACAATTAGCAGAGCTCTTCAGAATTAAGGGACTTTGCTTAATTTCATCTCCAACAATATGAAGTTTCATCTGATACTCCTTTTTATTTTGCAAGAATACTCTAGTACCAACACAGGGGCATGGATAAGTCATGCACTGGCCCATTGCCCAGCTTAGTGCTTGGTTTGGCTTCAGCAGTTCAGTTGACACACACATCTCTCTTTGATTTCTTTTCCTCAGCCCTCCATTTCCCCAGAGTTCCTTCTTCTCCTGCCCCACTGCTTTCCAGCACCACCCTCCATTCACGGGCAGGGTTGCATATGATGCCCTACTTGGGTCACACAGGCCCCTGTCCTGGCTATGTTGTGCCTTACTCTGCACATTGTCACACAAAAACAATAAAATAAAAATCAATATAACTACAGAGCAAGATACACAGGACCTGACTGGAAAAGAGCAAAACAGCCCAGAGAATAAAGTGGGAGATGATCTTGTCATATCACATCCAGCTTTCCTACACAGCCAAGCGCTGCCTCCTGTAGCAGCAACCCAGCCCATTAGACACACTCTGCCTTTCTTTCACCTTTTTAGACACCAGTCATTGATAATCTGTGCAATTAGTGTTAGGCTTATGGTTGGACTCAATGATCTTAAAGGTCTTTTCCGACCTAAATGATTCTATGATTAATCCTGCCTGTCACTAAAGCTACAGCGTATCTGCAGATTGCAATTCCTCACAACAGCTGAATACATTGCATAAGAGCAAGAATCTTCTTAATGGATTTCTGCAGCAAGAGTGGAAAATGGGGGTGTTCCCAGCTACATACATCCTAGTGAGAGGTAATGAACGGCACTCCCATAGCATTTTGCTAATAATCTCAAACAGAGTGAAGAGTTCAGCTGGAAGGAATTGTGGGGGTTTTTCAGGGTTTGGGTTTTGGGGGGGTTTATGGTAAAAGTTTGACGAGCTTTCAGTATCCAATATTTCAAAGCTTGCTCATTGCTAATTAAGGGTTAGTATACTAAATTAGCAGTAAATTAACATTCATTTCTCTGCTAGTACACTAGAGCTGCAGGAAATTACCCAAATTATTCAGGTAGTGACATTCATCACTGGGTGGAATTACTGTAGCTTAAACAAGATTTAGTGCTACTCTGTAGCTAATATTCACAGCTGCAGGAGCAGAGAGGCAGGCTCCCTCATTCACAGCAATTTTGACAGCAGAGGTGCCAAGACAGGGTAAAATGTTCATCTGAGCTGTTGATTATAGAGGCAAGAGGATAGACCGTGCTTTGCTGAGAGATGCTTGGGGTGCCAATGGGGAGATGGCACCTGGCTGGTGGCTGCAAGTGACCAAATGCTGCTGTAAAATGAAAATATCACCCTAAAAATATCTTTTTGCTGTTGCTGGGGATAATTGATGCTGGTGCAGTATTACTTCAAACCAGTCGTAAAGCTCCATCTGTAGCTGCAGCTCTATAGACATTTCATAATTATATTTAATATTGCAATCCCCTATTTCTAGGGAGGATTTGAGGATCTCTGCACATTTGTCTAAGTGATGAGCATTTTATCTAAGGCTTAGGAGCTTTCCTTCCTCCCTGGGGAATAGCTGGCTCTGGAAGTTGTCTCCAGAGCCCTTCCCCACCTCCTTCCTTTTAGGTCAAATGCAACTCAACCACAGCAGGCTGAAGATACCAGACAAGTTTTTGGTGGCCTAGAAAAGATGTAGTGGGCACCCTACTGCAACCACACGCCCATACCCAAGAAGAGGCTTCTCCTAGTACATTCATGGTCAAAGAGTACACTTGAGGAGCTGAAGCCTGGAGCTTGCTGTGTTCCCAGGCCGGGCGGTCCCCAGTTACTTTTGCAACATTTATGAAGAATTAGAACTTGCACCTCGGGGCTTTCCTAGGCACTCTGTGCTTTTGAGCAGGCAGAGGAAAGGTATGCAGGCAGGGAAAGTCCCCGTGGGAAGGACAAGGATGGCTCATGCTCTGGTGCAAATCAGCCAGAGGGAGGCAAGCAGAGCTCCTGTGCAAGAAAGAAGGTGACAAAGCGGGGAGATGGAGACTCTGAGGACAAAGAATTGCTGCTTTCTTGTTCACTAAAACTGTATGTCAAGAATTAAGCACTTCTAACATTCGAGGAGAAACTGCTTAGGATATCATTTTACCCTTGACTATTAAGAACACATCCACTTTGCAAAATGCATATGCCTGAATAGACAGTTACACAGACAAGAGGACACATCCCTTTCGATCACGAAGAAGTCCATGTGCTGTCTGAAGCCTTGTGCAGAATGGCAGCAGGGCTCTTTACATGCTATTTTTAAATTTTCCAGCACTCAGACTAGGGAAGGAGCTGCTCCCCCCTGCAAATAAAGTCCCAACCTAAAGCAGGCATGTTTTTAAGCTCACGGATGGAGATTTCAGATCCTGCCACTATTAATTTTCACTCTTCTGGCTCGGTTCCTTGTCTGCTACTGGCAATCACAGTGGGATCAAGAATGAGTCTCCAAACAGGAGGAAAAAGACAGTTGTCTAGTTGTGCTTTTTACATTCTCTCACGAGCAGCCCAAACCAGAGATGATAATGCATATCTTAATTAACTAAGGCCCTCCACAAACTGCCTGGGGCAGGTTTTTATTGATACTGGCTTCTGGCTGGACAACTGGCAAGCAGACTTTTACTGCCTGGAAACAAAGGCATTGCAAAAAGCCAGTAAGTTAAGTCAATGTTCTATTAATTCATTTTTAAAGTCTCACAGGAACATTGTACTCTTTGTCCAAAAATGTTCCAGAGCTTTAACAGCTGCACTGCTAGCACAGGGAGCAGAACAACAGGCTTCTTAGATGTCAGTGCATGCATGGACACTGCTCTCTTCTGTTTAAAATCCACCAGGTTGCATATAAATTTGGTATCAGCCCACTTTTGTCACCCAGTTTGCCCTGAAGATGAAGAATCACCAGACTGCTGTGCTAGGAATCGCTATTAATATGAAGAAGCAAATGTCTCAGTTGTGGGGCAGGAGGAACCCCATCAATCCCCCATCAGTTTGTCTCTCCTTCTTTATCCTTCATGGCACAGGGTCCTCACATACCGGTCCTTATGCTAAGCAGTGGCAGGAGGAAGAAATCCAATGTCACCACTTTCCAGCCACTTCTGGAGGGGGAGGAACAAGAGAAGGATCTATTTACTTGCTCCTTTGTGACCTCAGCAGAGAATGGATTTTGCACAGTGCTCTCAGGAGGAGTAGCTGCTGTCTCCTCTCCAAAAGGGATGAAGTTTGGTCTCCAGGCAATGTGGAGAGGACAGCAAGTGAACTGAAGTCCCCCAGATCTTTTTTAGCACTGTTTATTCTGGGAGAGGTGTAAGGGGCAGGACTGTTCCATCAGCCATGGCCTCATCTGAGCCTTTGTCTGGCTCACAAAGCCCCTCCTGCAGGACCGAGTTACAGAGAGCCTCAGTGGAAAACAGCACTTCCAAATGTCAGCCACTGTTAAGGGGAACATGGGATAAGACCCAAGACTACAAGAACAGATGAACAGAGAAACCCAGACGTGTTATTCGGCACTGAAGCTGTGTTATGATGCCATGAGGGGCAGGAAAGCCAGCAGATCACAGTGCTGAGGCTGCACCCCGAGCTGGCCCCATGCCCAGCCCTGTCCTCAAGAGGGGCAGTAGCATCTCACCCCCCATTTAGGAATGCTGTTTCCCAGCAGCTCACAGAGCCCGTAAGTGGGACTGGAGGTTCACAATCCCCATTTTGCAGAGAACTGAGGTTGCTGCAGTGACTTCCCTAAGCTCACCCAAGAGGTCTGAGCAGAGCCAAGAACAGACCGCAGGACGCCTGCACGCCAGGTTACCAGCTCTACATTAGGCTAAACTGCCCTACAAGTATAAAGTGCCTCAGAGCACAGTTTTTGGGCATGGAGTAGGAACTGCACAGAGCAGAGCATCTGTGCCGGCGCTGTACCCCATGCTCAGCCTGCTCTGACTTTGCCCGTCCATCTGTATCCTCCCCTTTTCCCAAAGGGCTCTCCCCAACCAGACACCACTGTACCTTTTGGAAGGATTTCCACCCTGTGGGTATTTCATACCTGTTTTTAACTTTCTACATTTTGAAAAGAAAAAAAGAAAAAGCAATGAATGTCTTGCAATGGCAAATAACGTATGCTGTGACATTGGAAAACACGCAGCATGTTATTAACGAAAGCTGTAGAACTAGTCTGTTACAGGGACTAAGTCAAAGTGCCAAATTTTTAATGCTGTTTACCAAATCAAACAGGCATTCTGCAGTCCACCTGTTCCTACTGCTGCTGACTTCATGAGAGCCATTTTTGGAAGCCAGAGAAATAATTACTGGACCAGTTTATTGATGGCAGCTGGTTTGGAGTGAAAAAGTCCAAAATTTGAAATAATTAAAGACTGTAAGGGATGCAAGCTATTAAGAGGACAAAGAAAGTAAAACAAACTGGTCCAAAATGGGCAAATGGACACCCTCCACGGGAAATCAAAACCTCTCCTCCAAGCTGATGTACTCACAGTCAACCCACGGGGAAGTCCATAAAGGCAGGGTAGGGGAAAACCACAACAATCAAAACTTCTGCACTTATTTATCCAGGAATTATTGCCCAGCCCTTGTCACTAACACAGAATTCAAAGTGCTGAAGTCAAGCAATGGCCTAGAGACCAACCTGTGCCAGCTGCTTCAAAAGGCCCTGTAAAATCCCACAATGGAGAACTATATACCAGTATGCCTGAGGGACAAGATGGGTTTAGTGTATGGCCAGAAGTACAAAACAAGAAATTCCATCCCACCTAACTGCAGATGATATTGCTAATCATACAAACAGTGCCAATCTGTCAGTCTCAATAGCCAATCTTGTGGCAATGAGTCCCATAGGCTAATTAAAACTTAGGTTAAAAGTGCTTCATATTAAAGCTATTGAATGCATTGACTTCAAATTTAATGTTATGCCTTTCTTTCTCATCCAAGAGAGGAAAAAGTCATGGCATTGGTGTTTTATTTATATCCATCACAGCCTGTCTCTCAGTGGCACATCCCATGTATTGTTCTCCCTAAAATAAACAGACCTAACCTTTGCAGTCTCTGCTGCATGCAAATCTTCCCACTAAAGTATTTTCTATGCTTCTGATTAGGTTTGTTGCCCTTCATTGAACCTCTTCTATTTCCTGCTCTATCATTTTTTAATTAGGGTAACCAAACCAAACATGCCTCTCAAGGTGAGGTCACATCACCATCCCTAGAACAACACTGTCATATTTTCAGTGTTGTCCTCTATTCAGCAAATTAATGTCATGCCATTTCATATTTATGCTTTCCTGATCACCGCTCAGACCTCAGCAGATGTTTTCCATTGAGCTCTTTGAGATACTTTTTACAATCAGCTGCTCCCTCTAATTAATAGTAACTTCCTTTTACTCACATTGCATTTTACTATCAGTATTTTGATTAAGATAGCTTTGGCAAATTCAAGAGTAATTCTTAATCGTGTTTGGATTTGATTACATTCTGGAGCTTCAAATTTCAGCAATTTGCTACTTACTGTCTTTTTCAGATTATCATAAAACACTGAGTACAAGCTCAAGGGGTGCCTACCATGCAAATGTCTGTATATGTAATTACTGAAGCTCTCTACAGAGATATGATTTTTGAAGAATGCATGTATCATAACATAAATAAAAGCCTAATTTATTTTTAAAGCATTTTCAAATCTCAACTTTCTGCACCTGCATCACAAGTCTACAAGAGGGAAGGAGCGAAGTGGCCCCTGTTGCTTCCCAGGGTGCATTCACATGCACATCACCAAGCCAAACAAACCCACCTCCTCCAGCTGCTGTAACACAATTTTCAAGAAAGGTGAACATGACAGCCTTCAAAGGGATTTTAAACAAAACAATGTCAGCAAAGGCTTCATCACCCTATGTACCACACACTTCTATAGCCTGTGAAGAGAAATAGCCCTCTCAGTGAAATTCAGACCACATAAGGTTTTTGAATTCAGAATGTCCTTTTATAATGATATATTCATGCTCACTGCCATCCTTCAGAAACTTCCTATAGAGTGGATGCTTTTCTCACAGAAAAAAAAAAGTATTGAATTACTTTAGAGGGAATCAAGTTTCTGACCATCTACAGGGGGAAGAAAAGAGGTGAAGGGAATCTTCAACAGTCTCACATCTAGATATATGTCCTTTTCCAAGGATTTATTCATAGACTCATAGAATTATTTGGGTTGTAAGGGACTTTAAAAGTCATCTAGTTCCAAACCCCCTGCCACGAGCAGGAAGACCTGTCCAACCTGGTCTTTAAACTTCCAGGGATAGAGCATCCACAGCTTCTCTGGGCAACCTGTGCCAGGGCCTCACCTTCCTTACACAGAAGAATTTCTTCCTAGTACCTAATTCAAATCTTATCTTTTCCAGTTTAAATCCATTCCTTCTTACCCTACCACTACACATCTTTGTAAAAAGTCCATTTCCAGCCCTTTTGTAGCCCCTTTCAGTACTGGAAGGGGCTACAAGATCTCTCCAAAACCTTCTCTTCTCCAAGCTGAACAACCCCAGCTCTCTCAGCCTTCATAGGAGAGATGCTCCAGCCCTCTGATCACATCTGTGGCCTCCTCCAGACTCACTCCAACAGGTCCACGTGTTTCTTGTGCTGAGGACCCCAGAGCTGGATGCAGCACTGCAGGTGGGGGTCTCACAAGAGTGGAGTAGAGGGGGGAAATCACCTCCTTCAACATGCTGGCCACGCTGCTGTGGATGCATCCCAGGACATGGTTGGCTCTCTGGGCTGCAAGGGCACATTGCCAGCTCATGTTGAACTTCTCATCAACCAACACGCCCAAGTCCTTCTCCTCATGGTTGTTGTCAACCCATTCTCCACCCAGACTATGCCTGTGCTTGAAATTGGCCTGACCCAGGTGGAGGACCTTGCACTTGGCCTTGTTGAACTTCATGAGGTTTTCACAGGCCTGCCTCACAGTTGTCCAAGTCTCTGTGGATGACATCCCTTCCCTCCAGCGTGTTGACCACACCACACAGCTTGGTGTTGTTGGCTAACCTGCTGAGGGTGCATTCCATCCCTCTGTCCACGTGGCCAACAAGAACATTAAACAGCAATGGTCTGGATACCAACCCCCAAGGAATGCCACTGGTCACTGATCTCCACTTGGGTATCAAGCCATTGACCAGAGACATGGAGATAAATGGACAGCTATGTTCCTACTGGAGAAATACTTCCAAGTTCTTGGCAACAGCTATGGACAGGAGGCATTTTGCCACACAGATAGCTGAAGAGCTCACTACAAATCACCATTTAGTACTGTAGTTGTTGGCAATGACTTCTGGGATATTATTAATTACAGGAGTTGATTTAAAAAGAATATTTTCCCCAGCATATGACATACTAAGTTGTCACAAGTTACTTATTTCTAATGAGAATTTCTGCATATTAGGTAAGAGTCCAGAAGCATAGCTGGGTACTATGCAAAAAAGCTGTGTTTCCGCAGGGAAGGAAAAATCATTACGTTTTCCAGAGATCAGTTTTCTAGAAAAGAAAAATAGCTCCTTTCTTTTTAGGACAAAAGCAATAGTTTCCACCTCAGCTTAAGAATCCCATCTGCTGCAGGCTCTGAGTCATCGGCTTATTAGCAAAATTGTCTGAAAGAAGCATAAATCTGATTTGCTCAGAAACCAAAGCTGCAGTTAGACAAAAATCACAGTTTGCCACTTCCCCCTAAATCATGCTCCTTCCCTGTCCTCCATTCATTCCCCCCAGCGATGGGCAGCACCTGCTGGCCTGCTGCTGGACAGACACTCCTCCAAACCTCCTGCAGCACTTTCCCTTTATCCAGGGAGCTTTTGGCCAGGGCCAGACCCCAATGCCTGGTGCTTTCCTCCCCATCCAAACACTGTAATTTCTGGTTTATGCTGCAATTCCCTTTTGGCCATATGTACAGAGCAACCCCATTTGTTTTTCTTCCTCCTCTCTCTGCCTCTCTATCTTCCAAATGTGACGTGCTGTCAGAACCCCGTGCCTGTTTGTATCTTTTAACTGCTGTCAGCCCTCGGCAGCTCACTCCCCTTTCAATGGCACAATTCCCCTCTGCTTCACACTGAGCCATTACCACTTGGACAACCAACACTGCACAGTTCTGGGGTTAGGTATGAGACTGTAAGTTTGCTGGGGTTAATTTCTGAGGGGTTTTTTTGCTGGTACTCAGAAACACTCTCTTAGTAAATCACCAGAGCTAATGGGGAAGGGAGTCCAAGGAGGATGATGGAGCCATAATTTACAGGCAATGTTTATAGCTCTTTTTCCTTTCCTCCATCCAAGCTTGTCATCTGGGGAGGTGGCACATCCTGATCTTTACCAATGCAAGATCAAAGCTTTCCAGGTCTGTCAGAACTCTGAGCCTGTCGCTATCCCTATTTACACATGTTTATTTTTATTATTGTCACCATTAATATTAATTCATCTTGACAGTTCCTGAGCAGCCGCATGGGTAAGGACTCTACCCCACTAAATGCTGTACAACTGCAAACCAAAATGACAAGAGCTTACAGCCTCAGGAAAAGCTTGCAACAGAGAAGCCATTTAAATGCTGGAATTGATTCAGGTTGATTCAGTGTGGACAGAGCCATGCTGCACCGGCCAGGTCATCACAGGAGATTAGGGCCCCACTTCTGATACACTGAGACAGAATTAGGCTCCCTGATGTCTTTGAAGTATAGGCTCTCAGCCCCTGTGCACCTCATTTTCACCAGCAGACAAATTACTGGACTGTTGGGTCCCTCATGACAACCTGCCCCAGGATCTTGATTGTCCAATTCATCAGTCACCGAGGTACCCAACTCCCCCCAAAGCAGCCAAGTGCTCAAACACCTGAGGGATTTAGATGCTTGTTTCATTTTGGCAGAGTAATTCCCAAGGTGTGAGATGCCAGGATCACAGAGTCATCACGTTCACAAACGTAGAAGTTTGCTCACAACCACTTCTGTGATAAACAGCACCAAAGGAGATGTGTGCCAAACGCAGTTGGAGTTTTATAGTTGTTCCTTTAGCACCTCTTCGGATTTTGTTTAGTTCACTTCTGCAACAACAGCTGGGAGCAGTATTTCTTTCAAATTACAGAAAGATTTAGTGTTCTCTTAATGTGATACAAGTGTAGCCTGAATTATATTTATGAGGAAGCACAATATGTGCTAATGAATAATAAAGACTGTCTACAAGGGTATTAACCTGTCTCTGACTGCTGCTGCTTGAGCCAGTTCTCACCTTAATAGGGTTAGCAAGTCACAATGACTCTGCCACTCGACAGCCTCCTCCCAAGGAACTGGAAACACTGTCCCTTTTCTAAGGTTTCAAGTGGAAAGAGGCCCCTACTTCCAAACATTACAGAGCTGAACTGAAAAACACACACTTTCCTCTCTGCCTAAGATGCCCTGCAGGACTGCAAAGCCAACACCTAGAAATCAGGGTTGTCTAAATCCACTGCTTGAAAACTATCATGGAAAGAGTTTGGGAAGAGGCTTGGCCCCAGTTTCACTCCAAAAACTGGCAACAAGTCCAGGATTCAGTCCTTATTTTGCCCTTCTTGGTTTGTCCATCTGCAATACAAATGGGCATTTGGCAGGACATTAATGTCTGTATCACTGCTATGGATGTGTGGCTGGTAGAAAACAGAAGTTTAGTGTAGTCAACAGTAAACTGACAGCTGCAATCAAGAATAGCACCAATATGGTTCACTGATTATCTGAATTACTTCAGGGTATCTTAGCAAATCCCTGCAATGTATCACAGCCACCAAAGGAACACATGATTTTATGTAAAGGACATTTTTTAAAGATACAACAAAAAACCCTCTGATACAAATAGTCAAGAAAATGCAGTTCTAATGGATGTTCCTTTCCTTCTGCATTATTTATCTTTCATAAAATACTACATAAACACACTTGCTCCTACAAAGAGAGTCAAAAATAACATATTTAATTTATCTGTTTAAGAAATAGTGACATGTGTCAACCAAAACCTTTCAACATGGGATTCTTCAGTTTCAACAACTGTCAGAGGGCTCCTCTTTTGAAAATAATCAATGCCTTTGACAGATAAAGAGAGGTAATACAGTAACTTATTTTGATGCAACTTGACAGGGTGTTTTTTGACAGTATTTTTCACTGTCAGTCTATTGGATTTGAGTTTTAACTGGGGCTTGTGAGAAATATGCTTTTGGTCTTTAGCACTGAATCTCTGCAAATCAAAAGGGCAGTGGGAGCACAGTACTTACCTGCTTTTTATTTGCCATTATCTACCTGTCCCCAGTTTTAATTATTCATTTTAATACCCTTCCCAATTTTTATACTCGAGATGTCATAATAAGGCACATTTAAACTATACTTTGCTGCTCCCTTGGCAAGAAGGGACATTTCATGCAGCTAGACTTGGAAAAGGAGCTATTTTCTAATGTCACAGTGTTCAGACTGACAGTTCAGTTCCATCAAGAGCTCATCTGTTCTGCTCTTATGAGACTGCAGAAACTCAAAAGAAGTTATTAATATTGATTATTAAATATTCAAACACTTGTCCATGCCAGAGTTTGTGGGGCTAAGGATCACTTCATTAAAATTCTTTATGCAAAACATAACTTCCCATTAAAATAAAATCTTAAAAATTGAACAAATGATGCAAATCTGAATTCTCATAGAACAAAAGCAAGATATTTGAAAGAATCACTTAAATTACAAGCTGAGCCTTCACTGCTGAAAAGCCCCACCAAATAGGTGAGGAGCTGTAGGCTTGCTGTTGGCAGGCATCCCCCTCAGACAAAGAAAAGGCACATGCAGGGTGAAGAGGAGAGAGGGAAATTCCTCATTATTCTGTATGTTGGTAACAGCCTCTTTCAATAATTAGCATTTTGAACAACTTCTCCCACAGAGCGGTCAGTCAGAATCCACTTATTCTGATCCAAATTGTTCATTCCTGGCTGCAATTTCCAAAAACATTGTCATTGTGTAATTTATTTTGGCTTTGATATAAATACATGACCTTGTAGGGTTCAGTATCTAAATATTTATTTGTTTCTAAGCCTAAGTTTACAGTGTATGGTGTGAAAATTCCCTTTGGGTATAACAATGCTCAAAGAGACAAGGCTGTGAGATGGCTGAAGGTACGGGAAATAAAAGGACTTGTATTCCCAACTCATCATTCCATATACTGCCTGAGACAAGAACCCCATCCTGGCTTTTGATGTATTGTTGTTGTATATGTTGAGAGCTCAGTTATGTTTAAATGTAGTACTTCAGCTCCTTTGCTTAACAACACCTGCTAACTTGCTTGACATCTCAAAGAGTTTCTTAAAATATTCTTAAACCTTTGGCATCCCTTCCTGCCCTAGGCTTCATGAATAAAACATTTATCCAGTCAGCAGCTTTAGCAAAGAGGAACAGCCAAGTTCCATCCATCAACGTCAGGAGCTGAATTACTGAGTGATTTCAGATCCTTTAATAACTCTGTTTCTTTATGACTGTGTTGGTAAACAATCAAATAGTGCTGGCACTTGGCTTTCAGTGAACATTAACTTTTTTTGCATTATCAAATACTACTAATAGAGCTTGTTGCTCTTATTGTTATTTCAATTTAAAAATGTCTGCAATGCTGTCCACCTTTGTGAGAATGCACTGAGGTTTAGTCTTAATTTGTTATGAAGGTCATCAAGAGCTACTCACATTAAACCTGCTGTGCCTTCAAAAAAAAAAAAAGAGCAAGGATAAATAGAGCCTTTACTTCACATATAATGTGCTTCATTTATCATTGGGATCACCAAGTAGTAATACACTGCCCTTTTGTAAGGTTGTTAATAGAAACTAAGCATTTCGGGGTGAAAAACCAATGATATAAGGCTTCTGTTGTTGTAGAAGTCCAATGAAGCTTGGAGGTCCAAGTACTATAAGGAAATTGCCTACAGATATTCAAAAGGAGGTTCCTGGTATGAGCCTCTGTGCTAGGGAGCAGGGGGAATGGGGAGAAGAAAAATTAGCTTTCTGAAGTGAAAACCTAGTCAGAATGTATCCAAACACATTTGCTTTGAATTAAATAGATATTCAAGATTAAAATCTTTTCATTGCACTTCACACTGGCAGAACAGTAGGAAAAAATCTTCCTCACACTTGGATACAAGCACTGGTTTAGCCTCTAACCGGGGTATGCAAATGGAAAGCTTTGTTATTCAATCCTCTAACCTCTCCCACAGGAAAACTGTTCTTAGGTATGCAGGAATAACACCCTGAAGTCAAAAGGGTCATCTAAATAAGGATGACTGGCCCGGGTACAGACCCTGGCCTGCGTCTATTCACCAGGGATTTGTGCCTGGAATATAAACTGCAAATACTCACAGACACACTGATATGAGCATAACTTTGAATATCTGATCCTGTGAAAATGATCCTTCCCATCTCTGGGACAGAAACAATTACCAGCGTAGAATTTAGAGAGGATGAAAACCATGTGAGATCCCACCACACAAGAGAAGAGCACAAGCCTCCCTAAGCCCATCTAGACTCTTGCTCCTAAAACCTTTGGGTGCAAATGAAGGGTGTCACTGTGGGATCACCCCAGAGACAGCCCTCAGGGCTTCCAATATTTTCTCTCTCCCCTGGGGAAACTCTCTTCCCCCAGCACAGCATCAGCAATAGCTCCTGAGCCAGGTTTAAGCAAAGCAATGTGTGTAGAAATATGGGAGATATTTTCTCACCTCCCAATACACAGTCCCAGCTACAGAGCTGTAGGAAACCACAGGCTGATTGCACCAAAGAAAACGTGTTTTTTACAGGTTGCTGCAGGTTTAAATGAGCTCTGTGCTACTGAAGTCAAGGGGCACACAGATAGAGACCAGTAACATTTTCATTTAGAGGCATCTTAGAGCCTCTCCATAGGAAAATAAACAGACTCTTCAGTAAAATTACACCCAATTAAGCCACAGGTAAATAATTAAGCCACAGGCTTTAGTATTTAAGCACTTCCCAGTTGCTTGGATAAGTGATGTGTCACCATTATAGATTAAGCTTCTGTAAGTTTTCTCTGTGGCATCTTAAAAATAAAAATCAGCACTTAGTTATATCTAACTGAAGACTGGCTCTGCCTCCTTCATTGAAATGAAGACAGGCACTGTTCTGAGGAGCACAACTTAGCTCATTCTTTGATTCCCAGGAAGGGTGATTGCAAAGATTATTAACCATGAATGTGCTTGCTTGGTAAACCAAAAACTGCTGGCACAGAAGACCCAGACCCTTGTCACACAGCTGGTTGGCACAGCCAAACACACTAACTCGTGCAGGTGTTGATCATGCTCATCATGCCAACCAAACCCATCATCTCTTTTTCGCCGTCTCCTCTTGGGTATCCAAATTTCATCCCCTCCCCTCTCTTGCGTTGCAGCCTCCCTGGAGACAGGGCCCTGCCCAAAGCCTTGCACACCCAGGCAGGCTCACGACCCTTTAATGACTGCTTTGGGGACCACTGTCACAAGACAGGGAGAAGTTTCCATCAAGATCTTCTCCCACCTGCACAAAGCAGCCCAGCAAGGGCAAGAGAGCCAGGTGGGCTTTCGTGCGAGACACTGAGTGTCCTGCTGTAACTAGCAGAGGTTTGAGGACAGCTTCTCAGAAATCTGCCTCCCCAGATGAGCCAGAGACAGCAGATCCCCCTAGATCTGCTCCAACACATGCAGGGCTGGGATTAGTCATGGCTTTGAGGGCTGTTTTTTTCTAAATTTCTTTTAAAATGTGCAGTTCTTCCTATGCCTTGTTAAATGAAAAACATAGGACTCAATGGAGGTCTTTGCACTGGCTTTGGAGTAACACCTGTGAATATCTATTCTCAGCTTAAAGATAAAAAACAGAACAAAAATGCTCCAAACCTCATTCCTTTTTCTTGCTTGATCCCCAGGCTCTGAAATTGTGAGTACAAACTGCACCTCACTCCCTTGAAATCTGCAACCTCTCCATTATAAACCAGTCTTCAGAGAAATTAGTAACTACTTTTAGGGGGGAATTTTTTTGTTTGTCCATTTGAAAGATTGTGGATTATATAACCAGATATGTGGGTATCCTTTTTTTTTTTTTTTAAAAAAAAGAAAAAATATAACAACAAGGGTTCCATCTCCTCTATATTGACATCGGCTGCAGCAGAAATGCCCAAGGCAAAAAATCCTTTGTCCTGACTTTTAAAAAAAGTCTGTCTTTTTCCCCCCCATATCCCCACTGAAACATGTTTCACACTTCACTACTGGAAACATACCCCGCAGACATTTACATCATAGCCTTTGTTATTATAAGTTATAGCAACAGACAAAAGGAACAAGGTTTTGTAACCAGAGGGCAAACATCACAACTGCTAATTTGTTAGGGGGTGACATTTCTGATAATGCTGTTTTAGTCGAGCTACCACTCCATATTGTAATTTCATTATAGCATCCTATCACAGTACTTAATAGGAGAGATACGCATGAACAGATCTATTACCTAAAACAAACAAAGATATTAGGAAACTTCTTGGGACTGAGTTGTATATTGACTTCTGGTCAGCATTTCCAGAGAATTTCATTAAATTTATGTCATCAAAAAACATAACTTATGGACCTTCTGAACAGGAACTCATACCAGCAGGAGTAACAATTGGTTTTCCCCATTTTGTGATTTATCATCCATTCCATTACATGCTACATGGACTGTCATTTTTCTTTAAATGTGTTTGATAAAATAGTTCCTGTTCTACTAGGTCAGGTATTATTATTCACCAACATTATGTACTAACCAGCACAAACAACACTGAATATCAGAGTTAGTGCTGGGCTTTCCCCCACCATACAGTGGTCCCATAAAATGGGGGTAAAGCTGAAGAGGGACTGGGTCCCCATTCCTTCCCTGTGCTGGGCAGGACATGCACTGTCACAGCCAATACTACAGCAGGAGGGCTGCAGTGAGCAGAAAACAGCAGTGCCTCTCCACAACACAGCCCCTCTAAAAGATTCAGAGCTGCATTTGCTCCCCGCTGACCCTGCGGCTGGTTGCCACTTGCACAGGTCTGTGGCTGTAACTGCTCCAGGTCAATCCCCCTCTTGCACCCAGCGCTGAGATCTGCCCTACACAATTTCCCAGGGATTTTGCAGCTCAGGGGTGTCAGCAGCACATGAGCCATGCCCTTGGGCACCCAGCAGCCCTCACACAGCTGAGCAGCAGCACAGGCAGCACTGGGGCTGAGGACGTGCCCTTCGCATCCTCTGCCACCAAGCGGCCCCACGCCTGGGAGATCAGTGTAGCAGAGCTCAGCAAAGGCAGGGGCCTCTCTTTACACTGTTTGCCAGTTCTTAGATGGTCCCTTATCTGTTCTTAATTATCCAGGCTATTTTTACACGGTTTCTCCCCTCCATTTCCTAATTGCCTGAACTTATTTTCCTGATGGTTTTCTGTTGAAGATGAATTTCAGGAGCTCAGTATCTCAGGCAATTTCCAGATGTAATTAACACCACCACTCCCCTCATTAGGGAGTGGCCTACTTTCTCTCCAGCGCTACCATCCCCCTAAAATGTTTGGAAGAAGTCCTGATTATCCCCGCTGTAGCTCTTATTAACTCCTTATGCTTCACAGGGCTCTCCTCTCCCTGCCTACATCTGGGAAATACCTGCGGAGTTCCCTCCACTTGCTGCTTTCCTTCTCAAATTTGTGCACAGGGTAGTTGTAGCTCCCAGTCCTGGAAGAAGAGCTGTGTTGCCTATCCCAGTACACAGTCAAGTCCCATTTTGCCACCCCTCAGCATCCAGACTACACAGCTGACACTGCTCTACAGACTGCTCAGGCAGGTAAGAGTGGTCCCATCCCAGACAGCTTGCAGTCAATTCAGAGAAACCAAGGAAGAATTATGATTGCCTTGGAAATTCTGGGTACTGAGGCACACACAGCCTACAGCCAGACAGGATTTACAGGAGGTTGCAAACCACCTTTTTCTTTCAAGAACCCAAGTGTATCTCCTCCTCTCTGCTCAAAGTGAACTTCTCTTGACTTCAGTAGGAGTTCCCTCAAGTATGAGGAGGTGATTTGGCATAGCAGACAGGACTCTTTCAGGTTCCCCTTCCCACAGTCCAACATCCTGGTACCGCCATGTCCTACAAACCGATCACTTAGGAAACAAAACCAAAGGCTTTTTTCCAGACCTAACCCATGGAGAGCCCACATAGGAGGCTAAACTTAATTGTCTGTGGCTGTAACAATCTCAGATAACCCCTGCAGAGGTAAACAAGAAAACTTGAGAGATTAATATTTTCTTTGATATAAACTTTGTAGGATGCTTGTTGTCAAAAAGTCCACAGAGATTACTTGTGCTGTAGTAGGAGGCACTTCATTTTCCAGAATCTATGACCCAGCAGAAATTACTGTCAGCTCCCCAACCAGCCGAGGGGTATCGATTCCCCCGTTACTACAGCAACCCGTTAGTTATTAGATCGTGTCTCGTATGCAGGGACTAATCTGCCTCAGCGAGGTCTCGGATTTTGACACTTTTTCATTCTAATCTTTAATTAGTTTATTTGATGTGGCCTGCACATTTTATTTTTATACTAAGTAGTTATTGAAAATACAGTCAAACTGAGCAGAGATCAAAGGAGCAAAACCAGTAGGCTGTCAACTAAACTAGTTGTGCAAAATAATAATAAGGATAAAAAAAGTAGCATGGCATATCAAATGCATAAGCCAGCTTCACTCAACACTGCTGGAGCTGCACACAAATCAACACAGGACAGTCTGCCATCCCCAGACTTCATTTGAAACAGAAGTGCCCCTGATACGTCACCTCCTTTGTATCGCCCCCATTCCAAGGATGACAGCAAAAGACTGGTAAGTATTCACCAGCAACTTTATCAACTTTCTTTGATACTTGGCTGCTCAAGGAGGAATAGACTATGAGAGGTATCTTCCCTTTACACCAAAATTGACTGAGATTGGGTAGCCTTTTATAGCTTATCCTCTCTTTGATGTCAGGTGGTAAGTAAAGGGTCCACACAACACCACAAACCTGGACAGAGGAGCAGTCTGCTTGGCTGAAGACCCACACTCATTCTCACAAACAACTTTACACGTGAAGCTGCAGGTTTTGCCCACAAAAGTAAGCAACTTTATATCACATTCATTAATAAACTCCTCTATAGCCTGACAAAAAAATCCCAGTACTAGAAACAAAAAATCCTTGCATTAATTCAGCAGGTTATTCATATTAAAAGAAAAAAAAAAGAAAAAAATGCAGTACCAAAAGCCAGAAGAAAATAAAAATTAAAATTATGAATTTATGTTTAAGTTAGGTACCATAATAAGAACTTTTTGTATCTTCTTCAGTCCTCTTAAGTTGTAATTAGTTAGAAATAAGTTCCAAGTAGAGTCTATCCCTTCCAGCCTTCCTACTATACAAAATAGGAAAGTAACGTCATTCTCATGCAATAAAACCTAGTTACATCTACTGACTACACAGAAAGGGCAATCTGTGTGTTTGGGACAGGAAGGTTTCATTACATCAACAGTTTGTATTCTGATAAAATCTCTCTTGGTATCTTTCAAGGAAATCACATATCCCTTGCACATTTGTACAAAACAGATGAAAACAAATCAATGGGCCAGGTCTGCTCCACTGAGTACCAGCAGAACATCAGGCATAACATGTTCAGTTACTGAAAACAGCAGATGAGGGCTGCCAGATAAACTGATGTCAGAGCCACTGCCTTAACACGCAAAGAGCAAGCTCTAGCTAATGTGTTTCCACGTAATGCCTCCCTTTCTTTTAAGCCAGAGAGGTTTAGGCATAAAACACCCACCAGATTCTTGTGCACTTAAATGGGGGAAAACCAATGTCCCTCCATAGGTTTCAACTCTGCTCTGTCTCTGGATGTCAGAGTGTCCATGGGTCTCAGCTGCATTTTTGAGCTTACACAAGCAAGATGCACCTAGTAAAGCGATGAAAAAATTGCCAAATTATGCAATGAGATGTTTTGCTTTAGCCTAATTTGATAGCCAATGATGGGTTTATGCTATGGCTCTTCCCCAGCTTTGAGTCATCAAGTGGAGAGAAAGCATCCCAAAGAAGAAAGGCTTAGGGTAAATATCCAGACATCTGACTGTATGCATTTTCTTTGCTTGGTATGAACAAGGCTGGAGGGCAGCAAAGGTTGCAAACCCAACCTAGGGACTCTGCTTCACCAGTATCTCTTGTCTCCCCATTTAAATTTCACAAAATTGAAGAGATAGGAGGGGAACATCAGTCCACTCATTCACCAGCCCCAGGTCATTCTGTTTAGCACAATCTCCAGTGCTTCTTTCAGTTCAAAAGTCTCAAAGAGAGATGAAATGTGAACAGACTGAAATAGAATTTGGAGTTGTCTTCATCTACCTGATGCAGCATGGGAGCCTATAATGTGTGTGCCAGCAGTTTTCCAAAACACTCCCACTTTGATCCATTAGAAAATTGACCTGGTATGCTCAGGAGTGTGGCTTGAGTTAGCCCAAGTAACCCATTTGTGTTATTATCAATCTTGAACAATTCCCTGGATGCAATTCATGGAACTCAGACCAGCTATTAAATCACAAAGCTGCTCTCCAGAGAAATCTAACCCAGGCTGAGCTCATAACAGCAGGAACAGTCAAGTGCTCCACTTACAAGCAGCCAAGCTGGGCATACCCTATTACCTAAATGGAAACCTGTAGGCACATTGGGTTTGGTAGTAAACTGCACAGGATTTTATGTCAAGATATATGTCACTGGAAGTGGACAGAGGCACTAACAAAATACAAAAGGGAGTTTCTCAGCATTCTTGGTGAAGATGTGGTAAAATCTTAGGGGAAAGCAAGATGCAATTCCATCAATAAGATGACAAGGGCATTGGCAATTCATACAATTGGGCGTTCAATTAGGCAATGGAAGCACCCAAAGAGTTAAGTTATTGCTTGTCATGCTCTTCACTAAGATGGAGAGTCAGAAGTGGTCAGTACTAATACACCAACAAAACAGACCAACTTACACTTTCTGACAAGGTATTTCTTAATACATACATATACATAATTATACATACCTATTTCACCATGGGTGAGACTTTCAGGTCATTTTTTTTTCCATAAGCATAATATTCTACTTAAGAGTAACCCAGCCTCACATGTAAAAAACTGATATTTGAGGCATAGAGTAAGATCTTAAATCTGTCCCCTGTATACCCCTAACTCCTGTGTCCCATTTGGAGAGTAAGTACTGGTGCTCCCATCCTCTATTTCCCCTCCAAGAGCCTCCATTTCATGCCAGTGCAGGCCATGAGAAGCAGTCCCTCCAGCCCTCTCCTGTGCTAAATGCCTTCTCAATTTCTTCAGAAGTCAATGGGAGTGCAGTACATCCCACAAATTCCCTAGGAGATCATAGCTCCAAGCCCAAAGGCCCAGCATTGTTAGCACTATAACACAAGGCACATCAGCCACCCCTTGAAGTCTCTTTTATTTAAATATCACTGTCAACTGTCTGTCTAAAAGGCTGTTAGCTTAGAATGAGCTTTAGGAAAGTGAGGTGGAGAAGAGAAGCAGTGCTAGGAGAGAAGGCTTACAAATGATCCCTACACATTAGCTTGGTGATGAATGAGAAAGCAGAAGAGACACTGCAGCTAAGTACCAGCTCCTGAGTCTTTATACACCATTACATAAGCAGTTACCCACAAATAAAGCACATTCTATGTTCCTCTCCATATCATATTTCACTCTAGCATATGAATAATCCGATATGCCTGTAAGCAGAGTCCAGATTCAAGAATATTAAGAAATTGCACAGATACGGTGATAATGAAACAAAATTCCTAAACCAGAGAAAAACCAGCTGTGTGTAATTCATTATGTCACAAGACTGTCATGTTGCTCAATGGAAAAACATGCCTTTTGCCTGGCTTTGATCAGACCCGTTTGCTGCCAGGAATCACACTAAACCTATAGCAAAATATAAATTATACTTCAGGACATCATACATTTGTCTTGCAATCCTAACCTAGCTTTAGGCACCTCTGAGAATAAAGCAACATGCAATGCAAATGTACATACACCGGTAGTGAAGTGACAAAACTACAGTTAGACACCACTCTGCTGGAGCAGAACATCTCTCAAGCACAACTTCTGCCAACATCACCAGTAGACGTGTCTATGGGCCACATCCTCACACTGGTACAGATTAGTGTAATCCCTTTAATGCAGGACAGCTCTACATAAAAGCCCCAGGTAAGCATGTGGTTTAACAGTGCCTGTGTGCTAAGTGAGGACCAGAGCCAGTGGAAGGAAAAGGAACAAGACTGTAGGAGCCACTTTATCATACTTGAACCAAGGACTTACTCCTTTTACATACTGCCCTTCACAGCTGCCATGCCTTGGAGGCATTTTCTTTGCTCAGAAAAGTTGTGCATAGTAGCATTGCACCTCCCCCATGGTGGCTGGCTGTGATCCCATCACTGCTGGATGGAGCTTTAAGGTCAATATGCCTGTAACCATAAATACCGAAATACATTTTGCTAATGATCAACCATCGTCACTGAGCAAAGACAAATGTGTTCACCGCAAACTCCAGGAGCACCACAGCATTGCTCTTAGAAGAGGGAAACGCACTGAAGAACCTGGACTTCTTGTCCCTGGAAATAAGCCATGTCTTCATGGCCTAGTCACCTCTATAAATACAATGAAGTATGGTAAATACATCTGGGATTACATTAGACACTGAGCAATTTGGGAAGATTGGTCGACTGTGGAAATCCAAAATGGTCTCACTAAAACAGCTTAAGTGGTCCTAGCTAAGCAGGTTTGGAGCCCACATTTCAATGCACAATACCATTTTATATGGGAACTCACTTTGCAAAACTGTCTAGGCTCAATGTCCATTACTAGACTACTTGATGATTTATTTTGTCATAAATTGGAACTTCTAGTGCCCTTTGTGTTGATGATGTCATTTGAAGATCACTTCTCTTTATGGTTGGTACATGCAGTAAAAAGATTTGTGGTGTTCATATGTCTCCACCAATGGCTCTTATGCACAATCTTTAAGATCTGAACACAGAGAGGGATTCACCTCACCTGACCAATATCCCAAAGCCAGGTCAGTTTTGCTATATAGGTTCTTTTCCTACAGAAAATCCCTGGAGGGATTGCTTCTCATGGCCTCTTCCCGGTGGGGGCTCAGGCTGGTCCCACCACAGGCAATGGAGCTTTATCCTCAGCTGGCACTGGCTGATCCTCTTGGGTTCTTTACCAGCCTTTCAAGAATATTTACATCTCCCATCTCATTGGAGGAACATGCAATCTGGGCAACAGCAAGTGGAGACAGCCACATTTCTGGGTGCTGGAGTATCTCTCTTGCAGAGTATCTGGTGGAACACCAGCAGGAACACCAGTCAGCCTCTCAGCCTCTGCAAGTACAAGTCCAGCCTCTGCATCCACTGCAAAAACTAAAACTGCACAGCCATACCCACCTCTTTAAGATCCTGTAACAAAATTAGTAAAACATGCAGCTACTCTATGTCATTTTTATTGCGTATAAAAAGAACCCATTACATTTATTTGTTACTTTTTGTTGCTGTCACGAATGCCTAAATAATCCTTCAGTGTTTAGAAACAAGCCACTGGAGACCAATGAGATACATTTATTGTAATTACATGATTCTTCTAATTAATTTTTGTCGGGAAATTTCAAAGTAAAAATCTCCAGCTAAATGGGTCCCCCTCCTCTTCCCTCTAGCCAACAGGCACATTTCTGAGTCTTGTTTAAAAAGCTCGTTTCCTTTTTGCCTAGTTGAAATAAAGTGGAATTGTAATTGAGAGTGGGCAGAAAGGAGAGAACATTGTCATTAGACCACATTGTTTAAATCAACCTGTAACAAGCATTTCATTTTGTTTGGGTCATTAACTACATTTGAGTGAAAAATGTAGTTTGCCTGGCGAAATTGGTTGGTGTCCAAATGCCTCCAACAGGAGACTTGTCTGGGTGAAACCCAAAGACCACAACACAGGCACACAAATTTTACAGGTGGGAAACTTAACCATAAAGGAAACACATTTCAAACAAGCATGAAAAAAAGGGGATGCTTATCAAAGACATACAGAAAATTTCATATTTACTGATCTATGAGATTGTACAGCCTGAGGCAGTGTTCTCATAATTTATTCTATTCTCCCCTGTAACACAGATCACTGAATGTCATAAAGTAATTCAGATAAGATAGCCTGTAATTAGGGATTAATGCTATCAACTACTGGACGCACAGCCACTTGTGACATATTATACCCAAGTGATTTTACTAAAACAGTTTACCATATCCCTGGGTAAGCCTTTAACAAAACCATTTAAATAGTCTGCCCCCCCTTTTCAAAGCCATGCCACAGTTTAAGAATAGTTGACTTACTCTCTCTCTTGCTGCACTGATTTGAATAGTTTCAAAGCTACCACCTCATCCCACTCTGATTCCCATTACCTCAAATTAAACAAGTTCATTTCCCCCAGCCTTTCCACACAGAAATGCCCACCCACCCTGTGAAGGTTCCTACAGCTGTCCTTCTGATCTCTCCAGGTCCTCATCTTCCCCACAGCACCTCCCAAACAAGACACTGCTCAAACCTCTGCCCTGCCAGTATGGGCAAACCAAAGGCACCCACCCCTTGCCCATGCAACACCTTGGGTTATCAGTGTGCAAGTGAAGGCTGGGTTGGTTTTTCTACAAGATCAGTTGTTCACCCTTTCAGTTCCTGATCCCTGATAAGCCTTCACATCCTTTTCTGCCCAACACTGTCACCTTGTGCCTCTGCTACTGAAAACTTAAAGCCAGGTGTGATGTGCATATAGACTAATATATTTTAACTGTGTTTTTATTTGAACCACTTTCTAATATTTTCTCCGATCTTCCACAGTTTCACTGAATTCTAATGCTGATCTCCAAGGTGATGCCACCTCCAGGCCCTGCCAAGTCACAAGTGAACAGTTTCAGATCTCTGATAGGCACCATAAGGTACCTCACCTAAAACCCTCTCCAGTTTGACAGCAAAGCACTGATAACCTCTCTCTGCACACAATTTGCCAGTGACTCACAGCCTGTCTTAGAGACCTCATTTCCTTCAACTGCTTTGGAGATAGACACAAGATGTCATGAAAAGCTGCACCATAGTCAAGCTGTTTGACACGCCTCCTTCCACCCTGTCATGCTGTCATAGAGGGAAACTAGGTGGAGCTGACATGATGTGTCCCCAACACACATGCTGGCTGTTCTTTATCACCTGAGCTGCTCCAAGTGCATATGGACAGACCACTGGATCATTTGTCCCAGCAGGGAATTCAAACAGACCAGTCCAGATCTTCTTTTCCCTCTCTTTCAGAGGCAGGTTCTACTTGCATTTTGTTCTGGAACTTCCCCAGACCTCCTCATGCTCTTGAAGATAACTACTAAAAGGCCCTGAACTGCTCCAGCCTCTTCTCAAGATGCTCCAAGAGTTGGGAACATTCAGGTTGCCCCAGTGGTCTAAGAGCTGCAGTAATCTGGAAATCTAAAGTCTGCTGCTGTAGTCCAGAGAGCAAAGGGGAGATGTTTTCTCTCCAGGGCTCTGGCAAGCTTAGGAGCCCACCACTAGTGGTCTTTCTTGCTGTCCCACACCAGGATCCAGCATCCTTGAAGCAGACACACCATGACTTCAGCCTGAGCATCAGCCTTTCCCACATGGCCAAATCCTCCCTGAACAAGCTGTATCCTCTTCTATCAGGACTGTAGCCATGGCAGTTTTCTACCAAGCCTCTGCTATGGCATTTAAATTATAATATTGATTACACACAAGACCTGAAGTTTCTCCTTTTTATCCCTCATGGTGATATACATTTGACTGACTGACCCATTAATTTTCTTGTGACAATTATACCTCAACCTCTCCCAGTTCTCTCTCCTGCCAGTGGTTTGATGCACCACTATCCTCTGCCAATCCTATTTTAAAGCCTTCCTTGGCAGCAGCAAATCTCTCCTAATTGTCCATTTCCTGTTCCAGTGGGACAAGACATAACACAGGAACGGTGTCTAGTGTTGTATTTGGTCCTTGCTACTCCTGACTCTTGTCCCTTGCTGCATATCATCTTAACTGCAGTGATGCCTATTTGAAACAACCCCAAACTATTCTCTCTTATCCTTCTGTTTATGAAAAAGCACTGATTAACCAAAAGTATTTTTATTTAAACCTAAAAGCAATTTATACTATATAAGGTAAAAAAAAGGTCAGGTAGATGCTCCATTTATCACTATTACAAAGGGCTGTAACACAGTGATGAAAAGAAAGAGAAATTAATTACAAGTCAGAGGCCGCAATAACTCTCTCTGTAATTGTGAAGAAAAATTTAAATTAATGTTTCTGTCACCAAGAGAAGTTTGATTAATTTTACAATAGTGGAGATGCTATCACCTTAATATTGGTGGGTAAGGAAATTTTACTATTTGCAATTTAGATGTAGATCATTTCTTTAAGACTCAAAAAGTGCCTGCGAGGCACCTTCACACTTTATTAACAGCTCAATCAGTGCCACGCTAGAAATAATTAGCCAAGAAACCATGTAGTAAATATATCTAGACTAGCAAACCTGCAGAATAAGAAGTACATAATAAAATCAAGACCCCTCCAAGAGAAACAGCATCTATCCAGCTCTCCAAAGCAACTGCTGCTGCCCAGCTGCCTGTTATGGCACTCTGCCTTCAGGGAAACAACACAAATACCAGGATTTCTGACAGCTTTGTTTTGTTTTCTGGTTTCAAGTCTCTGCTCGGCTGCAAAGCCAGAGGGTAGAGGGGATAGATCTCAGCAATGGTCACTGATGTCACACCACCCCATGGCAGCAGCTGCATTCGCTGGGTGCTGTACAAGGTGCTGGATTCCCTCTGGGGCTGGTGGGTGCAGGAGGTGAGATGGTGAAAGGCTGCTGAGGAAACTGCTGCTGAGACCTGGTGGGTGAAATACAGCAGCAAAGAAACTGAGGCAGGCGGGGATTGCCATGGTGTAGGATTGAGGACTCGTGCACTCTGCAGCAGCCACACCTGAGCACAGCGTGCAGCAGCCAAGCAGAGCCTCCTGTTCCCAGCCCACCAATGCCGGCATTACCTTGTTGGGTTTGTTTTGTTTTCCCCAACTTTCAATCCTCACAAGACCCTGAATAAAGTCAGGCTTGCAGAGAGGAACTGGACATGCACAACCACTGGTACCCTGGAACTGCAGCAGGCTTTAATATAAAACACTGCATAGACAGACCCTGGCCAGCCCCTGCTCTCATTGCAACTTTAGAGTCTCCTGCCCTTAGGGACAGTCCAGAGCCTCATACATGACAGGCCAGGACCCAGGCAGCCTCTCCACTCTAGCTGGGAGCAGTAGCGTCCTTTAATCTTGAGCCTTGCAGCTTTGTGCATTGCAGAGGGAGGCATCAGAGCAGGGAAGGGCAGCACTGCCTTGGGACCCCCTCTGAGACCATTTGTGTCAACAGCACACACATCCCTGTGCCCCCAGGATGCTTATCATTAGTGTCTGCACTGTGCCTGTAAGGACAGGGGACAATTCATGTATTTCTGCCCCCTGAAGACCTTCCCCATCTCCAGCCCACACAGGAGCAGGGGGTTGACTCAGTGAGGGAGCACCGGAGCCCTGTAATTAAGCTCTGTGAGCGACACCAGTCCCCAGCCTTTGCTATCAGAACAACCCATGCAAAAGCCCAAGGATAAAATGCAGGAAATTAAGGATCAGACCAAAGCCCTGGGAAGCTTTCCCAGTTCTTCTCTGCACTATTTAGCAAGGGCCATTAATTTCTTCCTTTCATAAACACTGTGAATGATGAAAATCTGAGAAATAAAATGAGCCTAATGAAAATGTATTGGTTCTGAGGCAATCAATGCCATTCGGCTTACAGAGAAAAGGAAACACAGCTCCCCATCTGTACTCTGCTCCCTGTAGTCAACAAGGCTGACTGTTTCCAGCATGGATCAATGAACCATTCTTTAGGGGAAGTAAACCTGTACGAACTGCATTCGTCTCTCTCCTTCAAGATCAAACAGAACTGCACGGGAACTTTCAGGACTGCTCTCAAAACTGCAAGTCTAGGTATAGTCAGAGCACTTGAAGTTACTTTACACATAATGGGGTTTAGTAAACCGTAACACTTGGTGCACTGAGCAGGAAGAAGCTGAGACTGTGCACGTGAAGGTTGGGTCACCTCCTCTACAGCACAGAGGCAGCCCCGCACTGTGGGTGCAGGGACTCATGAAAATATTGGGGTGAGTAGAGGGGGAGGAGCTTTCTAATTAATGCTGTCAGCTTGTAAGCATTATGAAAAAAATTATATGAATTTCTCACTGAACCTCCTTGGCTAAAGTAAAGATAAAAGGCTGGGGCCAGGGGGAAGGAGAAAGAAAGGAAAGGAAGGATGGAACACAGGAAAGTAACAGCGGCAGAATATAACCAAAATAGTGTACTCATCATTCAAAGAACCTAAAAATTGAAGCTTTTCCCTAAAAAGCTGAAGCTCCTTACAGGGAATGCTATGGAGGAATGTTTATTGCAGTAGTGAAGATGTCCCTAAAAGCAGGCAGGAGCTGGCACTGCCACAGTCTGCTGCAGAGAGCTCTGTGACTCCAAAGCATTTGTGCTGGAGGAACAGACGGAGGTAACTGTTCTGTCAAGTGCCAGCCCTTTGCTCAGACACATCACCAGAGCATCTGACAAACAGCACCTCCAGGACGGCTGTCAGAGGCTGTCATCGGTAGCACACAAGTAGCCAGTGTAATTCACCATGACATTAACCAGCATGGGGCAGCACAAGGTCCCCAAACCACACTCATTTAAGTAACTGGAAAGCCAAAGAAAGCACAGGCTGGCCAAGGAGGTGAACTGCAGCAGGCACATAACAAGGCAAATGTTTATAGCACACAGCTAAGGAAAGGCCACGTTCCTTCCTCCCCTTGAACTGACACAAAATTTTATGGGAGATCTTTATAAGGGTGGGCTACAGAAAGAGGCACTAAAGGTTGTTTCGAATGACATTTGGAAGTAGGCAACAATAAAATAGAAAATTATAAAATACAGATACCAAACTAGCTGCAAAATTAAAGGTGGAATTTCCTCCTGTTCTGAGCATTGTTGCAATCCATGGAGAAACACTTAGCTGCCTTCTGAAAAAAACAGCTGGAAAAGGAAGATATGGAGAGCAGAGTGAGTGTAAGAGGACAACACCACAGTAGCAGTGTACAGTGTGGCCTGAGCTACTGCTGACAACAGAACTGGACCATCCCAGAAACACCAGCACTGGTACAAAAACACAACACAGTCCTACCGACTCCAGCCACAGAAAGCATTTACCTGTACTGTGGGGTCAGTATCATAAGGAAACTAAAACCAGAGTTTTCCTAAAATTGCTCCAGTACCTTCATGGCTGAGCTGCCTCTGGGACCAGGCACTGCCAGTAGCCTCCAAGGAGAAAGAGCTCCGAACTGGGCAGTGATAATTCTGCTGCCAAGACATTTTGGTAGGGCCTTTCATTTACATTGAAACATGCAAACATTTCACTTCAGTGCTTTGGTAACACACAGCAGAAGGGAACAGTCCCTGGGGACACCATCCCCTCCCCACCTCTGCTCGAGTCAATGCCTTTTCCCTGTAGCTAGGCAGTGCCAGAGTATAACATACACTTGATCTAGCAGCCCTCCAGTAAGTATTTGACAGATTAAACCTTGCCTTGAGCTTGATTTCTTCAGCAGAGTTATGAAAAAATAACTTCCACTGTAAATTGTGTTTTGTGATAGCTTGCAGAGTGACTGCCTGCCCACTGAGGCTCTGTTTTGGAGAGTGTCTGTGCTTGGCAAAGTGATCCCTCTCACCCACCAGGTCTATCTCCTGCTCTCATGGCAAACCAGGGACTAGTGAGAACTGGTGCTTGTGCTCCAGCTGCTCTGCAGAGATGACCATCATGAGAACAGGGCAGGCTCCAAAGGAATGCCAAGGAAAGACAGATTGTGTGATATAGAGGCTGGTTTTGATGTCATGGAATTAAATATTACAGCACAATTGGAGTTTATCCCAGAGGCCTAATGAAGTCATCCCCGAGGAGAAAGACTAACAGAGGGCACAGATGCTGTACATCCACCCACATAGTAATTGAAAGAAAAAATTTGGAGAAATATTATGATTCATGTTTTAAGACCTAAAGACACATTAGAACTTTATGAATCACCCAGAACAGCTACACAATTGTATGACCTGGCAAGATATGAGGCTTTCCAAGAAACCTACTATCTCTGGACAAACAGATGTCACAAAGTACCTAGCCTCTCTATTACATGTTTTCTTTTTCCTCATCTCCAAGAAGTAGTTGCCCAGCTTGGGCAGCAGCCACAGAGAATCAATCGAAACTGTTCATTGAGAAAATACTGTTAAAGAAACCACTGACTCCTTATCATAAAGGATGCACTTGGGAACTATGCACCATCTGTGAAGTAGATCCAAAAGCTCTCTAAAACTTCATGTCTTTGAATGGTAAAGCTTTTAGGAAGGAAGAAAAAAATAATTAAAAAAAAAAAAAGGAAATCTGGGTTCAATAACATTGCTAGCAGCAGTTTACCTTTGACTACAGAAGAGGAAAAAAAAAAAGAAAATCATTAAATGTATCTCTCACAGAATCCATTTTACAAGCTAATGTCACTTTGCTTTGCTTTCAATCAGAGATTAAGGTTAATCTCCAGAACTACTGGTGCACATGCAGACACAGTGGAAAAATGCAAATAACTCTGCTGAGGAGGCACAGAGAAGAAAGCTCTTCACCAGAAATCTATTATACTACATTAAAATGCATCATCTGATTTACAATCCCTGTTGGATACTGAAGTACAGCTGGGAACAGGCAGAAGCTCTGAATACAGCACCATGAAAGCATGTTATAAATGACTGCATGTGTATCTGTGTCCATTGGGGGGGCAGGGGGCAAATATGGGTACATACTTTACATGCCTGTGAAATACTGACCTAAACACACCTTATTTTCTGTCCACTGTAAGAGCTCTGCCATGAGCTTGAATAAATGCAGAAGGGTCCACTTATGAAGATGCAACCCTTATGGTGTCTGCAGCACAAACGAGCAATGAGCACTTCCCAAGCCCTTGATAGAGTGCTCTGCCTCCCTGGGGAGGAACAGGAACCCACAGCAAGAGACTAAATGATGCAGACAAAACTATCACCTCTGAAGTTTGATATATGCTAGACACAGCTCCTCTGTATTGAAGGCAAACAGTTACCTGCCCCCATGCTAGCAGGAATAGTGGTGGCTTGTGGAAGACAACCAGCATGAAGTCCAGGATTGCATCAGTTTGTTTCTCTTAGAAGAGACTGGCAGCTTTACTTCAGGACTGGGATCCACAACAGCATCCTTGAAAAAGGCTACCTGAGATGCTGTTAACATGCTAGACACCTGCTGGCAGGTTTCTTGCAAGGTACAGAGGTACAGTGGGGGAGGGAAGAGGGAGTAAAGGGGGAAATAAAATTATTCCAATTAAAAATCTGTCCTTAAGTCCTGTAATGCAGAGACTGGATTACAGTCCTCTCAAACACAAGAGGTATAGGTCCTAAAAATTAATGGACTCGAAAGAGATATGTAATAGGTCAGATATACTGGGTGAAGAATACATTAAGGGACAAGCCACTTCCATCCCTTAATGTCAAGCTTTCATGTCCTGCCCTTCAAAAGGTTTTCAGAGACCATCCTCAAAAACATTCCCCAACTGGTCTGTCTTCAGCTCTGCCCTAAACTGTGCCATTACTGGACTCTTATACTGCTGCCACTATCATTCTGGAGCCTTTTTTCTTCCTTATTTCTCTTTCTCCTCACATTTGTCTGCTTTATTTTGTGTGCACTTAACCAGAGCATAACTTTACTGGCTACAACTGACCTGGCATTTCACTGACATGTTGGTCTATTTACAATTATATTGCTGACAGAACCATGTCTTGAGTCTTCTACTTTCCTTTTCACCTGAATTTTCCCCTTGGAGATCCATTAGCAGCAGCTGGGAAGCTGGAGAATAACAGTTTTATACTATGGAATATTTCCCTATCCCAGATCTTCTTTAAAGCCAGCTGTACTGCTGCAGCACACCCACCTGGGTAGGAGCACACACGGCGTGGAGCAAACCCCCTCTGGGACTGCATGAAAAAGACAGTCTGGAAATGTGTTAGCAAGGAAAGCCCGAGGACACTATTTTGTAAAATGTGTCTGAAAGCTGTGGAAGGTCTGTCTTGTAGTCAAGACCTCATCATTAAAATTCAATCAAAAAAGGCAGTATAACCTTCTAAGTTAAGACACTAAATAAAAGGAGATCAAGATAAATAGCAGATATCATCTGAGCCAGTCATAAGAACGGATGTGCATCAATCTCCAAAAAAGTCACTCAAGATTGATAACACCAAAAGACAACATCTTGATAATCAGTTTTACAGTGATGGATTGAGGGAAAGCTTAATGAGTCAACTACCAGACTGGAATTTCATTAGAGACCTTACCAAAGCTAGAAGAACCTGTAAAAACATAAGAAAAATCTGCCTTGTAAAATACAAAAGTGCATACATTCCTGTCCACATGGTGAATTATCACATACATTTGTGTCAGGAGGAGTTTGACTGGAATCCACTGCAGAAAATCCACTACCTACCACTCTGCAATTCAGCAGTTGTGAGAGCTGATCTAACATAATGTAATTGTATTTTAATGTCTTCTATGAGACAAAGACTCATTAGTCATCTTCTAAAGAGAAACACAAACTGAAGTCACATGTCATTATACCAAGTTGACAGGTGTATGGTGCTCACCACTATCTTCACACTAACCTTTAAGTCAGGCTCTGCTGGCAAATGGAATCTGATGGGAGTATCCTTCAGGATGTGAAGCTGGATTTTATTTTCAAACTAAAATAAAATATGTTTCATCTTCCACATTAGCAGTTATTGTGGTTTAACCACAGACAGCAACTCAGCCCCACAGAGCTGTCCTCAGTGAGATGGGGGGAGAATCAGAAGGGCAAAAGTGGGAAAACTCATGTGTTGAAATCAAAACAGTTTAATGGGTCAAACAAATGCTGCACACAAGCAAAACAAAACAAGGCATTCGTTACCTACTTCCCATGGGCAGGCAGGTGTTCAGCCATTCCCAGGTCAGCAGTGTTTCATCACATGTAACAGTGACAAGGGAAGGCAAACAACAACACTCCAAACCTCACTCCTACTACTTCTTCTTCCCTCAGCTCTGTATGCTGAACATGATTCCATGTGGCCTGGAATATCCCTTGGGTCAGTCAGGATCAGCTGCCCCAGTTGTGTCCCCTCCCAACTCTTTGTGCACCCCACCCTCTTCACTGGCAAGGTGGCGTGAGGAGCAGCAGAGGTCTCCACTCTGTTTAAGTCCTGCCCTGCAGTAACAAAAACACCCCTGGTTCTCAACACTGGTTCCAGCACAAATCCAAAGTACAGACCCTGACCAGCTACTATGAAGAAAACTATCCTAGCCAAATTCAGTACAACAGAGCTATTTAAAAACCATGCCATGTTTCTTGGGTCAAATCCTCAGTTTATTTAAAACAGCAAAGTTTCCCTGAATTCAGTTATCTCTGTATGACTTCACAGCCAAGAGCTGGAGTTTGGTGCTAACACTGCAGCAGTAGAGAACCATCCATGCTCTTTCTCCTCTTTACTGAATACAGTGGTTACACTTCTCCTCTGGAGGCTTTGCTCCTCCACTTGTTAATCCACCTGGGCATTTGCCATACTTACTTGTGCAGTATAACTCAAAGTCTAAAATGTCATGTCCGCTGCTTCAGGAACTACAAGACCAACATGCTGCAACACAAGAGGGTCCCAACTTGGCTGCTTTAAATAAAACTTTACGGTTTTAAACTTTTAGTCAGAAAAGATAGTTGTCTCCCTGTTGTTGATCCAAATGCCATAAGCAATGTGAATGCTAATATCACAGACACACAATGATTATCAAACTCTCTAGGTGTTACATTAAATATGTTGCCAACAGCATGTTTTTCTCTGGAAGGCAAACTCATTTTGTAAGATCTTTTTTCTTTTATGGCTGAAAGATTTCTCCTTATTACATTAAAAGTGTATAATAATGATCTAGCAATGTGAGCATCAAAAACAAGAGCATAACCCTTCACACAAGCTATCTTCAAATTAATGACATAGGCAAAAATATCAGGAGAAAAGTTCAACTATCAAAATAGTTATATAGCCCCTGAGACTATCTAGCAGTGATAAAATAGCTTATTATCCCTTTTGTAGGATCCCTATTTGCCAAAAATTTACATTTTTCATTCCCTAAAAATGAATTATTAATAACAACAAGCACATCTTTGCCAACAAAGTCCTGCCTGTGTAATCCACGTGGAGAAGCAACTCCAAAAGCTGCTTCAGCCTGGTGTAAGAGCTGACTGCAACAGGGCAGAGCTTGTATCTGAAGCCACATATGTGCTTCACTGAAGCAGACATCCTGGATTTTTCAGGTTTTAATCCAAGCTCCTGACTCAGTGAGTGCTGGGCAGAAGGCAGATGGGGAGCAGCTCCCCACCTCAGCAGGCAGGGAGAGACCAAGCCCTGGCCTGGCCAGGCAGATGACATGATGAGGGCACCTCAGCAGAGAGCCAGAGGTGCTCCTCAGTCCTTGGACAGAGAGATCCAGCTGGCACAAAGTTCTGCTCCTTCCTCCAGGGACATCAGCCATGCCATGATGCTCAGCTTGCAAGGGGAGGGGTAACTCCATCTCCCAACCTGAATCTAGTCAGAACTAAATGCAAGCAAATCTGTGCTGCTTTCCTCAAAGCTGTAGCAGTGCTGGGCGACATGTCCTTTCTGCAGTTTCCGTAAAGAAAAGGGAATATTCTGGCAGGAGAGACCTCTGTGTCTCTTGCAGGGTTCCCACTGCCACCAGACCTGCCCAGAGGATGAGTCCCAGCAAAAGCTTGTCAGAGCATCATTGCGCAACTCACCAGCAAGAACAGGGCAGGAAAAGTTTTCTCAAGCTGTGAAAAAAATGAACATCTTTAACAGATGCTGAAGTGAATACCTCTCTGGAAACCTAACTGGCAGACGTTTGGGTCTTCTTAAGTGGATAATTGATCACAAGGCTATGCCAGTGATGTTACAGTAATGAAACAAAGAGGGAACTGGGACTTAAGGATTTCAAATAAGCCTGTCAAAAACATGTAATAATACTGTCAGATCAATTTGCTGTCAAATACAGGTGTGATGTGATAAAACTTCAGAGGTTTTAGTAGATTATATTATTGAAGCAGTAATTTAAGAACACCTTCTAGGTAATAAATTACAATAAATCAAACTTTAAAACTTGAAACCATGCACCAGAAGACATACAGTGTATGATATGAGAAAGACAAGTATATTTAAACCATATTCCCAAGCTGGAATAAAGCAAATTCAATTGCTTTAGAAAGATAATGATCAAAACCTATTTTTGTATGAAATCAATAAATCTTGCAAAGTTATAAAGGAATACCTGATAAATGCTTCACTCTCCTGTGTGTCTTAGTGCAGGCATAACCAAAGGTGATAAAGGAGTTCAAGAGATTGCCCTCAGAAAACACAGTGGTTGGTCATACGTGCCGCACAAATGCAATGGGTGGCATTATCAAGAAAAACAGTTTTACATACGAAATGTTCAATTTCTGTGAAAAACATCATTTCATTAAAAAATAATCTTAGGAGATGCTAAAATGCCATGTGCTTTCCTAAAGTAAAATATTTTACTTTCATTTCAAAAGTGTGGGGGTTTTAATGAAAAAGATTTTAATGTCTTCAAATTTCCTCAAAAGTGAATGTATCTACATCCTATAGTCCATCATTCACCCATTTCTGTCTTCTAGCACAACAACAAAAGGGGCAAGACAAGAAATCTGAAGCCATAGCCTGCACCAGACTGGAAAAATGCCATCAGCTCAGTCTACTGATGAGCACAAAACAACTAGGACAAGTCCAACGCATGGCACTTAAATTCCTTAAATGGGATGCAACCAACCTGCAGGACAATATCATGCCTGATATTGCCTTAGTGACTCTCAAGGTTTAACCCCAGCTGTAACTACACCCTGCACAGCCACTCCCTCCCTCCTCTGCCTTCTCTTTTGTGCCCAGCAATAACGAAAACATCCCTGAATTATCACACTATTTCCAGCACAAATCCAAGGCATAGCCCCACACCTGCTACTGGGAAGAAAATTAACTCCACTCCAGCCAAAACTAGCACAGAGAAAAAGAAAGGAAAACAAGCATCAATTATTGGATTGGCAGCCAGCAGAGATCAGGGAAGAAAACAAATGAAATCATATCTAAAGCAGTAGAAAGAACTTTTGTCAGCTTTCAGCAAAGATCTTTCAGCAAAGAATGTTTCCTAAAACCATATTACACCTTGTGCTCATAAGTTAGGAGGTTATTGCCCACATGTTTTCCTTTTAAATCCATTTTGCAATTGGAGTCAATTTTAAGTTCCAAAAGAAAAAGAAGTTACACAAATGTACCCTTTCCAACTTCTTGGTACATTCAGTATCTCACAGCATTTCTGCAATAGCCATTGTAGTTATGTGGAGAAAAATAGCACAAAGGAGAGTATTTCATACCTTTTTAATGCCTTTTAACACAGTTCAGTACCTGGATTCCAGGATCCAGCAGGATGTGGCTAGGCAGCATTCCCCTCTGAAGAGGGATCATTTATTGCTTTACTCAAGGGAACATTCTTTCAGCACAACAGGAACACACAGTCTGGAGCCTGGCAGCTAATGCTCCACTGCCCAGGGATCAGAATCAGCAAAACATTTCCTCTATTACATTTTACATAGGTCTTCTTACAGAGAATATTGTATTTCTTTGCCTTTGATGAACCTCTTTTCCCAGCAATCATTTGCCTCAGGTTTTCCCTTTAGAATTTGGGTCATAAGAAGCTTTGCTGACTTAACTTTCTGGTGCAGTATATTTCCCTCTGAAAAGCAGCCTGAAAGGCAGGTCAGTATTACAGCAGTGCTCCTCTTTCTGCTCCGAGCTGGAACTGTTCCACAAAGATGTGTAGATACCCAATTTCTGTCAGGGCTTGCACTTAAAATGCACTGTCAGTTCACATTTCTCACATTACCCTCTCAAATGGGCAGAAAAGGACAACTAAACTGGCAATCAGTTTCCAGAAAGAGAAGGTCAAAATAGACTATCTCACATGAAGAGCTGTCAGCTGCCACGAGAAGGCCATAATATGTGCAGCCAACAGAGCAGTGCATTTAACACCCTCGCTGGAGGAGCTCACACCTTGGCAGGGCCATCCCAGGGGACTGAGCATGGAAAGCACATCAATGAAGTTGTCCTCCAACAGATCCAGCCCTAGCGTGGTTCTGTACTGCTGACTTAAGTAATGCACAGAATCCCACATGAACACATCACCCACTTGAAGGATTTCTGCTGTTTGGCTTGAAACCACATCACAGGGCAGAACAAGCACCTGTTGCCTGTGTGGCAGGCACTGAGAGCTGTCCTCAACCCTGCCCATAAGACACTCCCACAGCTGAAGAGACACAGAGAAGTGCATACAATGGCACTGAGCAGCACCAAACACTGGCTATGAACCACACCAGAGTATGGGGACACTCAAGACAGGTAGTGGCTCCACCTCATCTGCACAAAAAACACAGACATGACAGTCCTCCCTTGGCTTGAAGTGCCCCTCCAATGAATAATACATCCCTGTATCAGAGGCTGAGCTTCAACATAGCCACTAAGTAAGAAATGCCAGTATTTAGCAATTTGATAAGAGCAAAGATTAAATAAAAAAATAACCCTTTTCTTGTACCTGGCTAGAAAGCACATTATCAAAACAGATGTCTGCTTTGCCCATTTACTGAACAGAGGATTAGTTGGTGTCCCCAGCTGTACCACACAGCACTTGGTCCAAACTGAAGTAAGCTTAGCACTGTCACAAACTTCAGCACAAACTCAAAGCCAGTATCTGTATTCCCCTCCCCACCCAGAAAGTGAATTGATATTGAACTGATCCCTTCTGCCGCTGCAACAAAATAAATGTGGAAAAACCAGGAGCAGTGGAAACCACAGTGCTTGCACTGTTTGTGATGTTTCCAGGTAAGGAGGTTTTGCCTGTGGCCATCTCCCCCCGCAGCACATGAGAGCCAGGAGAAGCACTGCACTACTCCAACCAATAACTTTTAGGAAATGGAAAGCTGCATCTGTTTAATAGATGTTTCCAATTTCTTACATCACCCTCAGTATCCGTTTGTCACTTGGCAGGTTTTCTATAACTTCTCAGGTCCAAGCTGATTTCAAAGCCATTTGGTAATGTCAATGTGACTTCAAGATTTAATGATTCATTATTTTTTAGACCTGAGAGCAAAGGAATGTGTTATTTTACTTTTTTTCCTGCATGGGCTTAGTGGTTTCCTTCTAGTTTATTCTCTCTATAGATCATTAAAAACAAGAGCTGATAAGGAAAAAAAACCCTCAGTGAAACATATATAAAAGAGATTTCCTTAGTTTTAAAAGTACTATAAGCACTCTGCCTTTTATAATCTGCAGAACAATTACAGGGGTAATAGCTCTCCATGAAAACACTCTCTCCAGGAGTATTAGGCTCCTGAAAACTCACCACTCCATCCTTAGATAAAATTCATATGGATCCATATGCATTTGACGTAAACTAGAAAGTTTTGAGCCTTGTTGCTACTGCTTATTATTAAACAGCAAGTAAAAAAAGAATCATAAAACCCAACCAATACCAACACCACAAACCTTCTGAGATAACCAGAGAGCATTGGGTGAGTTCTGCAACAATCTGTCTGAGGCATCATGTCAGTCACACCTGGGCAATGGGACAAACACTAACACAGTCCCATGTATCTGCAAAGCTCTTCCGCAGCTTCTTCTAGATCTGCACATCTCACTGGAGATTGTTTTGTAGCCAAAAGCCTTCTTTGGGGCATCAAAGTCACCAGTGGAGCATCAGGAGCCTTGAATTTGTTTTCTTGTACTCCACAGAAGTAGCAAACACTGAGCCACCTCACTCATCAGGCATACCAGGTTTGATGAGAACAAGGACACAGAATGATAGAATCTTTTAGGCTGGAAAACACCTTTAGGATCAGCGAGTCCAAGCGTTAATCCAGCACTGCCCAGTCCACCACTAACCCATTTCCCCGAGTGCCACATCTACAAGTCTTTTAACTACCTTCAGGGATAGAGGTTCCATCACTTCCCTGGGCAGAGTGCTCCAGTGCCTCACCACCCTTTCTGTGAAGCACTTTTTCCTAATATTCAATCTAATCCACCCCAGTTCAACTTGAGGCTATTTCCTCTTGTCCTGTTACTTGGGTAAGAGATCAACCCCCACCTGGCTACGACCTCCTTTCAGGAGGTAGGGATGGACTTGGAGTCAAGGCTGGGCTGATGTTCATTCATTGCCTGTAGGAATTGTAAACCCAACAAGTGTCCAGCCCCAGGGGTGCCTGCCTGGTGCAAGTGACTGTCCCCAGTACCAGGGCTGAGTGAATCACTGGCTCTGGCGGGGAAGGAGCCCTCTCAGAGACATTAACATGCTGAATGCGCCTCGGCTAAATGGCCTTGTTCAGCCCAGAATGAAGAAGCAGTTTCACAGAATGTAATGACTGATTAATATTCATTTAATAATTCTTGCCTAAAACCGCAGCAAATGATTTTAAATTATGCCATTTGGGAGACAGCAGACTCAATTCAGCAGGATCACTGAGCTCAGACTGTCCAAGTCACCCTCTGGATTATTTGGTTCTTCCTTTCCTTGCCAGGTGACTGACAGGTGTCTACTTTGCCTTTCTTTCTCTGCTCATTTCTGTCTTTTTCTCTCTTTTTCTTGTTTCCTTTTTCTCCATGTTTGTTTTAAAATGCATGCAGCTCTAACAGGACACATAGAGGAATGGCTACCAGAGTGAGGCAAGGGCCCTACTGTTCTCACAAACCTTTGGAGACAGCAGGCTGCTGCAAACCAAGAAGGAGAAGCCATGCTTGATCTGCTGCCAGGACACTCCAAAGGGAGCAATAAGAGGAGCATGCAGGGTAGAAGGCAGATCTGAGCTAGCAAGCAGCACATCTTTGGTCTGCTCATGCTCAGTAGGAAGACTGGGAATTTAATGGTGTTTTTTTAAAAAATGCAAAACTAGAACAAAAATTGAAGTCTGATGAGTCCCTGAGTTTTGACTACTCAGCAGTCATAGCACCAAAAGCTGCATAAGAAAGTCAAGGGAAAAATAATCAAGGGAGAAAAAGCAACAAAAATCCACATTATATTAGCTTCACACTTGTCCTTGGGGAGCTGGATCAGTGTGTTGTGCAAGACAGGAAAGTCAGGCTCTTCACAACAAACCCACAGAGCAGCAACCTCCAGCACCTTCTGCTTCATCTAGAGCCAACACCCACACAAGCTCCAGCACAGGCACATTGAAGGGGTGTCCAAGAGAGAATCTCTGGAGGTGAGGGAGCCGTAACACTACAAACAGAGCCTGGGCACAGCAACATGAGTTTTTGTAGTTATAAATGCCCCAAACCCAACCTCACCCTCCCAACCCAGCAGAGCCCAGACCAGAGCCCAGGCACGAAGCAGCCTGCACTATTCCCACCTCTGATTCCAAGGGGAAGAACACTATCAAAATGCAAAATCACTAGTGCAGCAGCCGCTCAAATCTCAGAGAACTTAATTCCCTCTCCCATTCCATCCACAGGCCCCTGCAGTGCAGACAGTATCACTGTTTCCTTGCTGTGCTATGCCCTGGCAGTATGTCCCCCTTCACAAGGAGCCAATATCCCTTCCTATTCCCAGAGCTTGGCACTCACCTGGCTGGCACCTTCACATGCAACTCCTTCAACAAACCTGCACCTAGACAACTACAATTCTTCCCTTTTCAGTTTTCATTGATTTTTGAGACACTCATTTCTGAGATGTATGGTATCATTGGATTATACTGTTTAGCAATTTATTTGTGTCTCTCTTTATGTGCTGGATTGATTCTTTTTTCCTCCCAGTCTCAAAAAAGATGCTGCCACTGTTGTTATTTGGCTATCACAACAGCTCACGTAGTCCTGAACTATAAGGCAGTGCTGCTCCAAGAAATTTTGTGCTTTGGTAATTTGGAGACTAAATCAAGTTTTATCACTGAATGAGGTTAGTGGATATTAATGGGAAGGCAGGAGTTTGCACTGAATCATTAATGGGGATAAATGGAGAGTGCCTGTTTAATACTTTATACAGCAAGTGCTAATAATGCCTGAAAATAGGTGGGAAAATATTGCAAGTTGTATTTAAACAGAGTAGAGAAGGAGGTCTAATTTGACCCATTCTGGTACATTAGCTATGACTGTACACTGTAACCCTCTATTAGCCTCAGCCATCTCTTTAGGCTGCCCTCCTGTATTTCAGTGTCCAAGTCCCCACTTTCAGCAGTACTTATGAGTTTCTGTGACTGATCAAAAGAAACACAATTGCTGCTAGGACAATATGTATTTGAGGGAAATGGCTGCAAACAAACATTTGCAGGAAATTGAAATTAAAAATAGGTTTTTTAAACAATGAAAATTAACTTAGAAAAGAAATAACAATTAGAGCCAAGTGTGACTGCCAGAACCTTCCCAACAATTAAATGCAAAATACTTCCCATACAGGCTCATGTGTCCATTGAAGTGCTCAGAACTACTGTGACCTTCATATGGTGAGCAAGAAGCAGCTCTCTGGGATACATGGCCTGGACTGCCAGTCTAACATCCATAACCTTCAGAAGCCTCTCTGTGAATGAATGCATGGAAAGAATGGACATAGAGAGAGACAGACAAAGCCAGAACACACTTCTGCAGCTATTTTAACTGGCCAGAGCCATGCAATACACAGAGCGTTCATACATTTTAATTACAGGAAGAAATTCAGTAACAGTCGAATCATTTTCACTGCAGCTCTGGTGCTGTCAGAGTTTACAAAAGAAGTCCTGAAGCAACAGGCACTTTCACCACCAAGAACTGTCAGCCCAATTATTCAGGTAATTCACACTAAGCAAGCAAAGTGAAGGCGCATTATCAGAAGCAGACACACAGGTCTGAGGTCACCCACTACAGTAAGGAACATGCAGCCTCTGTACACAGAAGACAGGCTGCTAGAAGATGATGGGATTACAGAGGAACACTGGAGTGTGCTTACTGCTAGCAAAAGCAACATGGTATTCTCTGCTTTCCAAGCAAAAGCAACTGCTCAAAGCCTACATTGGCTCTCTGTAATAGTAAGAATGAAGCTCAGCAGTACTCACCAGCAGAAGAGACGGAGACCACAGCCAGTTATAAAACAGCATCTGCTAGGCTGCTCTCCCACATATAAAAAGCAAGTCCTGGAAAAAGCAAACTAGGAAAAAAGGCTCCAAGAAAAAGGAAGCCCTGCAGGGGCAGAGTTAAAAAAGAACTAGCAAGTCAAAGAGGTGCTGCTTGAATAGGGATGACCCATGCTGTTAGAAGAGCTTAGGTCCCCTTTCAAGCAACTAAATGAAATGGATGGTACTCTGAATAGAGCCCCTCCTGACCCAGCAGGAGCTGAACACAGGGCTGTTTGTCACTATAAAATATTTGCTGTAGGTGAGCAGGGTATGTTTTGCCATGCTCCAAACAGCTGATAAATAAGCAGCTAATAATTAGCTAATCAAGTGGCTCTCAGGATTACAGACAATTTGTTTCTTTATTGCCATACTGGTTACAGAGCTCCTGGTCAGTGCAGAACCCTTTGGGGGTGCCCCAAATGCTCCACTTTCTTCATATCCTCAGCACTGCCTTTTCTAGGCTGCATTCCCAAGGGCAAGGTCACCAGTTCCCAAGCTGTCTTTTAGGGTTTCTAAAATTCTCCAGTGCCTTGGAAGGACACGAGAAGCCTTAGGTACCTCCTGAGCACAGCTGATGCTCTGTTCCTGCAGGCAAGGCAGGTGGGTGCTGCGTTGAGTTTCCAAAGCACAGTTTCTCAAGCCAGTGTTCCGAGTGCACCAGGACTGCTTTGCAATATTTAGTATTCATTAGCCTAAGTGGGCATCAGTAAAGCAATTAGTGTGAAGCTGATACAGCGGAAGTTTGGAGGACACTCTTGAGGACAGGCAGTTTGTCTGTCACAACTGCAACTCAGAAGAATTTTCTGAACAGGCAAATCCACCAAAAAAAGACTTATGATTAGCCGCCTTTCAGAGATATTGTTTGATTTCTCCTCCAGTAGTTCAACTATATTTTGAGTAACCCTCATATTTTGAACGATATTCCTTTGTAGGCTCCTCTGACTGCAGGTTTGATTTTGCATTACAGCTCTACCTGGCCTGTGCAAATTGAACACACTGTTTAGAGTACTCAGGACTGCTGAGCAGAGGGATAAAACTGTGGAGTACTCTGGTGCCATCTTCTTCTAAACAAGGAAGGAGACAGCACAGAACTGAGAGTAAGTCTAGAGGGGTCAGTGATTCCCTCTTGCCCTACTCCATACTCCCATTTGGTGTAGAAAGTAATGAGACTATTCCAGGGAGAAAAATAGGGAAGGAATACATCTAGGTCCATGCAGGCTATTTAATATAAATTGTGGCTGTTAAGTCAGCTACAGTTGGATAGCTGCTAACCATCACTGCGACTGGCAAGGGACACGATGAAAGTCCCTGACTACCTGCAGGGAAATAGCAATCCCAGACACGCTGAGGGCTGTGTGGTCCTGGCAGTGAGCACCCCACAGCTGCAGCCACCCAGAGCCCACTGGGAGAGCTGCCTCCCCTGCAAACTCCTCAAGGATCAGCAAACTCAGTCAAGTTGAGTCTCTCCGAAACTTTCTCAGGAAGAAGGGGTTTAACCCAGTTGCAACTCACAGACCAAGTCATGCAGCTGAAAATTTACCACTTCATTACCTTTTCCAAGCAATAAACTTCAGATATCATCGTATTTTGCTGAATACATTTTACAGAGTGAATTCTGAAATGCAAAGTCAAAGCCCTGCTGCCAGTGTGCCATCATCAGCCTCGTCTATAGCGACCCAAGTAATTCCCTCTCTAATTCTGATGGAGCAGAGTGCTGCAGCCGTCTGAGAGGAAAGGGGCTGTTTCAGGAAGGAGCACCTAAGTTAAACCAAGTTCAACTGAGCTCACATGAACGGTTTTTCTTTGCAAATCTAAGAGCAATTGCAATTCATTCAATATTTAACAAAGAATCTTTGTTATTTGAGAAAGTGCAGTCTATTGTCTTTTTTATATATTTACTCAACAGCACTGGCAAGTGTAGAAAGTGAAGAGTTAAAACAATGCTAACAGCTACATCAAAGAAAAACACATAGGAAGTGGAACACCACACAGCAACAAGAGAATGATGATGAAGAAATGATTACAGTATAGAAAGGGCACAAAAGAACAATATAAAAGACTTAGTTATAAAAAGAATTTTGTGTAAGGGAACAATATACATAAATAGGGAAGATGCGGAGAGCTAAAGAAAATGCTTTCTAAACTCTGAAATCTTTGGGTTAACACAGAACTTTAATATTTTACAGTATTTTGTTTTACAAAAAGTTTTCTGAGTTCTACTAATTTATGCACAATGAGGAAGCAGCTGTTTATAGACTTCACAGAGGATCAAGGACCAAAGATTTTCTGATTTGCTCTCTAACAGAACAATGACTGGAAGTTCACTTTGTGAGCTTTTAAGAGACATCTATTGATTTAAACATCGCACTGGTGGAAAATCTACCACTTCTTTTAAGGTGTTTCAATTATTAATTACACTCATACTTAAAAGAACTGAATCTTATTTCCAATGCAAACTTTTCCGACTTCTATTCTCTGCTGTGAAATCAGAATTAGTCTTCTAACAGGGTAAGTGAATTTTTTAAGGTACTGGTTATTTTGTTCAATTGCTCCCTGACCATCTCTTAAAGAACAAGCATTGGAACAATGATCACAGCTTACATTAATCCAATACAGTTTTATACATTATGAGAATATTTTTTATTTTACATCACATGCTCTTAGCAGAGCCTACAGGGGCATTGTTCATTTGCACAGCTTTTTTAATCTTTTGGAACATCCCAACAGTCTTTCCCTTAAGTCCTTGCATTATCCAGTAGCCTGCTGCCTACCAGAAATACAGAGAGTAAGACATGGTGAAGGATGGTCACTTCTTGGCAGACTCTCACCACCAGTCTCCAAATCAATCCCTACATTCAGAGGTAATAGTTGGGGTGATGCTTAATAAAGTATTTTCCATGTGTTTTCTAGCTTGCATAAAAAAGCCCTCACTGTATCTTGGATATTTGATGAGACACCAACTAAGGATCTGTGTTCTGGTTTTTTAAATTCTTTCCCTCTCGGTGCCAAAAGAGAAGAATTTATGTTTGGAAAAGCAGGGAGCAGGGAGATGGTTGTGCATAGATTTCCTGCACTCAGACCCACAGTGCACCATGGAAATTGTGACTGTTGCAAAGAGAGCAGGGGCTGAAAGCTGTCTGGAGGCAGGCATCAAGCTCATGCCAGGATCTTCACCTCTAATCCAAGCCTCAAAGGTTAGGCTGGATGGGTCCCAAGAGATAAAGGCTTCCTTACAGAGGTGGATAGTGGACTCACAGCAGTGCCACAATGAGCCACAGCAACCTCCATCTCTGCAAAGGACAGAATTTCCCCCTAGAATGAGGAATTGAAAGGTCACAATAATCTCTTTAGCCCTACCTGCAAATGCACCAATTTCCAAGGCAATATTCTTAGACCTGAAAAGTCTCTCTCTTTCACAGAAAATAAGTTCAAGCAGGAATGCTACAGGGACCGGAGGGTGTGAGGGTGTGTGTCTGAATCCATCTGAAAGAAAATAATTATTTAGAAGTCTTAAAATCAGGGAAATAAACTTATTTTGAAAATATAAGTTTCTTCCATAGCAAACATTACCCCTCCAGCAGCTTCTTCCACATCCTCCCCTGAAGGGGCTCAGCATGACTGCAGAAATACTGCGAACACTGGGGTTGAAGAGTGGCAGAACAAGAAGTCATAGAGGGTCTACTGAACAATATAGCCCTAAGTTAAAAAATTCACATTTGCTTATTGTATCCCATTGAAGATGCAAGTGCTTTTTTTTCACAGCAGCACGTCAGTCTATAAAAAGATGGAAGTCCAAGGCTCATCCCTCTTATAAATGCCCCATTCCTATCCTACAGCCATACAATCCCCAACAGCAGTGTCCATAAAACATTCTCCTGTTATGGTCCAGGACATTGGAGCTACAAAAACGTTGCTATCAAACTCAACCATTTTTTACGCATCCTGCAGGCAAGTTTATCACCATCATCTTAAACTAGAGGTGGTTCCAGCTTGCTGGGGGGAGCCAAGGGCTGCAGTGGGAGCTGTGCTACTTCTCAGGAACTGGGGGAATGGCAAGAAGGGCAGATCTCCTGCAGGAGTGCAGGAGGCATCATGGGTCTGGGAGCCAAATGCAATCTGGTCCTGATGGAAAACTGCCATATGAATAGCCCCACTCTACACCTTCCCACAGAAGATCCAGTTCTTGCTCCATTATTCCCTATTCTCTGTGTTGCCATAGTTGCACCACCAGAAATCATCCTCAAAGGGATGGTTCTGCTACAGAAGGCACAGAGTAAGAAGGCAGCTGAGAAAGGGCCTGCAAAAGGCAGATCTTCACTCACCAAGCAGGGACAGGTACAGAAACCTGGCTGATCATAAAGTTTCACAGCCACCACTTAGTTTGTGTTTTGTATCCTGGGCAGGTCCTCACCTTAGGCAACTGCCTACTTAAACTGTGCCTGAAGCCCTGGTGATGGGGCCTGTCCTGTGAAATGTGGCCCTAAAAAAAAAACCCAACAGGGGGGCTGTTTCCCTTGAGGAACCAGCTGGGGAGCATTTCCAGGAGCTGGAGACTGTGCTGAAATCAATCAAGTTAAATGGTGGCATATGAGAATAGGAATGAATAAACCTCGAGGGATATCATTTGTCATTTACTGTACTTGTTAAAAGTTACAAAACAGCAGTTCAGCAGAGGTTAGAGAAAGGACAATGCAAGAACACAAACTTCCAACCCATTTCTGAAACTGCTTACAGCTCCAGTATTTTCCTGGAAGAAAATTCATAATGAGGAACATAATAAGGATTAAAATGAAACTTAGTTTATTTTTTTTTTAATGTCAAAGTAATAAGCTGTTTAGACCTTTCAATTGCCAGCAAACATTGCTTATAGTGTGAGAGATCCTGAGGAAGCCATCAAGAATTTTTGGACAATAAAATGGCCATGAACAAACACATGGAAACGATAATAAAGAAAACTGCACAGCCAGAGGTCAAACCTACTTTATACTAGGAGCTGAACTCTGATAATTCACAGTAGATTAAATTCAGCAGCAGTAGAAGCTTAGCAAGAAATTTGGATGTTAGGAAGATTTAAGCTGGGAATAGGCCTTATTTTTATTTTACCAAAGGCCAGACACAGACTCATACATGTTTATGAGGAAAAAGCAAAAGTGACTGAATTTTAAAGAATGGGCTGTGTAGAAAATAGTTTGGGCATAGTAAGGTCTATGGAAAATGCTGTCAAAAGGTAGAGGGTAATAACTTAAATTTTCATCAGCAACTTTCAACTTTACTTCCAAATGTCAAAAGCCAAAAACCATGGCTAAGAATACTAAGTACAAAATGGTTTTTGAGCACAGGCTTTTCATCTTCCAATGTGAAACTGAGAATTTTGAAAGAAAGCAAATGCTTATGATCACAATTTTTGTTATTACTCAGTATCAAGCTTTTGACTTCAAAATATTTTGAGGAATATTTTTCTTTCATTATGTTTTTAAGCCCATTTCCATTTCCTTTGGAAATAACACAATGTTTTTGATTATAGAGGGTGGCAGAAATCTTCAGAGCAAAGCAGGAGACTCTCTAGCTCAGGGCTTTGCTGTGACACCCCTGGGTGTCTGCAAGGAGGGTGCCAGACCCCATTCCAGCAAGCAGCATTCCTTGGATTTGCTCCAAAGCAAGTGTGACCCTGTGTCCATCACTGCTTCCCTTCCCACCTTCATCCACCTTACCTACTTATGCTATATGCTCTCCTCTGCATGAGACCGTGGCTTGCAGAGCTGCTGCCATGGACAGCTGGATCCCATACAAACTATGGGAGCACCCAGATTTAGCCACCAGCACCCAGACTTGCACAGAGGAGCCTGTGCTACCTAAAGATCAGGCATCCTTAGAGCAGAGAATTTCTTTTGGCAATTGAAGAATTCACACAGAAGAATCCATCTTGGCATTTACTTTGAAATAAGGTAATTTATTGTGGGCCAAGACCAAGAAGCCCTTTCCATATGGCAGAGCCCCACAGCCTCGTATCTTCCCATGGATGGTTCAGGGATTCTGAGGGAGGTTTCTGTGCAGAGGAATTGCAGGCTGAAATTTTCCAGTGACAGGACAGAAGAGAATTTGAAGGGCAGTAGGGCAAATCTGCCAGTCATTATTATTAGCAGGTGACTACTACTATAGTTGTGCTGTCAGAGTTAAATTACAGCCTGCTGAGATCTTTAGCTATTCCTGTCCATAGCCTATTCTTGAGAGGCAGTCACTGTTGAAGAGGAGATATAATTTTGATACCTGCTTAATTTGTGTACCTATATCCTACCTGACAGAATGATTTCTCTGGCTTTATAAATGGATGCATGTTCCTCTCAATTGGCATTCACTCCTCTTGCTGCATGAGCATCCATCTGTCCAAAATCTTTAGAAAAACAGTTCACAGGGAGCAGTTAACTGTGATCTCTCTCAAAAAAATTAGTCCCGATTTTTCCTCTGACAAATGAAGACATTGTTTCAACAATATTTTCCTTCTCCACTGACGGTGCTAAATATTTATAACCTGTGTCTCCTAGAAATGCTGGTCTACTCATGAATAAACACTAGGCTAACAACCAGCCGCTTCCGAGGAGGATGCAGAGTGTAGCTGACCTATTCACACTCCTTCCCCATTTTAAATACAAGGTTCCCCATGACAGCCTTTTAAAATCAACACTGATCTTGATACCTGACCTGAGATTTTTGTGTTCACCAGAAAACGTACTTAAATAAGCCCCCCTTGGCAGTATGTAACAAACAAGACCAAGTCCTGCATTGCAAAAAGTTACAATCCAAGCCACTTACTAAAAATGTAGAAATAAAATTAACACATTGTTGGTAAACCTTGGTAAACAAATCCCATCTCTACCAGCTCCCAATTCAGTGTGCAAGCAAGTCTTGGTGTGGTGTTTCTCTTTCATCCTGGTCTTTGCATGTTGACCTCTCCAGCACCTATGCTCTAATTTGATGAGGAAGGTTCCCCTGTAACCACCATGGCCTGAGCACATTGCTGTCAGTGGAAAGGCATCATTCTTAATGAACACGTGTTGAAATCCCCTGCACTCTCAGCTTTTCAGGTGTTCTTTCACCAAAGCACATGCTGGGCTGGGAGCTGCTCAGCTTCCCAGATGAGAGAAGGCTGCTGAGCAGCCCTGGCCAGAAGTGATCCTTCCTTGCCAAAGCAAGAGTTTTACTCTCTACATTTTTATTATTTCAAGTTTTAGTTTAAAAAAAAAAAAAGATGGCTACAGAGGTTATTTTCACCATTTACCATTTTTCTTCTTCTGCAGTTTAGGAGTATCTCATGCACTGGGAAACAGCTACATCAGCTCTGCTTCAGTCCAAGCCCTCTGTCTGCCCAGGACTTCAACTACAGCCAGGCCATTTACAAAGATAGATAATTATACACTTACCTGTATAGTACATGTATTTACATGATACCCTTTGTTGTAAAGGGTATTAAAGGCAGTCAGTTTAGAGGAAGAGCTTTGCATCCCAATTACTGCAAAGCAGAACTCAAGCAATAATCAAACTAACTAAGTTTTCTGGGGGCTAAGTATCTGAGCTGACATGGAATTTTTTTCTTACATTTAGGGACTGGTTAGACAACTGCCTAGAACTACAGCACTGCTCCCAAAAGAGGCAGTTCCACATTTTCTACTCATATGGTTATTCAGTACTTTCCCATATTTTAGGATCATTTTCCCTTTTGCTTATGAGCTGTAGTTGTTTTCATATTTACATAATCCCCTCTCTCACCTTTCCTTCTCAAACCTCCAATTACTGTGTGCCCATCATAAGCCTTCACCAAGTTCCCAGCTTGTGTTTCTGCCATTCATACAGCACTACCCTCTTCTACTTTGCAGAGTTTTTCAGTTCTCAAACCCAGTTCCCTCTGGAAGAATCAAGCAGCCTGCAGCAATCTTTCCTTCAGCCTTAGCCCTCCTATTATCACACAACTCCCATTTGAAATTAACCCATCAATATTTAACTTCCATCATTACATCTGGTATGGAAAATGCACACTCCCATCCCTTGTTTGCTTGTTCCCTTGAGCACTGCTGGAAATGATCCCTATGATGTTGGGAAACAAGCACAAGTAAGGTAAATAAAGTTCTACACAGCTTCTCCTAGCAAATAATGCAGAAATTTCCCATCTTTTCTGCACATGCAATTACAATTCCTCTGCATGACTCCAGAGAATCATGTTTCTATTGCTGAAGACATTTTCATGCTATTTCTTTTATAGATGAACTAACCTATGAGTGAGCCAACCCCTCTTAAAAATTTCCCAGGAAACTGCCTTGACAGAAGTTAAGTAACCACTGAATGGCATGAATAGTCCAAAGTCAGTGGAAGCCCATTTGCACCAAGCCCACAGCAGGTGCTCCATTCCTTCATTTATGTTCCATTGAGTTCCATTTATCAGTAATTTAGTACCATCCTCCAGATGGAAAGGAAATAATTTTAACAATTCATGTTTAAACAATCTCTTTTTTTGATTCCAAGAACACTTACTGAGGACTTAAAAAAAAAACCCCAAAACTGTTTTTTCTGGACAGAAAACTTTATCAGAAATTACCTACTTTGCCAAGCTCCCATCTGCACAACATTATTTGTATACATTAGTCTGTATAAAGAGGGATACAGAAGCATCATTCACAGTGTTTAGATCTCCAATAAATGTTTCTTTATTTTCCTAAAGATTAGCTTTTAAATCATCACCATTGCCTGACTCTTTCTAAGAGCCTAGTCAGGTTTTTGTTTTATTTAAAGGTCTATCAGCACCTGTCAGTGCAGCATCAAGAAAACACTGGAACATGCTATTAGTTCAGAGCCTGGGTAGAACAGATGAGCTTTTTTAGTAGCTGTACTGTATTAATGCCTTGTTAGGGATCCTTATATGTCTCCTGATAATAGGAATAACCTCTAGAGCAATAGCAATTTATCCATACATCTAGCTCACACTGCTTGTCACAGATAGTAACAGTTGATAACCCTCCTGGGCTGCTTTTCATCTTCTGTAGAAGCACTCTCATTCTGGAATACATTATTTTAACCTGTCAGAATATAAACAGGACAATTACTTAGACCAATGTAGGCTGAAAGTGTTGATAACCAAAGTTAAATCCAGCACTGTCGCTCCAATGTTTCCGTGTTAAATCAAGCCCAATGAGGCAGCATTCCTTTTCAAATGAAAACATTTGTCAAACTCGCTAATTCAAAATCGACCTAGTGCAGATCTCTTGATTTGCACTGCTTGCCAGCAAGACCAGGAAAGCAGCAATGGAAACAGTGAACTGATTATTGGGACAAAGAGAGAAAGTGAGCAAGCAGGAAGAGCCAAACTGGCTCATGTCTGTGAAGGGAGAACTCGCCAGACCTCAGGAACTACAGCAGCAACCCACCCATTGCACTCGGGTTTTGTAAGATTTGCACAAAATCCAGGCCTATTCCTGCACTCCTGAATGCTCAGGAACATTATCTGGTCACTGGATATTATTTTGTCCAACAAAACCCACCATAGGTGCCTCTGCATCCTTCTCTAGCCTGTTTCCTACCAGCGCCTGCAGCTGCATTAGCAGCAACATCCCTCTGCTCAACAAACCTCCAGCAGTAAAACTTCAGCCCATGCACTGCATGCAGCTCACCTGCTTTTGCTCACCAATTTCTATGAAGAAGAAAGGCAAAAGTTGTCAACACCATTTCCTTCCTCACATTCCACCCTTCCTACAGAGCCTCTGCCTCACTTATCCCGTGGGCACAACATCTGCTAAGCAGAGTCAACAATAATGCTGCTCTCTAACCTTTCTGCTTTCTCCTTCAGAGACTGCCTCAGTGCTCTCTCTCAGACTTGACCTTATCTTTTTCCTCTGGCTCCTTCCTCTCCTTATCCAAACCAAATACAAACTCCTCTGAAATCACCCTCCCAGAAGCCTCTGCTGACCAGACCTGGGGATTTGTTCTCCATCCACAGCTTCCTAAAGCAACCTGCTGCTCTGATATTATTGCCTGTAGTTGCTTTCTACATCAATATTCTACTTCTCTGTTTAGCCACGAGCCCCTGACTCAGCCCTGGTCAGACTGTGGTGAGGTCTTGTCACTTAGTCCTTCCTGACAGTTTGTAAAAATTCCTTAAATAAATGTACATCCAAACACCACATATCTGCCACATCCCACCTGCCATGGTGTTCTCTGAAACCAGCACTCCAGGGAGGAGAAAAGCAACAAACTGTCTCCTAACCTAAAAGGAATATGAATATAGTTGGAGCAAAAACATGTCATTTATGTTTTCATATCAAATCCCCACAAGACAATGGGTAAAAATTTCATGCAAAAATTCAGAGGAAGAAAAGGGATGGATTGCTTTGTCTCTGCAGGATGGACCACTGCAAAACAGACAATTGCTCACAATCTGGACCTAGGACTAAGTTGAATTTGCTTTACCTTTTATGCTATGCCTAATCCTACATGAAAATATCCTGAAATATGAAAATGTCAATAACCAAGCTGGAAGTAAATGAGCATCTTTGATTAGGTTCTTCTTTTACCTTACTGCCATAACCTCTTTTTTCCTGTAACACTTAGTCAAGTTTTCATTGCCCTGTCATTCTGTGAAGAGAAATGTTTGCTTTTAATGATCTGATAATTAATACGAAGACTTTGAATCGAAAAGCATCTGTAAAGTAATTCCTGTGTTCCATAAAGTTTTAAAAATACCCATGTTATGAAAATTTATGAAATTATATACTTTTATTGTTTTCTTATGTTTATAGCATTTGTAATTTTCTTCCCAATTGTTTTATTTTAAATTGATGACTACACTTTCTAGTGACAACTAATGACTATAAGTGCCGTATGAAAATATGAAAATAACTGAAGACAGAAGATCCTAAGTAACCATCCATCAAGGCAGAAGGACTAGAGTTCAACACCAAAGAGAATGCAAGGCTGGTTTGGTCCCATTCAATGTTAATATTACCAGCACCCCTCCACTGATGAGACTGACAGAAAAGATACGATTTAATAAGCCATGCTCCATTTAAAGTCTCAGGTTTATTAGATGTAGAGGCTAGCAACATAAATGTTTAAAATGTAATCAGAAAGTTATAGGTGGCTTCATCAAATACTTCTGCAAAACCCTGTGCCACAGAAAATGAGGAAATCTGTAAGAGTTTTACATACAGCACAGCCTCTTATTGCAAAGTAAGCCAAACACTTGACACACAGGTTAATATATCCTTCCAGCTTCTCTTTGCAATGTTTATTCTCTTCTTAAGCTTATTTTTGTGTCATTTCTCTTCCTTTTTCAGTTTGTAAACACAAGGTCTTTTTTTTTTTTCAAAGTCTTCACTGAACTCTCTCTGACTGATTTTTTAAAATGCCAAAGTCCTTATTCATAACTCTGTTACTCTTTTAATATCTACAGCTTGTTCTTTCCTACTTTTTCTTTATTTATTTTACTAAGGACTAAACCCAAAAGTATCAGCTTGACAAAGGAGAGAATGCATTTTCCATGTGGCCTTGTTCCCACTCCCTTGGGTATCTGTGAAATTACAGAGCAGTTTAGCAAATCAAGGCAATAATCCCCATCCAAACTTTTCAACCCTTATGTCTTCCTGCAGGCTGTGGCCCCCCTAAGAGAAACAAATAACTTCTGTGCCTGCCAAAAAACTCACCAACGTACCACCACTTACTGTACTGGATGACATCCTTCTTTAGACTAAAAGAATCCAGCTATTCCCGTTTACTTCATACTTAACATCATTTTATCACAGAATAATTTTAAGATTATATTTTCTTTTTCATTTTCTCTTTTTACTTTAGGTGCTAAAACCAGAGGTATTTATTTTTAAAAAAAGTATTGCTAAGACCCAAGAGAGGCCTAAGACTTAAGTACTACTGAACATTGTGCTGGGGGTCAGAAGTTTTGCAGCCTTGGGTGTATCACATGCAGTATAATGAAGAACACATGGCTGATAATCACAATAATACCTTGAACAAACAATCTTATTGTGGCATGATGGGAGAGAGAGTAGTTCTCAAGGGGGGAAATTCCAATAAATATCAAATGCAAAAGAGAGAAAGTTGGCAGCAATACACTAGAAGCCAGGAATGACACAAAATTAATAAGGGAAGTAAAAGGAAAACTGAAGAAATCAATGGTCAATAAAGCTAAGGACAATAAAATGAAGTTTATAAACAGTGTTGTAAGAAGGAGTATCTAACCAACAGCTATTGGTCCATTACCACTGTGGAAATGATAACATTGTCAATAATACTGTAAGAAAGACAATTATGTTCAATAAACTCTTCTGTTCTGTGTTTCAGCTAATGCCAGTTATGTAGCCTTACAACAGATCAATGCTGATTAAATACTGCATTTTCCAGTATTAATTAATTAATAAGGATGTTAAACACCATCTCCTACAATCAGCATCTTTAACTAGCAACACAGCCAATTTATATCCAGGAGTTTAAAAGCTTTAGCTGAAGCCTTCTTGTGAGTTTTTCCAGTTGATCTTGAACATTCACAAAATTCCAGGCTCCAGTAAAATTGCTCATTACAATATTGAAAATATTTAAGCAAAATTAGTAAATTGGTCATGGACTTCAAAGCAAGAATCCAAAATGTTCAAAAGGAAAGGAAAAAGGGTAAATAGATTATCTGGGATTTAATTGATAAAGAATTAACAGAAAGTATTTCAAACAAACTAAGCAACAGCAATGCCATCAGTTCAAGGAAAACAGAGACTTTGTGTCACATAAGATTACAGTTATTTAAAATGGATAATAGCCCTGACTAAACAAGAATTCTCCTACTCCATTTGGCATGGCTTCCTACAGCATTTTGGCAGGGAAAACAGAACAATCCAAATCTATTGAAACAGACATTAAACATGTGTCAAAGAGATGCAGACACTGACTGGAGAAACTCTTAGATCAACCCAGCCAAGACAAAAACCTGCCTGGACAGGTCACATTCTCCAATCTTCCTTCACTCTCTCTTACCACCTTCATACCCAGCACTGCTCCACACAGACAGTGCAAACTGTGGATCACGTTAAAAGAAATAATTTGAAATTCAATTCAATGCAGTTAAAATACAGCAGGACCAAGAAAACATTCTCTGAGCAACACTGAATTTATGGACAGGGGCACTGGCAAAGTAAGAACAGAGGCTTTGTTGTAGGACTTTGTGGATCAATGTACAAATTGTTATTCTCATTGTTCAGTAGAACAATTACTAAAATCCATTTGCCAGTAAATGTGCCTTGTCTTGTAAATCATTGGGTCATTAACCTTAACAATGTCAGTGTGTTGTCAGAATCCAATTCAATTAAATTACTGACCAAGGTAATACCTAAAAGCACATTTCAGACAAAGGGATCTACTGTATTATTATCTATGATGACACTTAGCAACATCTTAATTTTGCACCTGGAAATAGGAATATATCCAAAAACTCAGATTATATATTCTAAAAGCCAGGTGAAGAGATGCACAAATAGGCTGAACAGAAAAAAGAAAAGGGAAATGGAAAAGGTTAGAGGAAGAGGGGGAGGGAAAGAGAGACAGACACAGAATGGAAAATTGCATCAAACAATCACCTCCAAAGGGTCATGTGTGCATTGTTATGTGCTATATTTCAATGTTCCTTGAGGTCAGAAGACGGGGACACAGGATCTTCTCCTGCCCATCAATTATTAAATCTGGCAATATTCCTTAGCAAATGTCCAGTGATGCATTTCTAAAAAAGGGCAGTCTCTCCACCACGCCAGAGTGAGTAATACAGCAGCTTATGGAAAGGGTGAAGAAAGTCTCTGACGACCTTCCCAGGCCAGCAGTGAAGCAAGAGCCCAGCAGTCTGTTTAACTTGGAGGGGAAAACACAGTCAGTGATTTCCAGTTTCACTCAAAAAACCCCAGCATATGTCCAGTGCATGAGTGCTGGTAAGCTGCTTTCATCACACTGAAGAGTCTCATTTATGTCCTTCTGCTGCCTGCTTCCACACATGTATTCTCACATTTCAGGCAGATTCTCAGACTACACTTCAGAGCAGTAAAATATTCATGAGTTTGGGGGGTTTTATCTCCCTTAATTTCCCCTCTAGTTTCCTCCTTGCCCCTAAAAAAACCCCACAAGCTTTATGACACAAGGCACAAACAGGCAGGCTCAGTGAGGTAGCTCATCACTACCATTTATAGGACTCTTGTTTTTCTGTGGCCTGACACTTGACTGTGGAAGGTGCTGTGGAAAAACACAAAAAGAAAGGATGGCTTGGGCCATCAGAGAGGTGCCAGAGGGCTGTGGGCAGATGGCAGGAGACTATGTGGAAGCCACAAGACCATGTTCGCCAATGCATCAGGCAATAAACAGCATTGCCACCAAAAGGGTTTTTGTAAACCAGAAGGAAAGTAAGTTTGGCTTACTCTGGAATCTTTGTTCAAGGCATGGAATTCAAGCGGAGAACTCAGCCCCATTTGTAGAGCACCCTCACAGGACACTTTTGGGGTGCATCTGCCAAGGAGGAAGGCTTTACCTTGAACATGCAATTTCTAGATAGCCCAAATTATGGAGGGCTTCCTCAGGGATGCCCCTGTGAAGCAACAACACAATGCCACTATAAACTCCAGCTCAGCCAGGAGCAGTGGCCTCTGGCTTCAGAAGAACTGCTGAATCTGAAACCCCTAAGAAAACTGTGCTCCTGTCTCAGCAAGTTTTGAGCTAGGTTATAGTTTGACCGTGTTTTGGAAGAATACACCATTTCAGGCTGAATCAAGACCTTTATATAACCCATACAAACAGAGAGCCCTCGGTGCTGTACAGGAATGGCACATAATACCACGTGTATTCTTCACATTTTACAGAAAAGGGTATCTTAGCCATCACAGGTGTGAAGTAAAGTAGAAAAAAACACAATAAAATCAACTTCCCATTTTACATAGCTGAAATTTTTGACCAAATAAATGGATTTTACTTTCAGTACAAGGTTTTATCTTAAATGGAAAAAATGAAAATGATTCTATCAAATATTTTCTAAAAAGTTATTTGGGCTACAAACAAAGAAAATGGAACAGAATTGGAAATGAAATAAACTAAATCACCAGCAAAACTTCTATTTTTATGGGATGCACAACAACAGGAATGGGCTTTAAGGATAACAGCACACACAAAAGGTAGAGTGCTGCTTAGTTAATGGAATTGCACTGTGGATCCTGAACCAAATAGATGCAATTTTATGTGAACTGCACACACAAAAAAATTCCCTCAATAAACATATAGAACATGAAGCTTCTTTTCTCCTTATTTTAACTAGGCAGCAGGGAAACATTATGACCAAAGAGTAGATATCAGTGCTAGAAGACTTAGAGGGTTGCTTAAATGGGAGTTCAAAATAAAATAGAAGGCAAACAAAATAATTGCTTGAGCGACATAAGGGATTGTTTTCCTTATACACTTTTCTTTTCTTTCAGGAAGTACTAACCCAGGCACATATATATATATATATTTGAAATTGTATATTTCTTTAAACAGCAGAAGTATTTTCTGGGTGTATCAAAAGAACAATATATCCTATAGAATCTGTTATGAGAACTTGAGGTCTTTGAGGAGGAAAATATATTTGTAACAAAAGAGCATCTGAATAAAGAGACACAAAGCAAGGCTTGAACAATGCTTTGTGCTTTCCAGTGATTTTTTTCAGGTAATATAATTAACAAGAAACCATTGGCATTAACAACATTGGACTTGTATTACTTTCCTTGCTTTGGAAGCTGGATTTGGCAGCACACTTAAGAGCTTTTCAGAAAGCTCCTGTTGATAAACTATTAGAGTGGAATCCACATCCCATTTGCAGTTAACTATCGTCATCAGATCATCTTTTAGTAGTCCCAGCTTGCAGCCCTGCTGGCAGTGACTATTTGTTTTTAAGAGAGCTTCTCTTTTTAAAACTTACCTGACAATAAGATGCTCATTATGTTGGAAATTACAGAAAACAAGGACAAGAGTTCTAGACCCAGAAAACAGTGGCTGTCACTGCTCTCCTGTTCCCCAGTGCCAGGTCTCATAAGGATGTTTGCAGTGCAATCCTTAAAACATTGTTTTCATCCCTCAAGCCTTGCAAGGAAGGATCTCAACACAACCCTAAAGCTTGCTAAGGGACAGTAACTCATTCAAAGACAACTGCACCAGCTTCCAGAAACAGATTTTTCTTCACAAAAGTTACACAGATAGTCCAAGTACTTTATTACTGTTTGAAAACAAAATCCTTTCAGCTGCAGCAGTTTCCAAACCCCGCTTTTAGAATTCTCTGGAGAATAGGTATTTTACTGCAAAACTCTTTGCCCTTTCTCTAGCTCGGAGCTGCAATTTCAAATTATAGTATCTTATAGCATCTCAGAGGTCTGCCTGGAATGGCCTTGGGTTTGTTCCTTCTAGTCTGATTGAGAATTTGTTAAAACCTGTATGACTTCCCAGTAAGGTATGTAAAGGGTGGTACAGGTATGTAAAATGCCAGTGCCCACAACCTGACAAACTATCCAGACATGTAACAACCACAGGACCCTGAAGAATAAATCTCATAGTTCTAGGATGCCTGGTTTTGAAATCATTAAATCATTTAGAAGACTATTCTGTTCACAAAGTGCTAATTCTTAGGGCCAAACAATTGGAGGTTATTGATTATTGCTGAATTCTCCACAGACAGCAGCTCCGACACACATGTACCACACAGCATGGTGTGAATACACCACCCCTAATCTGCTGTGCCTATTTGTAGTACATTAATTGCAACAGACCACACAGACCTCACATACTTCATCATCCTGATAAGTTCTTATCGCATGAATCATCTTATGGATTAGCTTTCACTGCTTGTTCTGATCTTTGATTCCTACAGAGGCACAACCACACTCTGCCCCTCACTCACCAGCAGATTCCACATCCCATTCCCTATCTTTCCTCTGTGCTTGCAGTTTCCAGTAGCATGGGGTTTGCAGAGCGATCAATGATGCTGAAATTACTTCATCTACACCTGCCTCACTTTGCTTCCCATACCTGAGGAACTGCCACACCCTTAGGCATACAGCAGTCTCCAAAAAGTCCAAAACTAGCAAGGCTTTCTGCTGTTCCACACTCGTGCTTCAGGAGCACAAAAAAGCTAGACAGACTTTTTAGTATATCTCAGCTTCTAAAAAAGCTTCTGAGAAAGTTCATACTTCTCTAACCTGCAGCTAGGCAAGTCTGCTAAATTTTTAATCGTGGATAACCAGAAAAACACTCTGAAAACAATACAGGAAATCCTAACACAATCTTCAAACATCAATGCCTGTATAAGTTGACTTGCTACTGTGAAGGAAGTCTTGATCTTCCTGAAATGCATTATCCTGGCTGAACCACAATTTCCGAGTGTTTCTGCAGGGCTCCCCTTCCCAGAGAGATGGCTTTTGCTCAGCAAGAACAGGTGAGCAGCAAGTACTGCAAAATCCTATATAAGCTATAAGCACAGCGTAATCTCTTTGTCCAGAGGTTGCAAAATAAATAATTTTCTCGCCATATTAATGAAAATTTATTCTAATTGAATAAAGATATTGTACAAAAGACATAACGTGAGCATACAGAAGCAATTAGGAATGCTGCTCCATTTCCTAAATATATTGTAATTAAACAAATGTCAGCAGTTCAGTCTTATGCAGAGATGATTTGACAGTGCTTGAGAATCTCAAATGCACAGTTCAAGACAGTTCAGGGACCTTGTTATTGTTTGCAGTAATTTTTTTTTCTTATACATTTTGCTCTAACAACCTCTTAGCAAATTGTATTCATCTTTAATAAACATCAGTTCTAACTAGGCATGGATGTATTATATAAAGCCTTGCTCTCCATCACAAGTGAAAAAGGTATAGTAATCCTGTTGACCACTTTTTAGATTTATAAACTCAGAAAGACTTCACGTTTCTTTAGATATTTAAATCAAGGTTAAATCCTTCACTGTCAGAGGACTCTCAGGCAGCTCTGTCCGCAGGGAATATCAGGCTTTGTTCAACTACTTTAAATTCTTTAGCTAGTTGAACCTGGCAGAAACTCCAACCAAAAGCCACATTCCAGAGCTACCAGACATCAAATGAGAAAAGACCATGGTACTTTTCCATAATTTGACTCCCAGATACACGGGAGGACAAGGCTCTCTCTGTGTGATGTTACTGCAAGACTTCACACAGGCCCATCAGCAGAACAATTGAAGACCACTGTCAAGCACCATTCCCAGTGGTGCACCCAACCAGCAAGATGTGCATATACACAGCTGCCAGGGAAATCTGGACTCTGGAGAGCAAAAAGAAGAACAGGGCAAGGCCAGAAAGCATCACTCATGTACTGAGCTATGCAGGCAGAACATTCTGCCCTTGCTCTCCAGAAGTCCCTACCCATGGACTGGAGATAGAAAGATGAGAAAGAAGAGATTGACAGCCCCACTCCTGCGCTCACTGGTTGCCGATTATAGGAAAACATAAGTGTTCCCTAAATATGCCTGACAAAAAAACCCATGCCCAAAGCCCTGTGTTTCCTTTATATCACAGTATTACAAAATCTTTAACAATAACAAGACATCCAGCAGAGAAAAGAGTTAGTATATAACAGCATCCATTTTTGTCCCAGGAACAAGAGAGTTAAATCATTCCAAACACCTGGCAGCACTTTTTCTGAGCAATGGCTCAACATAACTATTACAGAGGCTGGATACACAGGCAGCAGCAGAGCTCTGAGTGCTGCTGTATGGGGCCCATCATATTTGTCTCCTCCTGTGCTCAACTTTCTTGTGCTGATAAATAAACAGTTAGAAGCTCTTTGTTATATAAATGTCAGCAGAGGCAAACAGAGTAGAAATTTGGTGGTCATGCATAGGTGGCCAAACCCCAATAAAAAAAGATAGCTTGGTAGGGAATGGTATTTACCAGCTGCATAAGGTGTCAGGTATTGTGGAGAGATATTATTCTCACAAAAAAATGGCTTTAAATAGGTTCCTTTTGTTTCCCCCAGGCTTTTGAGCTCACTGGAAAAGAACCCACTGATCTCCACAAGGCAAAGATGATCCTTGAAAAACCTGAATGCTTAGCTGAAACCCCAGAACCTCTTCCACAGGGTTGCTGCATGGGGCCTTTGTGCTGAGATCAAAATCACAGAAATACAGCTTTCTTACAAGAAGTAAAATCAGTCATCACCAACTCAAACATCTTACTAAGCTCCTCAGTTTCTCTCAAGGAGATTTATCAAGTGTTCAATAATAATAAGTTGCCTGTGCTGCCACTCACTCCAGAGGACAGTGCAGTCAAATGCCTGCTCTCAATGTCAAAAGTCTCCAATGAACCGCAAGAAACTTCGAGCGCCTTCTGTGCAGGCCTTCAGGCAGGATAAAGTACAACTGTTCTCTCCAGTCAATGGAGCTTTGCTGATTTACAGCGTGGGAAGATCTGCTCCCTTGTGTGGCACAAGTTTAAAGGGGGAAATAGATTGTGTCTTGCTTGTCCCTTATCTTTGTCTCAAGTCTGCAGTTAAAAATACATTCCTTGATTATGTCAAGATGAATTTTAGATTGGTGATTTGTTTGGTCCTGTCCTCTCCTCTGGCATGGGCGTGGAGTGATGGCAACCCCAGCTGCAGCACTGCTGCTGTGAGGGAGCAGGGAAGAAGCTGCTGAGTGCTTCTATGCATTGAGGTTTTGCTAAATACTTGTTTTACAGTATAACAGGACACGTCCTCACCTATCTGGGGTTCAGACCCAGAGCCCACTTCTTTAGTCAAGCAGTGCATATACCCACCCAGGAAATGTTTTGTGGCACCTTGATGACAGGACCAGTGCAAGAACTCCAGTAACGTGTCTGCAGCTTCTGCGTGTGTTATACCCTGTAATTCCGCGTATAGAGGCTGGAAAAGGCAAACATTTTGGAAAGGCCACTCTGGGGACCTCCAGATCCAAGAGCATGAGCCAGTGTAACTTCAACTTAAATCCAGGCTCTGAAATTGAGATAATAGCCAATTCCCAGCCAGAACAGACTTGTGGAGCAGCACATTCTGGATCAACGGTCACGTTTCTTCTTTACGTGACATTTAATTCCTTACTATGGTTTGTGACTGCTTGAAATCCAATATTAAAAGAATGCATGTACATAAACGTGAACACTCTAGTAAATATCTCAATAACATCAGGCACCAGCTCCTCATCATGGGGAGAGCTGGTAACTAATTAAAAGCCTGAATGAACAGACGTGAGAGATAAACAAAGTTCCTATTTGGCTGCAGTATGATGTGAAAACTCGGCCGAGCTGTCACTGACAAAGCTGAAGGTCTGGTCCTATAACAAGCCCCAACTCCATGATGAACATATTTTAGCTGCTCTTTGTCACTGTTTTTATTTCAGTGTTTCTTAAAGATCATTGAAGTGTGACTCTTGCATTCAAATTCCTGGTTTGGCAGCAGAGGACACAGCACAGATTTTGGTGTATGCCTTATGAGCTTGTGCTTAGATTCTGCACGGCAGAAACCTGAGCTGGTGCAGCTTCATCACTTATTATAATTAGCAATCTGTGGCCTGTCTACACATGCTAAGAATCACATTTCACAGCAATGCAAACCTAACCTATCTTAGAGTCCACCCAGGGAGTTTGTACCAATTTTAATTAAATCAGTCTCCACAATTTGACTACATTTCTTGTGTAGGCATGAACCAGAAGCAAATGGATTATAAAATTGCTTACTCTCTTTTGTTATCGATTTCATGTTAACAACTGTTCTTTCTTAAGCCTTAACTTCTGGAATCATTTTATTGTCTGAGAAATTCAACTTTTATATTTATTTTAATCCTGTGTTTCAAAGAATGAAATAAAAAGATATCTGTGGGTCCTGTAACTACTCAAAAATTTGCATGGAAATTATCCAACATGCATTGTTCGTCCTTTTAAATAGTAATTATTTATATGCCAGTCCCATGCTGTGCAGGAGCTGTACTGAGAATCTTTGAATCCATGAGTCAACAGAATGAAACTATAATAAAAAGAAAAGGACTTCAGAGATACTAAATTGAGACAGCTGAGTTACGGAGCTGTTAGCTCTGTGATCTTCAAAATACCTGAGTAGATTCAGGAGCCCCCCCAAAGCACTCCTGATCTGGGCTGTGCTGGATCACCTCTTGGTGGTACCTCTCTCTCCAGTCTTCCTGAAAAGTGCAGGAGTGCTCTGCTAAAGGCTGGCTATTAAGCAGAATAAATTCAGTTTCTGTATATGCATGGGGTGACTCTGCTCTGGTCCTCTCTGCCGAAGGGAGTAAAAATACCAAGGCAGGGACTGCCGTGCCCACACCCCCAGCATACCTCATAGGAAGCCTGAAGTCCCTCCCTATTAAATATGATGAACAAAAACCATTCTGGGAAGATCTGTGGTGCAATCACAGCTACAGGTGCTGTTTCTCCATGGCCCTGAGGACACCAGGACTCAGCCTGTAAAAGGCTCTGCCTGCTCACATACTCCTGCAATTCCTCCTCCTGCCTACCAGCCTGGCTCGCATCCCCCGTGACACCAACTCTTGTACTGAACAGGGGGAAAAGCATCCTGCCAGACAGTGGTGAATCATCTGCCATCCCACTCCAAAACTGCCAGCACAAAGGAGTTAACAAAATCTGGCTGAGATGAAAGTATTTATGCTTCAGCAGTTCCATTAATAGGTATTAAATAACACTCCTTTAAGCTACAATGCTGCTGCAGAGGGTTTCATCCTCATCTTTATGGATGCCTTGTCATAATTTCTAGAATTATAGAACTTCCTGCCACACACCTACATATATCTCCAAAGTTACAAAACAGTCAAAGATTATTTTTTCTACCCAGAACTAGCAGAAATGACTTTTCATTAATCAGGATCAGACGAGATGAAATTAAATCAATTCTTCTCCCTAAAGCTTGAGATGCACAAAGAGGGGGAAAAACATCTCAACGTTCAGCCTGGGAGTGTAGTGAAACCCCAGCACTGGGTACATTGTCTTTGGGAGGAATTGCCACCCCTCTGCTGGCCACTCCCTCCACACACACAAAAATACTTCAAAAACTCCTTTTGGCTGGACACTTTCCAGAAAAAGAAACAGAATATCCCAGGGAAATCCAAAACTACAAGATTCTCTAATCTTGTGTATTGGCTTTGGGTGGCAAGGCTTTAGTAGTGGGGAGCTGAATGGGTGGCTTTGCTAAGAAGATATCAGGAGCTGCCCCCATACTGGACAGAGTCAGCTTCAGCCAGCTCCAAGACAGAGTCACCTCTGCCCAAAGCTGAGCCTGCTAGGGATGTTGGTAGCACCTCTGTGACAGTCACCTCCAGAAGAACACTCAAAAGATACTGTGTCCCACATTCCTTCAGGCAATTTCAAATTTACCCAGAGGAAGTGGTGAGGCAACCTCCTTCAAATGGCAAAAAAAGTTGGAGTTACAAGAGATACCAGGTATGGGAACGCACCTGAGGAGGAAAGAAGTAAATGGACTTCACTGTAAAAATGCAGATTTCAGATTGTGTCTGACTTTGGGATTTCCACTGACCCAGAATCTGAGCTCAAATCTCACATACATCACTTCTAGCGTGTGTATGTGTGAATGCATCCATAGCATAGCAGGAGACTGGAGAAAAAACATGAGTCTGCTGTTGTTCATGCTGAAATCAATGGACGTTTTGCCTAAAACCTCTCTGAGAATCCCTGAGACGCTTCAGGATGCATCGAGACTTGCTGAGCACCTGTTCTCACACCCATTTATCTCTACATGACGTTGGAGAGAGGCTTTTACTACTGACAGAGCCTATTCTGCCCAGCCCAAAAGCATCCAAGGCAGTTCTCAGAATCGTCTGCATGATCAACAGGAAACTTAAAAAAACATGGGGGAGGCACATTGAAGTGCAATAACATGAGATGACATCCTCTGCTCTGCAGAGGCCAACACAGATTTCAGACTAAACTGTAGCAGCAAACTAGCATGATAAAAGAGCTAAAGCAAGAGGTTATGATATGCTTGAATCACTCCAGAGAAAGCAAGTGCTGTGTGTAACTAGGGAGATAAATAATCAGGCAGACAGAGTAGCACTGCCCCCTCACTCACTTAAATCAAAGCAGCTTCTTTTGCCACCTCTCCACCCACTTGGAACTGGCATCAGGGAAGTTTAAAAGTTGTCCTTGGCAGGAACAAATAGGGAAGAGCAATTCTGGAACTGAGACATAAACCCAGAGGCAGCAGTGATGCCTGTGCAGTTGTGCTAACAGGGGTCCCAGCCCTGCTCCCCTTGACACCAGCAGCGCAGCCAAAGCCCACAGGCAGCTCCAGCAGGTTCCTCACATGGCCACCCAATGCTTTGAAAACATTAACTGCCCTGACAAAGAGCTTGGTTTTGGGAATAAGCAGAGGTGGACTGCCATACCCTCAGGATATATCGTGGCCAGCACGTACAAGCCAAAAAACAGAAGCAAACTACATGCAGGCATGTTTGGCTCAAATCCTTTTTCCGAGATCCCACTGGCAGGATGTCTGATTAGTTGGCAGTATCTGGCCCCTGACTGACTGGTGCTGCTACTCAGCAGCTTGGATTTGACCCTCAGCAGGATTTACATTCTGCCTGAAGAGCCATGCATTGACATCAGAGGCCATATGAGTATGTCCAAGGTCAGATTTTACTGTAAGTAATACCCTCCACCTCAAAAGCAGCTGCATGTTTCTGACAATTATTTGAGAAGGTAATTGAACTCATCTGTTTCAAATGTGATTTCCATACAATGTGCACTGTACTTTGATCCTGAGCTGAAAAAAGGAATAAATAATCCTATTTTAACCTTGACTTGACACAGCACTCACTATGCAAACACCCTGCCTGCAGAGAGCACAGCCCAAGGAGGAAAGAATGTGACATTCTAGCATGGGGGAAGAGCTACTATTTGATATTTCTGCCCTTTAGTTCATGGTGTCAAAAAGACATCTAGAAGCTCACAAAACAGGTACAAACCTGAAAAGAAAAATCTGCTTTGGCCTTCCACTGCATTCTTGAAAAGGGAAATTGAAAACTGCACATCTCACAAGGAGAAGGAGCTTAATAGTGGAAGGAGGAACTACAATTTCCTTGCATTATCTTGTTGGTGGGTGAAGCCAGAAAAATAATTTTTTTCTTAATGAAGATAAAAATCAAGTTTCCAAAATGCATCCTTCACATTACAAGCAAGGCTGAGGAGGAGCCATGAGACAGAATCATTTTCTTCACAGGCTCTGGCAATATCGCAGCAAGAAAATCAAGGAGCAGGGAAGAAGTTTCCATGCAGACAGGACCCCAGTGAGCAACCTGCCTGTAGGACTCAGTACTCACAGGGCTCTCCCCAGCACAGGGACACAAATTTTAGCAAGTTCATTCTTACAGTACATTAATGAGCTACAAAAGTGACCTTGTTTTCCAGCTGGGAGCAAAGACAGGGAGAGTCCTAAGAAACTTGTGTTGGAATCAGAGAGCTGAAGTCAGCTTAAAGCTAGCTTAGCTATCCAAGCATTGTAGAGGAAGAGTAAGAAAATGAGTAGAAAATGGTAATAGAGTACCCTGACAAAGTTATGTGCACACACCAATCCACCCACTTGGACCAAGAGATAATTTCACATATAAATTACAGTGCAAATGGACACCCCTCTCGGCATGAAAAACGTGAGGACATACCTAAGAAGATTGGACTTTTGGGGCATGGAGTGCAACCATGAGCTTCCCTTCTATGAAACGTTAGGATGCTCCAAAAAACAAGATTTGTGNGGCGGGGAACAGAATGAGAAGGGGAAGAGCAAGCAACGTTATAATTCCAAGTGTCTGAGAGGACCGGCAAAAAATTGGGGGCAAAAGTTCCCTAGAAATATCAAAGAAAAACATACATGCCATGATTGCAGAAAACAAGGTAAGGTACTAGTCAGGCTCAAAAGCATGGAAAATACCAACAAAAGGAACAGAAGCAGTGATGGGACAGTAACTCCCTGGTATTTGCATGAAGTTATATTTAAATATCCAGTGAGCTTTGATCTGTTACTCTTGCAAAGAAGCCGTTCATAGGAGTCTTTCTGATCTAATCCCTGTAAGCTGCTCTGTTTACCCTGCTGACACCTCTGTACAAAAATGCATCAAATAGTCATACACATTTGGGTGCAGGTGTGTCCATGCATGCACAAGCATATGCGTAGGGTACATGAAAGAAAAAAACTGTATGTGCTTTTCATCTTTGCAACCAGACCACTAACACACAGAACAGGAACCATATGTCCTTTTCATCTTCCTCTGTGCCTATCTGTGACTTCAGCAGAACCATTGCAGAATTAAATGCTGCTCGTGGTGAGGGAGAACAGAAAACTCCATCTCCAAGTGTGTAACGATCCACTCAGAATACACCAAGGGATTCAGTGAGTCTCTACATATGCTTCCTCTCAGCATGCAGGTGTAAGATTTAAAAATCCATATTTTTCTCCAATAAACTTAAAAACAGCTATAATACCAAGTACCAAAAGCACCATCTGTGTTTCACATATAGTGATGATATTTTTTTTCAGAGTTGATGCTGTTTCTTAGTATAGCTTGATCTTATTTTGTCAACCGCATCATGAAAAGTGCAAAGAACCCCTGTGGATCCAAATGTCTCTGAACAAGCTGCTTTAACAAGAGTATACGACATCTTTCTACTTCTTTAAGGTACTATATTGTTGACTCATACGCAGTAACATTTTAACTGTAGAAATGTTCAACCCGGACACCAAAGTGCTCCACACACCTTGGCAGTGACTGATTGGAGATTGCTGCCGCCAGCACAAAACAAGGGTTTCTTGCTGAAGAAAAGAAGCTGAAAAGTACTTACAAAGCTTATTTGCCTTGCTATGCAGGCAGCACCTCCTAGCTGGCCATCTCCCCTTTACTACATTACCCACCACTCACCCCTTCAAGAAAGTCCGTCCCAAGTGCTGTCCTCTTGTACCCTCACCGAGTGTAAAAGCTTCTCTAAAGTTCACTGAAGACCCTGCTGTTCCAGTGTCTGGAATAGCCAGCAATCAGTGGCCTCAGTGAAGGATATGCATACCAAACTCAAAGACAGAGCCCTGGCAAGGTAAGTTTGACAAACTCCTGCCTGGTCTTTCTTTCCCCCTTGCTTTTCCTCAGCTGTGAACTGTAACTTAACCCCAGATCTGTTACACGTCCTCAGAGCAGTGTTAATGCTGTTCCATTAAACTGCTCTATTTAGGGCAATTTCAGCACCCACCATCCTTCTTAGAGGTACTGCAGGTATTTTTCACCATATTCAAACATAGACAAGGGTATCTACTTTAAATATAGAGTTACCAATTTGATGTTTTGTATTTTATTTGACTCAGAACCCTCGAATCATTAAGGTTGGAAAAGATCTCCAAGATTATTGAGTCAACCTCTGACCACACCATCATATCAACTAATCCCATAGCAGTAAGTGCCACGTGTAGTCCAGAAGTCATGACATGGTCAGAAAGGCCCTCTTACACAGTCACCAAGGCAGACCCTACTCCACTCTGTACCCTGGTATAGCACCTGTACCTTTCATTTTCCAAGACCTTCTTTATCTAATTTCCTTTAATTTCCTCTTTTGTGTCATGTAATGTTTGTAGGCAGAAACATCACCAAATGTTTCTTTACAGGAGACTTCCAGTTGAAATAAAAAGATACTGTAAGAGAGAAACTGTGTCACATCCTGGTACAGAGAGACAACATTTGACCAAAAAGTTCCCCAAGATAGCATTCCTGGAAAGAAACAGCAACTTCCCTCAGTAACATCAGCTTAATTTCCTTTGTCATCCTTTGGTTGGCTTCCTTTTTCTTCCTCAGTTTTATCTTGCCAGTGGAGCACAGCTTCATGTCTGCCACTTTCCCTCCAGCAGAAATATCGTATCTCAGCAAGGCCAGTGCCCTGCTCTGCGGCACCATCTCCTCCTCCAGCACCCGTAACACTTTCAATGAGGATGAACCAGATGGCTGCCACCACATAACCCATCATCAGATAACACACCAAGGGAGCACTTCTTAGGAGTGTATCCTAGCTTGCTTTCTCACTGTGCCTTCCTACTGAACTCAGCACGTTAAGTGAGCAAAAAATCACAGCGTTTCATCCACAGTCTAACACCACACACATCCTTTGAATGTTCAGATCTATTCACTTTGACCTAAACCCATTTGTCCAAGTTCCCTTCAGCTGTGTTGCATATACATTCTCCTTCAGGAGACCCCGATGCATTCTCTTCCAGGCAAGAAATGCCATATGAAGCAAGGATATAATGACAGACATCAAACTGCATCCTCTGCTGGTGTTAATCAGCAAAGTTTCACCCAAGTAATTCCAGTTTTGCTAGTTTATAACAACACAAAACACGTCCCTGCATTTCTTTTCAGCCTGTCACTTGTTAATCAGTTTGAATGACAGTCATCCTATTCAAATTTGCTGGAGTTCATCATCACTACTCAGTGCCATTGCTTGAATGCTGATTTTTTGGTACCATTCTTAGTAATATGTCTAATTCTTTCATAATTCTTCGCAAATATCAAAAAGAGAGAATAGCAATGATTTACTAGTGAAGCATATTAACATTTAAAACCAATGACCAATTAGAGATTTGAAAACATCTGAATAGACCCACTATTCAAAATGCCATCTGGTCTCCTGATTGTTCCTTCCATGTACTTCCTCATGACAACAACAAGAAAGAAGACTCGGACAGAAAAAAAGAAAATTCTTTAAAAAAAGAAGATCGCTTTTACTGTACTTAGCTGCTCTCAGCATTGGGTAGGGTAGACAATCAGTCTCCAGACAAAAGTTCTCAAAGAGAGATTACTGAAACAGACTTTTCTTCCATTACTTTCTTTTCGCAGTTTCCAACCAGCATCTATTGACTCACAGTGCAAAGCGGCAAGCGTACCTAAAGCTGTACTTTAAATTCACCCCTATTATCTTTGTGTTGACACTTCATCCGAGAAGATATATGCTGAGCTCCAGGTAGATCATTTGTAACCTTTATAATGATGATGGCAACAAATATAGCACAGTGCCCTCCAACTGACATGGAATGGATACTCAATGCTTTACTATTTTGCAATGAATAAATTTGCTGTCAACATATGTGCAGTAGCAGTTTTTCCCCCAATTTAATGATCATGCAGCCATGACACAGCAGATATCCATGTATTATAATGATCAGGAAAACTTGATTGAAAGATATGGAGAATGAATTTCAAGCCAAAGTTGCAGTTACCCTGGAAAGCAGCAATATGAATTGGTTTCTGGGTTGGAGAGACGCCACACAGCAGTTTCACCTTTCTTAGGGGTGACCTTCATTAAAATACAGTTCTGTTCTCAGAACAATAAAAGCTCTCTTATGAAGCATATTGTCATGGATAGTGAGATGCAATACCTGTGTCTGTCCATAAATTGGGCATTTGTCCTGGCAGCTGGGTGATTGAACACATAACTGCATAGACGGTCAATATATTGCGAGCAGAGGAGTATTACACTGAGGTACCCAAAGGACATGCTGAGACAAATAGGTTTATGTAAAAATTACCAGTCATTTCCCCTCTTCTATACAAGTTCTCTACAGGAAAACAATCTGTATAGGTCTGTATAGGCAGACAAACACCTCCTGCACTGTGAACGTCTGTATCTTAAGGAGTAGGATTCTTTTATGGCCCCTGGAAAGTACAGAAATGCTATGAAAGGATGTACATGACCTGCACCCACATCCCCACTGGCACCAGGACAGGCTCCACTCAAATTCTGAGCTCCCTGCAACGAGGCAACGCTGCCTGTCTCAGGTACCACCCAGTGCCACGTGCATTTCAGCACAGTTCAACAAGAAGCTTGGTAGATATTTTTCAAAAAGAAGTAGGGGGTTTTAACATTAAAATTCTCACAGATGGTTCCTGCTTCTTTAATGTTTTCATCTTTATTTCGCTCAGGTCTCCAATCACAACTCAGTTTTTTGGGTTTTTTCCCCAGCTGATCTGAGAACACTCAATCTTTCCAGACAAACAAACACTTGCAGATTTCAGATGTCTATTTGCAGTTTTACTTTTTCAGCAAAATGTCAAATATTTGTTATATAAAAAAATTAGATATTTCAAAAGGAAGAACTAGACACTGCTAATGAGTTCCATTTCCCAGCATGTAAAGATCCATCTGGCACACAGCAGCAAATTACTCATGGCCCTCTGGCAACGCCTTCAACATTAGGGGACTCTTTAATCCCAATCCGCTTCTAACTGGAATTAGCAGAACAGAGAGGTAAACGGCTCTTTATTGAGGTTAACAATCTTCATTATGAATTTATATTATGACTCCCATAAAAACTCACAGAAAGCATATTTTGAAAAATTAAGACAAAGGATTACATTGCAATGGATTGATAATTTTAAATTATGTGTTAAATTCAAGACTAAACCCTGTGCAAAATGCACAATTGTTTGAACTTAAGGATTTTCCCCACAAATATTTGTGATGAAAATAAGCAACTGAATTATCATCCTGTCCCATTCATCTTGTCAGCTGTTAAATGGGAGAAAGTGCTTTAAAACTAATGAGTATTTAAAACTGAAGGCAATTTTAATGCCTTCCTGCTCCCCAAATTATGGCTGCATACACACATCCACACACATTCACTTTAAGTGCTGAAAAGCAGCACTTTCTTTTATTACTTTCTTTACCTTTTTTCTATGTTATGTTATTTCAAAGTGTGACTTTTACCTCTGAGGTTCTCATTGCTTTGTCTTTCTTAATTTTTTCCAAGCAGAAAAAAGTCCAGCAAATGAGGATAAGTCATTCTCACCTTTCTTTAGTTCCACTAGTGGGAAAAAACCCAAGGACTCTAGATGTGCTCTGGAGTATAACAATTAGCATAGCAATTAATTCTGGTATCCAGTACCAATGAAAATTTGGTTCAGTGCAACAGCAACACCATGCGACACTGTCTCACATTCTGCCTACATTTATTTCTTCCCAAATTACACATGTAGGGCTAGAAATGTCTCACTTTTTTAATTAGTATCATACCAGATGGAATGACTAAGTGCGTGAGTTTAAAATTCATGTGCAAAACTTTTCTTCCGTGGAAGCCTATGACGTTATCTGGTGACACATGTCCCTCTCCCATCATAGGTAGCAGGTTTGCCATTTTTTGCCATTTAGGGACATAAGTAGTCATTAGAGAAACTACTCATGAGACCAACAGGCAACGTCCAGGACCTTCACAGGATCATCATAAAGTCATAGAATGGGTTGGGTTGGAAGAGATTTTTAAAGATCATCTAGTTCCAAACCCCCTTACCATGGGCAGGGAACCTTCCACTAGACCAGGTCACTTGAAGCTCAATCCAACCTGGCTTTGAACACTTTCAGGAATGAAGCATCCACAGCTGTATTGGACAATATGTTCCAGTGCCTCATCATCCTCACAATAAACAATTTCTTCCTAATATCTAATCTAAATCCACACTCTTTCAGTTTAAAGCTATTACCCATTGTCCTATCACTGCATGCCTGTGTAAAAAGTCGCGCTCCAGCTTTCTTGGAGCCTCTTTAGGTACTGGAAGGTTTCTCAAAGTCTTCCTGAAGCCTTCTCTTCTCCATGCTGAACAATCCCAACTCTCTCAGGCTGTCTCCATGGGAGAGATGTTCCAGCCTTGTGATCAACTACATGGCCCTCACCTTCTAGCAGTGGAACCTTCACTTGGATTCTGCATTCAATGTGCAACTTGAATTCACTGTGCAGCTTGAAAACAACAACTTCTGCTTTCAGACCAACTCCTTTGCACATCCCTGGATCAAACACCAGCTTGTCAGGCCCAAGGCAATAGCAATGATAAAGGCAGATGAAGACAAGGCAAGACGAGCCATTTGCAAATATCAGGGCAGAGTGTGAGTTGACATGGGAAGTTACAGTCAATCTCTTCTTCCCTCACCAGCATTCCAAGGGGCAGCTCAGGAGCTACTCTGCAGGTCTCCCTTCTGCATTAGCTGTGACACCAGTCTTTGAAACTGCTTTCAGCTGTTATTATATTTCTGCACTTTTTCAAATTACACATTTCCCTTCAAATACAATATTTGCTTTAAATATTTGGAAAATGCAAATTTCTTTATTTACACATGCCTGAAAAAACTCTGACTGCTGTGTTCCCTGGGTAATTCAGGAATTCTCACCAGCCTCCTTTCAGTTAATTACTCTGTGAGACTGTCTGGTGAAAAATGAATTCTGCCTAATTCCTCTCGTGAAAAACATGCAGCATGTGGCAAGTCAGACTAAACCTTGCTGCAAGAGAGCTGTGCACAGAACAAACATGGCACATGAAACAAATCAATACTGTAGTCACCAATGCAACCTATCAAACAGAACTGCGGGGTCAATCAATACTGTATCTTCCCAGATGACAACTGTGGAACAGAAGCTTTTAATACCTTTTCAAGATAAATCTTTTCCTTCACAATGTGAGACACAATTTCCAGTAAGTTCTGTACTAAGGGGAGGGTTTTCCTAGACATTAGACAGATCACAGATTAAAGCAGCCAAGCCTTTCTGCATTTAGGAGACCCTCCAGACACCTCTCCATTCAGGACCCCCCATTTATTTTAACAGTAACCCTTTCCGTTCTCATATTATACCCCAAGCAACGCAAACCCTCCACTTTTGTCACTTCAGGAGAACAGATCATTTCATGACTGAATTGTATCTGCCAAATTAAACACTTAATAGCCCAGAAACTCTTCTATAGCATCATCCAACTGTGGTTTCAGGGACTAGCCTATGTAAATCACAGATACCAATGTGTTAATGTTAGCTTTAGATGATCATGGTCTATCTATGTACTCCTTCTGGGAATGAAACCCATCTGTCTTAGCACTGTGCAATGATTAATAGGTTTTTATCCCACAGTACCTCCATGATGCAGTGGGCTATTAGACCCCTTTGACAGAACTGAGACACAGGGAGATTAAGGGTACAGCCTACATGGATAGGTGCAGGCAGACAGAGGCTCCTCTGCCCGTACTGCCTGGATGTGGATCTGTTGGTGCCTGGAAGCCAGGAACACACTGCTGTGCTTGGGCCATGCTCAGCAGGGCCCTTCTCCTTGGCACAGCACCATTCCAATGGCTCCCAGACAGGAGCCATCTCATGAGCAGCCAGTCAGCATGCAGAGGGCACAGGTCTATCTGCAGTGAGCTCTGGGGACACATTTGCAGGGACACGGACTGATCCAGGGCACCCAGCAAGTCAGCAATGAAGGGATGAACAGACTGAAGACCGAGTAGCCAATTCACCAGATTCTTGTTTTGATCCCTCCTCCAAGAACATACAAATTAGGCACAGCAACTGCAAGGCAATACCTCAGGGAGGAGAGAACATTTAAAGGGTGCTCCTTCCATCTCAGAGTTGGGAACGGGGCCCAGGAAATCAAGGGGATCAGCCATTTGAGCACAACAAATTAAGGGCACATTTGCAGCAGAGGTTCTTCCATTTCACTGCTTTTCCTTTTAGTAGAAAAACCGTTCTGGCAGCTCCAGGAGCACATCATAGCCATGAAAAACTGTTATTACCCACTTTAAAAACACAGTAAGAAAAAATAAACAATATAGTTCTCTCTATTTAAAATGGCTCCAGTTGAGATTAATTTGATATACATACTTAAAATATACGTGCAAATGTCCATCCATGATTCTGGCACTCTCTCCAGGCATCAAAGCCCATACCTGGCAGAGGTCTCCCTTTAGAGCAACAGGGGGCACATAGAGAGCCCAGCATGAACTGCATATTGGATAAAAGCCTGTTTATAGCAACTCATTAGCAAAGGAGAAGGGAGCACCCTTGGAAAGAAGCAACTGAAAAATTAGTTCTTTGATTAATTGATTTTCAGGCCATTAAGGATCTTTCTGGTACTCACACTCATTTTCCTGTGTGAAAAGTCATGGGATTTTCCCAGAGACTGCCAGGGCTCTGCTGGAGATGATGAGATGTCTGTGGGGACAACCATCTGCCCAAATGCTGCCAGTCTTCAGCCCAGTGTCTCAGTTTAGCAAGGGCCAAATTTCACAGCCTGCAGACATTTCATTTTCCATTTGGCATCCTGCTGATTCCATCAGAAGGGCTAACTGAAAAAAGACAACATGTGGACCCTGAACCAGGATCTGGAACAGAGAGCAATTCTTTTAAAGCATTTCCCTCAGCCTCTTAAACAGCACGTCAAGAGCTGCAGTTCCCTCTGCCCCTGAGACATTGTACCAAGAACTCCTTTTCCTTTGGAAGCCTTTCCAAGCCTCTAATGTGTATATTTTATAGAGAGAATCCGAAAATGAAGATGACAGTCCTATACTCTACTCTATTTCTGAGCATTTTTTCTCTTCTTTAACTTTCCACTCCAGCAAGCGAAGTTTAACAGAATCAATTTCTCTATGTGCTCAGTAAAATCCTCAGCGGGAGCCACTGCTCCATAGGCTTCTTTTAGTTATTTATTGCCTGCCTCCTGCACACTGTATATGTTAAAAGATGTGCTACCAGCTTAGAAAACAATTAATCCTATTACCTCTTGGAACATGGATGCTGCAGAAGCAGTAACAACACCAAGGTTAGCTATGCAGAAGAACTCGTATTCAAAGGTCCGCAATGTGGAAATACTTTGCCTCATGCACAGCACTGTTTCAGATACTTTGATTTCCCAAAGTTTGGGTGTTTATCCAAAACAAGACATATTTGTGTTGCACTGACCAGTCAGACCATCAGCCGTAAGCAAGAGCTTCAACATCCTCTCCCTGCAGAAGCCCTCACTGAATTGAGCACATTCTTACTACCCATTCTCATTCTAACACATCTGCAGTCGTCAATAACAATATTTTTTCCTAAACTCAGTCATTTTGAATCCAAGTGTCTCTCACTTTCACTGATCTGTTAACAGAAAAAGGTTGTTTTGTACATGGAGATGAAGTCAGGTCTCAGTGTGACAACCTGGATGACATAGGTCTGCCTGAGATGACCCTGACTAAGCATGTTGGTGCTGCCACAGCTACTGCCTTTCAGAGGACATAAGCAAGATCTCAACCCCTGTGGCGAGGAGAGATCCCCAAACACTTTGCACACATTAGCAGTGTGCCCTGGCCGAGCTCCACACCGCTGTCAGAAAGCTGGCCACTCACCAGCCACGCAGCCCAGAGGGCACTGCAACTCAAAAGACAGTTTGCTTTGAAAGATAAAGCCTGTGTGCAAAGCACAAGAACTATCAAACTGAGAGAGGGAGGCTGTTGTACAGCAATATCCAGTACAGGCTGCCACAGACTCAGGTCAGAGCTGTGAGAGACACCTGCGTGTGTTACCAACAGTGCCAGCAAATGACAGCTTTGCCCCAGAGAAAGGCAAGCATCTTAATGTATTTGGTGGATGTGTTAGGCAAAAACGTGGCTCTTGCTTGTCTTGTGTATTGTGCTTTCAAGTTTGCAGAGATGATTGGACTGTGACCATTTTTAGCTCAGTCTCGCTAAATCAATTTATCTGCAGGTTAAATCGATTCATCTCTCTTTGCTGTCATTTCTACATCTACAAAATGGGGATAGAGTCAGCAGCCTTTCTCTTCAGCAAAGTATTTTGGGATCATGAAGAGCATGATGCAAGAACTCAAGTTTATTATATAGTTACTGTGTGCAGTTATGTTATGCCACCACTCTAACTACAAATGAAGGCAGGGCTACTGCGAAAAGTTTCAGAATTTGCAATTTTGTATCAAATTAAGACAAAACAATCAAAATGTAGGAATGTCCTTCCCCTCTTGGACTCCACAGCACAGATGCTGCCTGTGGGCTCCCATAACACACAGCAGCAAGTCCCTCAGGCAGTCACAGGAGCTATAACCTACCTAGGCAGAGAGACATTCATGGGGTCTCCAACTCCATCTCTGTGACCCTGTGATAACCCATGGTGTGATCACCAGAAAAAACAGAACGCCTTTGTCAAATTCAACCAATTTGAAGCCAATTCATATTGAACTTTCCTGGCAGAAAACCTGGTATTCCCCTCTGACCGCTTCCAGTGAGGAACCAGGTACAGAATACTTTTTATCTGCTCTGGTTCAGGCCCTGTACACTTTCAGACTTCCAAATCTAATGCACTTTTCTTACTTTAACCTTCTGTTTCCCCTAACCTTTGAGTCCAGGACATCTCTTCCCCCCCCACCCCGCTTCCTGGGGTGGCAATTGCTTCTGCTAGGATTTTATGGCATGAGGCAGATGATGACACCTTTCAGTCCCAGTACTTATCAGGCTGACAGAGGCCTTACACCTGAGCATCCATCACTGACCTGCCCCTCTTGCAGGTCAACTACTGCTCGTGCTCATCTGTCAGATGCTGGTTCTGTGTGGTGAGCAAGGCTGTGGCTCCAGCCATGACCGAGCCAGTTAAGGTTGATGTGCTGCTGTAAATACTTTTGTTCTCAGGAAGTTTGCTACTGCCAGTATTTCTGTATCAGGAACAGGAGAAACTGAAAACCCATCTGCATTCCAAATCCTCTCCCTTTTGCAAGAGAATGAGTCATTCCTGTGCAGTCCAACATACCTCTGATGGAGACTGCTGCACTGTGGTCTCATGGCTAAAAGCACTGCTCTGTCTTCTGCTTGTTGCTCTCACCTTTAAGTTACTTAAAATTTCTTGAACAAACTAGTACCCCTCTCCCAGATTTCACAACCCTCCTACTCTGTGAGGTAGTATCCTCATAAGAATTCTCTTTGACATTCTTCTTCACCTCTCTCTCCCCCCACAACCTGCCTCCGGCTGTTTTCTCAATGTTTGGAAACAACTTTTGTGCCCAGTCCCAGCTCTCAGTCCCTTGGGAACAGGGAACTTCACAACCCTTCAGTTGTCAGAGACACCAGTGTTGCAAGTTCTGCCAGTCACTCACATGGCCCAAAACAGACAGTCTGATGCCCTGGAGCTGAAGGCATCCCCTCTCCCTGTCCATGGATAAGGGCAGGCAGTTTCTCCTTTGCAGCTCCAGGGGAAATGTTTTCAGTACCAAAAGCCAATTCTGTCTAAACATCAGAAGTTAGAAAGCAGTGAAACAGAAATTTAAAAATAATGAAACATCTTGGTAACACAATTCTCCACCCTGAAGTCCTCCAAAACAACAATTCACCACTTGAATTATGGACAGAAGAGATTGCTGAGCAACTCAAACCACTGCTAACAGAATGGGAAATAAAGCTTCTCTCTCTAGTTTTAGCTTCAATCCCAGTCAGTACCAGAAAATGCAGGTAAACAAGGGAGAAAAACAATACAGGAAGGCAAAGGGAAGGCCCCTGAGCTGGGAACATCATTGCCCAAATACTGTCTCAGTTTCACACTTCAGTTCTGGGCAGCTGTGACTTTATTTGACTCACTTTAATAATGGCTAATATTTACAAGTGTCCTACCAATTCTGTTTATTTATAAGCAAGTTCTATACGTTTCACTGAGGATCAGGGATAAGATCATTAAAGTCAATAGGAGTTCTTCTATGGGCTTTTGATCCCATCCCCTAATTGCAAATAGAAACAATCTGTCCAAGTCAGTTTAAATAAGGCACCACCACAGAACAGTTTACTTGCGAATTTCTATAGTGTACATTTCTGCTGTGCTGCCAGAACATCAGACATGAAATAAAAGTATCCCAGTAAGGGATTGGTCTAGAAAAGCAATTAACATCTTATTTCTACTTTAGCAGGAGCAGGACCAAACTCTACAGTAAACCCCACAAGTCAGCAACTGATACAGGCAGTCAACACTCTGAAAGCAGACAGACTTGCTCTCACTGCTTTGAGGGTCTCAATTTGCCCAGGCATTATCACATCCACCAAAGAGTGTGGTCTGTCCTCCCCACAATGCTGGATCCTCCACCCACAGTCATGTATGTCACATTCTGAGAAATTCCTTCTATTTATCATGGCTAGGCTTTGCAAACAAAGATTTGGGAAGGGCTCTACCCATGCTTGCTACAAGCACGCTGGTGGCGAAAAAGGCAAATGTGAGATAGGCAAGTCTGATTGCAAAAGGCACAGCGGAAAGTCTCCATCGGCACTACTGGTGAGGCACGGTTCTTCCTGAGTTGCCTTTTTTTGTCCAGGCTGATTCTGTGAGTGATCTCCAGGGAAGCAGCAGTGTTATGGAGATGGTGTGACTCCATTTCTCCCGACTGGAGGCCAGAGTGGACCATTGATGGTGGCCAATACGGCCAAGGCTGAGGGATCATTTCAGGGAGTCCTTGTATCTCCTCTTTGGGGCTCCTCTCTTGCGGCAGCCAATAGTGAGTTCCCCATAGAGCACAATCTTAGGGAGGTGGTGATTCCCCATCCTGGAGACGTGCCCTGCCCAGCACAGCTGCATTCTCAGCAGCGTGGCCTCGATACTGGTGATCACCGCCTGTTCAAGGACAGACACATTAGACACGTAATCAGGCCAGTGGATGTTTAGGATTGTACGGAGGCAGCGCTGATAGAAGTGCTCGAGGAGTAGGAAGTAGTTGCAGTAGGTGACCCAAGATTCAGACCCATATAGAAGAGTAGACAGTACAATGGCTCTGTAGACACTAATCTTGGTGCTTTTCTTCAGGTGTTTATTGCACCAGACTCTTTTACAGAGAATTCCAAAAGCTCTGTATGCCTTTGCTAACCGGTCGTCTCTTTGTCAGTCTCACCATCTGAGGAAATGACGCTTCCCAGATAGCTGAACTGCTGGAGTGACTTAAGCTCTGGTTCACCTATGGTGATGTGGGGATGATGGAACACTTCCTGAGGTGCAGGTTGCTAGAGAACTTCTGTCTTCAAGCTGACTTCCAGCCCAAAGAGCTCAGCAGCCTCTGCGAAGCAGGATGTTAAGTGCTGCAGAGCTGCTTCTGTGTGAGCAACCAGGGCGGCATCATCAGCAAAAAGCAGCTCATGGACAAGGTCATTTAGGGTCTTAGTGTGGGCCCTCAGCCCCCTTAGGTTGAATAGGCTTCCATCGGTATGACATCAGATGTAGATGCCATTTTCTTCATCAAGGACTGCCGTGGCCCTTTGGAGCATCATGCTGAAGAAGACTGAATAGAGTTGGTGCGAGAATGCCACCTAGTTTCACACCATTGGTAACTGGAAAGGGCTCAGAGAGTGCATCGCCATATCTGACTTACCACTAATGAACACAACCACATATTACCCTTACCCCTAACAACCACTACCCCTAATAATCATTACCCTTAATAACCGCTACCCCAATAACCATGACCCATAATTACCACTACCCCTAATTCACACAACCACATAATACCCGTACCCCTAACACTAACCATAAACCTAACCCCTTCTATTTACAAATGAAGCTTTATTAGCTCTTTTACAGGGATTTCTGCCACTCTGTGAAACATGCCTAAGCCTGGCACCAAACTCCCATTGAGGATTTTCTGGGTGGGTTGCTACAGTCAGAAAAATACTGCCAATACTCCATGCAACTTTCAAAGCATTATTAAAGCAATATTTTTTATATTATTACCTAGGTCTAATGCTGTTTTGAATTTGCAGGTTTGGAGTTCATTTTAAAGCTCTTGATTATACTTTGGTAAGAAATAGTCTTACAGTACAAGTCATTTTCTCAAGTACACTTGAAGAAAGGATAGTCTATGGCTCAGTAAATACAACAGTCTGAAAAGTTATGAGCTATCAGACTAAGCTGAATTGACTTACTGATATTACCTGCAATGAATGAGTTTTAGATAGCCTCTCATAAATAGGCAGCTACAGAGCCTACGATTTTATGGATGTCTTGTACTTATCAATATATATGAGAAATGATGCTGTCAAGCTTTCGAGGGGATACTAGGTGAACCACACCACTGTCAATTTAATTTTTATGATTAAATATTTGGTGCTGTTAAAGGTTATTTAACATTTAATATAGCTGCTCTTCTACATAGCTGATAACTGTCATCTTTACATAATACTGAAGCTTAAAATGGATGGGGAAGGCATATTTTTTAGAAGGTTCCTATTTTTTTTTCCAATTTACTGTTAGATTTGTTCCAGTAACAGAAAAATATTAGGTGAGTTTAAAAGGTTTTCAATATTCAGAAGCACAAAAATTTAGTCTTAATGACAGCTGTAGCTGAGCTCAACATTTGCTACAGAAGCTGCTGAATTTTCCTCTGTGGCAGAAAATCGCAGTTCTACTCTGGCTTTACTCAGCCCTTAGAAGGACAACTCACATGTGTAAAGGTGGGCACACAGGCATTTGTTTCCAAAGCTTTTGCATACAACAGTATATGAAAAAAGTGCACAACAAGCAAAAGATTCAAATTTTTAAAACCAAATAAATTATCAATCAGCTGCACAGACTTTATGAAAAGATTTGGTGCTTACATCACTCTCCACTTTTTTTGTTTTCTTTTGACAGCTGAGCATGTTAGCTCTATTTCCTAAGCAGAGTCCAAAGCTATTACTTCTTTTTTCTGCACTCACACGTCAAAATGATGCAATTTTAAAAACACTTAGAGGCAGAAAATATTTCTATAATTAACAACCACCCCAAAATGTATAAACAATACCAACCACGCAACTAGAGTGTAGAATCAGGTCAGTTCAGGTCTTGATCCCAATTACATTTGCTGTCAAGTGGATCCATTTGTGGAACTGAGACTTTGTATTCTCTTCAGTAGCACTTACTGCAGTACATTTACAAAGAGATCTGTATTGCTTTTCAGTGATCAAATTATATTTTTCTGTATTAAAACTTATTATGTGTACTTCTCTTACTGAACTACTAAAGTAAAAGTGCAATCCTTCTTAATCTCTAAAAAGTATCACTCAATTTTGATACAGTTCAGGGTCTTTGAATGCACTTCCCTGTATCTTGGCTCAGGTCCCACCAGCTGGTTTTGGCCTTCATCAAGGCATCCCAAACACAGACACAAATCATTGTTTTGTAGTCTGTAGTGTCTTTCCTGTAACAGCACTCATTAGTTGTGATGACAGCCCCTAAACAACAGAGAAACCGGGGCAAAGTATCACTTATCAGTGACATTACAAACATGCACGGGGCTGTTATTGCAGGAAAACACACGGACGACAAAGCACCAAGGCACTGATGGTCCAGCACAGAGAGCTCTGGGCATCAGTTACTCCTGCAGGAACATGGACAGCCCTACCATTCTGCTGCCTAGATGGACACACCTCACCTGGGTGCAATGCAACAAGGGTGGATGTGCCTGGCAGAAGCTGCTGCACAATCCTTCCTGCACAGGCCAGGGCGTAGCTGGAGGCAGGCTGAGGTTGGGAGCCACCGCTCAGTTTTGTGCATGTTGATTAGACTGGTCCCATGCACATCACACTTCCAAGCCGTATTGCACAGCCATGAGAATTAACATGTCAACTGAATTACCAAGCCAAGAAGGTGGTGCAAGCAGAATATGCATGAGTTTGACCCAAAATACCAGCCTTGAATGGTGCCACCTCACAGATCAGGGAGTGCTCATTGCTTACACCTCCTTTGATACAAAAGACTTAAGCAGAGGTTAAATTTCAACCCCTCTGAACTGCAGTGATTGTATTTAACTGCTTCATGTATGACTTTACAGTCAGACAGGCTCTGAATTGGTGGGTCATTGAACTAAGGACTTTTTGGGAGTATTTTTCAAATGAAACTTCTAAAATGCCTACTCCTCCCATTCAGTGCAGCAGAGCAAATTCAGATATTAAATAGGCATGTCTTCAGATTTCAAATTAAGTTTCTACATCCCCCACTAATGTATATTTCATTGTGTCAGATCAAGCCCACAAAATAGAGCAGAAACACAGATTTCCATATTTTCAAAAAAGGGGAAGAAATTTTTAGCAAAACTTCACAAACACTTGAAAACCCTCTTCTATCTCTTCACAGCAGAGGTAGGAAGGGCAGAAAATTATGACACAGTAATTATTATGATGGATGTTGAGCCAGTCCTTTATATTAGATACACTGCTTGTGCAGGAACCAGTACTACAGATTGCATACTTCACTAAGCAGGACACTGGAGATTATAATGGGCAATATAGATTAACAACATTAGGTTAAAGCAGCATAATTCTTCTTTCTCATTCCTTTCCCATAGAACAGCTTGTGCTTCACATTTCTGTGCTACTTGCTCCCAAGCCTTAATCTACACATCAAATAGGCATTTTTCCATTTCACCAAGTACAAATCTTCAGTAACTGGATGGAAATTTATAAAATTGCACCAGTGTAAAACTCAACTATGACTAAACCTGTCTGTTCTGAATTAAAGGTGATGATGTGCTTGCTTTTGTCATCTCATACAAACAGCAGGAAAGATTCATCTTACTCAAAAACAGCATGAGAATTTAAGAGAAAGACTTGTCTGGCACAACGTAAATAATCAGCATGGTGTTATAAAAGGGATGATTTATAATTGTAGCAATTATTCCAGTGTCAGCGTGAGAACAGAGCAGCGTAACACCTTGCATGGAGAGCTCTGACTCAGATCTTTGTCCCAGCACCACTGGCACCAGCTCACCCTGAGTCCCTCAGCCTGCTGCCAGCCAGGTTTCCCTGTAGAGCTGCAGCAGCCCAGAGCCAAGCATGGGATAACAGTACACAGCACCTACCCATCTCCTCTTCTTGGCTCTGTGTCAGTACACTTGCACTGTGAGTATTCTCCAAGCTGGTTAACAAGCTTAAAGATAAATTAGCCTGCAGACTCATGGTGACACCAGGGACAGCAAAGCAGATGTGACTTTCACTCCTTTGGCCCAAATTCATTCCCTTTGCAGGTAACTCAGCACTCAGGTGCTAAATTTTACCCAAGAAAGGTCGAAGGTCTCGTAGGTTCTGAACAGATACAGCTTCTATCCAGTTCCAGCTATTCACACTGACACCAGCAATGCTCCTCTTTCCATAATAAGCACATACACTTTGCTTTTAAGCCTTACGTTGTAGCCACTCTATGTCATGACCAGAAGCGTCTCCCACACATAAAAAAGATACATAAGTCCTCACCACATCACAAATTCATACCTACTCACATAACAAGAGAGCACAAGACAGTTCACACAATGGCGGGCTGCTTGCAGGGCTAAGCAATTTCAATTGCCTCTCTCCGCAGGTCATTCCAGGCAGAGAGTATGGAGGAAGCCAGAGCATGGCCTGGGTTCTTGGGTCTGCAAGCAGGGATGATGAATTTTCTCAGTCCTGGCAGCAGCAGGACATCCAGGTGCACTCCACACTGCCCTGATTCTTGTGCATCCTCAGGGGGCCCTGTCTGCAGCATGCCAAGGCTCCCTTGCTCAGCAGGCTGCAGCTCCTGGCAGGGTTTCCAGCCAGTTGCATTCCCCACTGCTTGCTCTACGCTGATTCCTAAAGGACCACTTTGGCATGTGTCAGTGACCCCTCCCAGCATGTTATAGGACTGGATTCCAGCCTGGCTCACGAGAAGAGCTGTTAAATGTTTAATGTTGGCTGCAGCAGAAAAATGCTGTAAACATGCTTGTAATTGATCTGCTTTAAAAAATTGATGTCATGTGAAACAGCAAAGGAAGTACCTCATTGCACTTTGTGGCTTAGGGGTGCTAGCAAGGCCTAAGATGTAAAATCAGAGGAAAGGCTTTGGCTTTGCAGCACTTCCCTTTCAGTATGGTCCAGAGGGCAAATGTGCCTATCCCCAAGCTGTGTGCATGCTGCTGCCCTCAACCACTACTACAGGGTGAGGAAAGTGTTGCTGGGGCCACACCAAGCTGCAAGAGCAGCTTACAGGTCTCTCCTGTTTCTCCTGTGCTGAGCTCAGTGCCTCAGCCAATGGACAGAAACACAGGAACAGTCAGCAAGTGTCTGCAGAAGGGGAAAAGTGAAGCATGAGCATAAAAAAGGGAACTCTGCAACTCAGGTGACAGAGACTGAAAGGACTGGAGATTACTTGTGCTGTGCCTTATCAGTCCTTAGGACTGGCGATAACAGAGATAATACAAAAGCGAGCTTACTGTGAATTTATGAATTGGTAAGTCACTTTGTTATAACAGCCCTCAGTAAATCACTTTTTGTTCCTGCATTCCTGTAATGCATTCTCTTATGCATTCCCTACCTGCTCTCTGACTTTATCTCAGTTTGCTTCTTATTTGTCAGACAAAGAATTCAAGATTTCTCCTAAATCAGCTTGGCAAAACCGACATTTTCAGTCCTCTTGGTTCTTAGAAAAGGGAGGGAGAAGTAATTCATTCTTTCAAGCCCTCGTTCATCTAGTTGCAATTTCTGCAGGGTTTGGTAAGTCATTTTCTTACATTATAAATGGATTGGTATCACTGGATCTCTGGGTCAGAGGTGGGGAGTGGCTCAGTGAGCATGGTCTTAACATACAGGAAGGCACTGCTCAGCTCCTGGCTCTGCTATTCAGTTTTTTGGTAAAGGCACAGAGCATCTCTCCCCTCAGCTCACAACTGTTGAGCAGAGAAGGTATTTCTCTGCAATCAGTCACTCTGTTTCAGCCCCTGCCCATCCAGGCAGAGCATTGGCTTTTTACATGAGGACTTTTTGCTACTGTGGATATATATACTGTGTCTTTGACTCCTGTTCAGCTTGGAGCCTCCAAGTGCCATTAACCAGAGACTTTATTGTCCCTTTGCTTCCCAGGATCTACCAGCCTAGAGTGCATATTAACTGATGGTTCTGTTCATTTTGGTTTGCAAGGTTTCCCCTTGGTATTATCACCATGACACGGAAGACTTGTCTTGCTTAGAAAGGGGTTTATGTTATATCCCTTTTCTATCTTTTGAGCATTTGCAGTATCACCTATATCTCTGTAGAAAAAAACCCACAAAACCTACCTGTCCTTTCCACTAAAGAGTTTGTTATTGTGCTGTGTTGCCATTCATTCCCTACCTGTGCCTGTCACTTTCTCTTATTACTTACGTAAGAAAATAATTTGTTCCCTCAAAAGTTCTGTTGCTACTTTAATAAGGAGTAATTAGGTATGGAAATAAACAATCTCTCTATTTTACTCCAGACACATAGATTGATTGGCTTATGCTTTATCTGTATGTGCTAGGCCGTTGTCTGCATGTGTGCAAATGAGCAGGTGTCTGTGCAAGAGCAAGAGAAGGAAGGAAATTAATGAGGGAAACACAGCTTAAAGAAATCAGATTTGCATTTAGATTGATTTCTGTCCTGGAGCCAGGTTAGTGTAACCTGTGAAAGACCAAGGCTGCTAGAAGTGACTTATGAGGTTGGGCACACAATCTAAGACAACCCCAAGGCTTTCACAACTTCTATCAAAGAAAGAAAAACTACAGAAAGTACCACATTTTTGGCATTACAACCCAAAACACTCTGTTCAAAAGTCATCACTCAAACTTGTCACTACCCGAGTTTATGAAGTGTGCAAAGAAGAGCATCACAAGCATTAGAACACATACCTATCTCACAAAGCATTTCCTTGGGAGAATAATTCATGTTGATCAGGCATTTATGGAGAGGATTTTGATTTTCCAAAATTAAATCAGTTCTGATATCTCACAGAGAAATTAAATTAAACCTTCCTAATTAAAAGGAGTGGGATATTTTGCAAGACAATATTATGCATGCCCTAGTATGACCTATTACTGACACATCACAGCAGAAACAAACAATTCCAACAGCCCCTCGACCACAAAAATTATATTTTAACTTACACTTCCAAGAAAGTTTCAGGAAGCTTCTCTTTGTACCAAACAGGAAGAAAAACAGTCTGAAATGAAAACATTTTTGGAAAAATAAATTCATGAGATCAATTCATTGCTGCTTCCTATACAGTAGTAATTCACTAACAGCCATATCCAATCTTGCCTGGTGTAATATGTCAAACCAAATGCTCTGGCTTTTAATGATCATTGTCTCCAAGCTGTTTTCAAGCTGTTTTCCTCCTCAGAGGTTATTAAGCCTGTAAGAGACTTAATAGTGCCTGAAATGACCCTTTTGCCATCAGAGGATGGGGCATTCCATAAGGAAATGTAATATTGAGGATGAGTAGTCATTCTTCCACTACAGGTCAAGAATATTCAAGAGATTTTGTAATTTAAGCTGCTGAAGAAAGGAATAATTAACTGGCCTGAGGATTCTTGTGCTGTGGCAGAAAAAGGCCTTTTCTTGTTGGATTTCTTGGTTTTCATCACCGCTTGCTGCAGGGATTAGAGTAAGCTCTTTTCATTTACAAGTAGAGTTGCCCAGGAAAAGAGGAGCTTTCTTTCCTTTTCTTAAATAAAAGCCCTAGCTTTGTGTGCTTTTGAATAGAATTCTAAAGAAAACACTATTCCTAACACCTCCCAGATTTCTCCTCACAAGAACACCTTTGGCTCTCCTCTCCAAGACATATTTCAAACATCCCCTACTCTTAGGTAAGAGGTAAAGGCTATAAGCACACTATCTATTACATGTCTATGTATAAGAAATAAATACAAATACGGTTGGACATGGGAACAACAGACTGGAAGAAGAGTTTGTAGTGATGGCCAGGTGGGGTATCAGCATGACCAAGAAGGGCAGGAGGGAAGTCCGAGAGGCAAAACTAAACTGACAAGCAGACAGGGCTGGAAGCCCCAGAAAAGCTGCTTGTTCCATGTGCAAGACCAGAGATAACAAACAGCCAGCATCTAGTTGAGAAAATTCTTGTGATTAAAGCGTTTATTCTAGAAGATTCCTATGAGCTGAAGTGAAAAATGAGCATAGGAAGAACAGCAGCAATATTCTTTACAACGTAACTGTGTGATACAGTGAGGAAGATTAGATCTACAGTAATGCTCAACTCTAAAAACAAGGGCTGCCCAAAAATGATAATTACTTGGAAACTAAGAAATTGCAGATAAAAGGGCAAGACATTTATAGCTGGCATGGGAACTATTTAGTAAAATATCAGAGATGTTCAGAAGAAACATTTGCTACTGATTCTTTCAGAATTATCAAACAATGGTTGATGTAGTCAAGCAGAATAAAAAAATTTAAAGAAACCAAGGAAAGGGCCAGTAAGAGGTCCCTGTTTAGGGGTTCACTCAGACACAACAGATAGGAAGTTCAAGAAAGGAGGCAAAAAACTCACACAAAAAAAACCAAATCAACATGCCAAAGATACCAAGAGTAACAAAAACTTTTTCAATCCACAACTCAAAAAGGAATTCTACCAAAGAATCTGCAGGGCTGATAAGAAAATGAGCTATTAAAGAAAGAGTGAAGGAAGATAAAACCATTGCAAAAATAAAAATAAAAAGGAGGAAAAAATTCCAGCCATAACCGCATTCTTTACAACAGCTTTCTTGATGGAAGAGATTAAGGATGTTCAAATATCAGAGTGGGTTTTTGTGGGGTTTTGTCAGGTGATTTTTTTTCCCCTTTCTGCACAGGAAATATGTCTGAGAAATTGTGTCAAACTGAAATGTCAGTAGGAGAAGTTTCAGAATAAATGAATAAAATTACTAGCAACAAGTTACCAGCACCAACACAGCACTGGATATGAAATTGCTCCAGTACTTATTGTAGCCTGTACCCTATCGCTTATGTTCAGCTCAGTATTAAAGAAAGGAAGAAATGAAAAAAATGACAGCAATTTTTAACAGACTTTCCAGAAGATGGAAACAGCTAGATCCATTAAATCTGACTCTGCCTCGTTGGCTAAAACTACAAAAAAGAAAAGAATTAGCAGACAAAGAAACACAGTACTGTGAGAACACACCAACGTGGCTACTGCTGAAAGAAATCTCGCCTCACAAATAAACTGGAGGAATGACTCAGGTGAAATACTGCACTTCCACCTCAGAAAAGCTTCGGGTTGTGTTCCTCCCATAAAGCTCTTAAAGAGCCTCAGGCGTCCTGGGATAAGACAAGATGGTATTGCTGAGCCCACTAGCAGGGCCAGAGGCAGCAAATCTAGCACAGGAAGGAACCATCTGTCCCACGAGATGTGCTCACCACATTGACAGGTGACAGGAAAACTGATGTGAATCCTCAAGTAACAAATTTCACTGAATACACAAAACTGTTCCAGATACAACCTAAATTGTCTGTGAGGCATCTTGCACATGAAACAATGTGGTGATACAATGGCAGATGAAACTCAACATCAAAAAGTGAAAGTTGTGAAGGGGAAACGTGCATATCTACAAACATGCATTGATTATCTCCAAATCACCATTCTGGAATGTCTTGTCTTTGCCACTCAGTTTGGAGAAAATGACAGAAAAATAAATAAAATTCTTCTGATTTTGTTTAAAAAAAAATTACTCTGGTATGTGTTCATCACCCAGGTCACACAGCAGCAGAAAATATGGACAAATCTATAAAGCTGAAGATATAAACTCCTCTGTGCAATTCAAAGTGAACCAAATCCTACTGTGGTTTAGTCCAAGTTAAACTTCAAGAATCCACGAACACAGAATCACAACACTCAGCTTCTTCATCTACTTCATACAGCATGCACCAGCTCTCTCTGCTCTGAAGAGGTCACAGCTGCCACTGCGCAGCCTTTCAGTGTCACCCCAGGCGCTGGTTTCTGTTGTATCACCACTCTTGTTTATAAGATCATCAGGTTTGGGGTCTTGGCTGATGATTTTTGCACACTTTGTACAAATCACTCCCAGAGTGACTCTCTCTTACATGAGCAGAGAGTCAAATAACTGAGCACCTCAGGACCAGGACTGATACTGGTGGAGGAGCAGGGGTACAGTCCATCCCTGCTGGAAAAGCTCCCAACCTGGATGATCTCTAAGGACAATGATCAAATTGCTTAGCAAACCCAAAATATACTAGCATAACTCAGTCCTGAGATTCATATCATAGCATTTTCTAACAGCACTGGAACTTAAGAGCTATTTTATGTGCTCTAGCTCAATTCACTAAAGGGAACTACATCCAAACTAGCGTTTCAAAAGCTCCTGTGCGTGGCTGAATTCCTTGTGATGGTCTCCAATCTACCACAAAACCAAGATATATTACTTGAAAAACATCCTCTTGAATAATTTCCCAGAAGTTAGGAAAGATGAGGAGCACTCCAGGCAAACTGTTTTCTTTTACTCTCTTCTAGAAGCAAACGCAGCACAGAAGCACAAACCTTTCTAATTTGCATTTTCATGGGTTTCAAGTTATGCAAGTTGCACTATATTACACAAACTTGTTGAAGTGCTCCTAACCTGAGTGGCAAGTAATATTGAAAGTTTGCTGGAGTTCACACTCAGTTTGGATTAAATATCTCCTCATCTCCTGTGTTAATAATGTCTATCACTTACTGTCTGCTGTATATCAAATTGTTACAGGTATATACATCACAAATAGTCTAAGAATCATGTAAACACAAAGTTTGTGCAATTATATTTGCCAAGACTACAGCGTATTAATCTAATATTTTGCCTCAGTTAATTTCATTTCAGAATGGAAAGAAACCTGTTATTGCTCTGAGATTTCAAAATTTCCCCCCCTCCTCTGTGCAGACTTTTTTTTTTTTGCAAAAACCAAAATCTCTTCTTAAATAGCAGCTGTAGATACCAGCTCCTTTCAGTGAATGAGGCTAACCTGCTTGTTTCCTTCCTCCCTAGAACTGCAAGGTCCACACCTCTTGACCTCAGCCCTGACTTTCACCCTGTGCTGTCTGTGTGGAAGTGATCAATGAAAAACATGTTAAGGAGATGGAAGGGACTTGTCTTGCTCGAGCTGAAATACTTGTTGGGAGATTTCTGCAAAATTCATTTTGGATTGATCCAGAACATTTCATTTGACCAAAAGAAAATAATCTTGGCTTCACTATAGGGGTTATTTAATTTATTTTTTTGTTTGCTTAACCTTGAAATTCAGGTCACACTCTTCTATGAAAAATGCTTCTTTGAAACAAAAGGTTGGAAAGTTTTTCTTGATTCAGTGTGTCTGAGACTCCACAAAGTGAAGCATTTCATTGGAATAATGTGGGCAAGGCTACATGGAGAGGCTGCTGCCACATCCCAGGTCTGAGACCCCACTGAGAGCTTGGCAGTGCTTGCAGGAGGAGAGAGGGTTTCAGCCACCTATGAGAAAGGGTTTCACTGTATTCTAAATTTGTGTCCCTCTTTTAGTCTGAGTTATGCCAAAACTCAGTTTCAATTTTTTAGTTGTGTGCATCACACTACCAACATCTCATTTCTTAACAAACACGCTTTTCACCAAAATATACCACCCAGTTCCTTCCAAACCTTCTGGTCTCATGAACAAGATGCACATGAAATGAGTCTTAAATTCCCCAGTGTTGCATCCCAGTGAACCACCACTCCTCCTCAGCCACTCTGCTCATCAGCATTTTCCTGAGACTCTTCCCTGCTAGACCTGTTGCCAGAGAACTTGGGCAACCAGTCTGAACTTACCCACATATTTCCCCCTACAAAACCTTTTGCAAGCTACAACAATCAAAAGGACTTCACAGACACAGTCCCAAAATTTTATATCCTTCATTGTGCACCCAGTCACACCACGACAATTACAAATTCCAGGAGACACAGCAGCAGTTCTCATGCCATGCCAAATAACAGCTAATTCATTCATTAATAATGTTAGAAAATTTAAATACTGTGGGGAAAATCATCCCTTCCTCCAGCTAAAACGCTGTCCTAATTCTTCCAGTAAAAAGCCACATTCTGTGGCAACAATCTGAGTTTAAGTGTCCCCATTTTCACTCATTTATACCCAAACGACTGTGAATCAAGGAGTTAGAGCCCACTTATTCCCCCATGTCTCCAAGTATTTTTAATAAGCAATTTCAGCCAAGAAAATAAGCTGGTTTTGCACGTTTACATTTTTGCTGCTCTCAGTTCTGACCCCTCTTTTCAATCTGATTTACAAGTGACAGCCCTGCAGAAAGTGCTTTTAACACAATGTACTTATAAACTATGAAAAAAACCAGATTTACAATCTAATCTCTTCCTGCGCAGTGGTTTGTATTAAATTGTTAGCATAAGAAACCACAGTAAATTTGGTGTATGCCTAAGAAACTATAGCCTATATTATCAGCAGCAAAAATGCTGTGTTTTTAACTCAGTCCTGCTACTCAGATAAACTAAGAACAGTCTTGTAAGAAAATATAATTTTCCTAGCATGATCTCCATTAGTTCAAAGCAGCAACAGTCCACTCAAGAAAAAGGTGAGCTAATGGCTGGTTTTTCTGACTAGTGTCTACCCTTTAGTAATTAGCTAGCAAAATGTTTACTCCTATAAAAATATCATTTCCTAGGGATTATTAATTACAGTTTATTGAGAAACAATCAGTTATTTAGTTGAGTTACCCACCCCTTTAGAAAATTAAAATGCTTAGATACTCATTTTTGCAATGAATATCTATCCAGTAATTACCATATTTACTTTTCATTTATGGGGGAATAATCTGTTTTAATTAAGCCTAACTGAAGAATTTTTATCAGATGTAATTATCCCTTTCGATAAATATGTCTCTACTAATTACAGTTAACCATGGGATTTATAGCTCTTAAGTCATTTGGTGGGAAACATAATAAATCTTTAGTAATACATGCTAAATTACTATAAATTAATTCAGATCATTAACATAATAAACAAATTAGGATAATTTCACTTAATTAGTTTGGGTGGTTAACTTAAAATCCCTTGTAAACCTTCATGGTAATCAAAATTTTACCAGTATTTTTAGAGATAATTTTTTGTAGCAAACCTGTTTGAATATTTACCCAGAAAATTAGATCAATTCTGTAAGCACATAGTCCTTTTCGATCAGAGAGCCTTTTAGGGATTGATGTGGGTAACTTTTTAAATGCAGACAATTGTGCCTCACAGGTTTGCACCATTGCCTTAGTGAAGAGCCTGCAAGGTGGCAGAGCGAGGTTTTAGAAGTCAAGTTCTTCCTCTCTCCTTCCCTGCTCTCATGTTTGCCAGTGCTCCAAAGGCAGGAACAGGGAAAGGTAACAACTGAGCACTCAGTGATCAGGAGTAGGGGGATTCCACAGGGAAAATAAAGCAGCTTGGCCAGGCAGAGGTCAATGGCCAGTCTGCATTAGCCCCACTGGCTGCTCCCCCTCTGCTTCAGGGTCAATGCACTGTGGGGACAAAATTGAACTGACAGCCCTAAGGACAGACAGGGCTGCAGCCCCTTACTGAGGCAGACCCCAGCGTGCCCTGCCAAACCAGCAAGTGCAGGTGTTTCCTCACAAAGCTCTGCTTATTCCCTGTTCCATGCCAGGGCAGTGCAAGAACAGTGGGCCAGGGAACTGACAACATCCACATAATACAATGATTGTAAGAAATCCCTTTGCCATGTTCTTCTCCAACTGAACTGTTGGTGCATCCAGCAAAGATTTTCCTGCAGTGGATCCTGTTACTCCTCTGTGCTGGTTTAGAGGTAAACCGGCAGGAGAAATGGACCCACCACAAGAGAGATTTTAAGTTAGTTACAATTTAATGAAAGATATTACCATAAATACACTGACACAAAGAGAAAACTGCTTTCAACTCACCAAAACCCAACAGTATAACCCAGTGTCCCAGGGCACAAGCCCAAAGGGGTTTGTTAGCCCTGGTGCTGAGACCCACGTGGTTCCCCTGAATCCAAAGCAAAAAGAAGTGAAGAACCTGTTGGTGCAGCTGATGGCTGTGGGTCTGGTCAGGAGTGATGGTCGTAGTCTGGTCAAGAGTGGTGGTTTCCTCCTGTCAAGGTCCTGCGCTCCTCTGGATCTGATGAGAGGTGCTCAGGGTCTTCTGAGCCCCATCTATGTACCCTCAGGGAGCACCTAGTCCCTCCCCCAGTGCGGGGACTCACACAATGGGTGATTAACTCTGTGAGTCATGGGGTATTGTAGAACTATTGATGGCCCATTAGCACCCATACCCCCTCAGGCCGGGTGTGAAGGTGCTAACAACTTCCTGGGCAGCTACTGCAAATGGTCCATTGTTCTTGGGGAATGAATAGAAGGTGTAGAATACATAGCTTTAATCACCCCCACACAGTGATAACTGGTCCCTCCGGCTGAACTAGGACATCCTCCCTTACACAGACTATAGAGACAAATGCTATGGAACATCACTATGCTGGCACACAAACAGTTTTAACTCCTGCTGACAAATACACCATCCCAGCAGCATTTGCACCTCCTGCTACTTGGAGATAAGTCTTGAGCTTAGTTCAGCCAATTCAAAACCCATCTATATATTTATACCAAAACCACTCATCAGATTACATGTTCAAGGTGAGAAATAAAGATGAACACAGATGAGCTTTTTATTCATGAACTTCTGGAGCTTAATCTTCTTAGATGAACTCAGACAAGCAAGGAGCTTTCCTGGAGGCAAAACATCCCTCATAAATAGAGCAGAAAATAATAAACAAAAAATTATTACAAGAACATTTTAAATCTTTCTTTCCAAAAGTCAGGTATCTGAAAATTCACTGCACATAAGGAAAATGAGAAAAAAATTGAGTCAAGATCCCCCAAACTGGTTATGGGCCCAGTTTGGTTTTAGCATTTCCTCTGCTCCCTCCCTGCTCAATACCAGCCTTTTGTGCTCCTGTAAGGACTTTTCTTCTGGGCTCCCTAGACAGTTCTGCCCACAGTGGATCCAGTATCCATAGAAGTCTCCTAGACAGCAAACATCCCTGATGCCTCTCCCTCCTGCAATCCCAGGAGCGAGGCAGGCAGGCAGAAGGTGCAGTGATCACACACAGTAGCTCTCAGGAATACAAGGCAGCAAAAGGAAAAAAAGAGGAGCAAAGTCATGACTTTAAACAGGCCTTCTTTTCACCCAGGAGCCATGGCATGACTCAGGAGCATGTCTCCATGTTAGCCTGAAGGCTGAAGAAAGGTTCCTTTGATGCCCAGTACTGTTTAAACTGTCCCAAGACTGAGAAGTTCATAACAGACCCACTCAGAGGAGGCAGGGCAGATTCTCCCTCTCCTGAAATCTGTGACTTTAAGGGCTCAGATTCTCTGGGGGAAATTCACTCCTATATGCTACCATAATACCCAGGTTTAGGGCAATACAAAAGATGCATCATGCATAGAGCTGGAGCTGTCCTTCTGTAAAGGAATGAATTTCACCCTTAACTGAACCTTTTAATGCATCAGAAATTGTCCACCTTCATGTTTTATTTTCTAAAGATGGATGGTACAGATGCTTTATTTGACTTAGTGCTGGGAAACTCAAAATCCTATTTGTATTTCCAAACTGCCATGTTAACTTTCCTCCCATTTTACTTAACTCATTTTTCACCTTAGTCATATTAATGGTTATGTAATAATATTAGACAATGTTCACTAACCATTAACTCCAAAAATAATGGTTGTGCTAAATCAGAGCTAATTAGCGTGTCACAAACTCCAGTCCTAGCACAGGGTGATGACTGAATGAAAAGAATGTAATGTCACTTCACTGAGAATTACATATACAATTTTAAGAGGTATTTTAAATATTTTTCTTAATAGCTGTCAGCAGAAACGATGGGATGTGATTCTTTAGAGAGCATTGCTCTTTACTAAGTACAGGCAAGTGAGCCATCATCAGCCTTACACTGGCTGCAGAAAACAGATTAATTTATGAATAGCTGAACTTTTTCTCTTTAACGTTTAACAGTGAATTATGCTCTAAATCCTTTATATTTCACTGCACATCAGCAAGGTTGTCAGGAGCAAAAGATCAGGATAACATAATTCTTATGGCCTGTTCTCACACATCCCTCATTTACTCCTGAAGCAGCCAGAGTCATCCTGAAAGCAAGACGCGTGGGGTGGCAAAATTTAAATGTGAAAGGAGTTGCTCTTTAAGGGCCATCAAGTTTTTAAAAGCATAACTTCCAGCTGAAACCATGCAAGTGGGATTTGTTCTCTCAGACAGACACTGAGTCATACACATTCATTTCCAGAGCCCATGAGCAAAGGGAGGTCAGGGCACCGGCCTTGCCTCTGTACCTGCATCCCAATGCACATCACGGGCAGGAAGAAAATGTAGATGGCAAAGCCTCCCAGGCCTCGGGATTTTCACCTTTTCAAATCTTCTCTCTAATTCACTTAATGGCATGAAAAAATATGCAGCTGCACCCCCTTCCTCGGTGCCTTGTGAGTCACAAAGCACACTGCCAAAACCGTAAGTTCTGCCATTGTCATCAGCAGATCACAGCATTTTATGGATTCCACACACTTTTAACTCTCCAATGTCTTTGCAAGGTAGAGCTGACACATCAGGTTTCCACATACAGTGGAAAGCTGCATGACAGCTTCAGTAGTCTCCCAGACCAGACACCTAAAAACTAATGTTACAACTGTGAAGGCAAAGACACTGAAAACCTGTTCATGGCAGAATCACAGTATTGACACCGCTTCTCTTTTAACTTTCTCTTTCTTTCCACATTTATGAACCATCTACAAACATACCTAAGATCAGATATCTCTTACTGCCAGTAAGAATAAGAAAAAGATTCAGGCCTAAAGGACCTATTTATAGAAGACATCTGGGCAGACTTTTTCATTTGAAAGAAATAAAAAGAAGCAAGAAGTCACCACCACAGGCTTCACAAGAGCAGCAGAAACTGTGATTCTGTCACCACACAATGCAGAATCCTAGCAATGCCCTGCCCATCTTCTTCCCAAAGCTTCCTGTGCAACACGGAACAAGGAGCAACACCACAGAAAAAGTCCCACAATTCCCTGATCCCACATCAGGCTGGGCTTTTTATATTAACTTTGAGAGAAGCCATTCCCATGCCCTTCCCTCCCCTTTCTGGATACTCCATCTCTGGTCTCCCCAGACCCTAACCCTAACCCCAGCTCCTACCCTGCTTTATGGTTCCCAGAAAGCACTGAGGCAACCTTAGTGCTCAGCCCTGCAGTGAAAATGGTCACAAAAAGCCTCAAGAGTACATAGCCACAAAATGCTACCCATATCATGATATTCCTGGATACCAGCACAAGAACTTCACTATGAGTCGTGGGTTTTTTTCCTATTATTCAAAGTAAGAAACTAAAATGCAAAATTCTTTATCATTTATTTAGATAGAAAATGGTCAAAAAGCTGTTAATTCCAGGTTCTTGGAATCCTGGACATGTTTTCAGTAGTGACAGTGCGTGTGGAGAGCAGAGGTTTGAAGTTCTGGGGAAAAGGCTCCAGTTCAGTTGCAATCAAAAAGCTAACTAAGACCAAGGTATAAAAACATAAAATACCTGGTGCAATATCCAAAAACACATGAACTACTGTAGTACAACTTCTACTGCTGAGCTTTGGCAGATGAATTGCATTTCTCTATCATTTCAGAAACCCAAGATCCTTCGATTAGACCCTGCAAGGGTGACTCTCTAACACCTAATGGAGGAGAAGGCTTCAATTAAGGATCTGACCTCTGGTATTAAGATGATTTAGGAGGACAGTGAGTCCTCCACAGGAATATCCACAGGACACTTCACAGTACAGTACTGCCTTACCAAGCAGACAATGGAAGAAAGAAGGGGAAAGGCTTTTGTGTAAGACTCTTTATTGTTACCACCACCACCTAGGTGTTCTGTCTACTCAAAAATCTCTGATCTCTCAGGTATGGCGAAACACTGACTAATGCTGGACATAAAATTGGTTAACCTCCATGATCTTCGTAACTCAGATCATTTCCTGGGTAGCTGAAAACTCGACAGGCTTCTGCTCTCTACTCCGCAGGCTATTTTCTCCATGGCAGTAAATACACCCAACACTACTGCTGCATCACCCCTTCAAGTGCTGCTGGTACAAACCATTGATTACAATCTTATAATGCCATAGAGGCTGGTTGTTACATTAGGTAATCATGAGGTGGTTACAGAACTACGCAAAGAAAGTGAAGCCTCAGGCTGTTACAGTAGCTAAAAAACTTGTCATTAATTACTGAGGAAAGGCTTTCTGCCTTTTAAATAATTTATGCAGCTGGATCTACAGTAGCAAAAGATTAAACGTAATTAAAATGGAATCTTTCAATTCCAAGGGGCAGGCTGACCTCAGGACTCGGCCAGCACCAGCAGAGCACAGATAAGCACCACAGCTAATGACGCTCCTGCCCTCAGGCTGGCACACAGCACTGGAAGGGCTCACTCTGGGCTGGGATTTCCTTTATGAAATAATTTCAGACAACGATAAAGACCTGCTAATCTCAAGCTTGCACATTGGATGCCTTGCTTAAGCACTTTATCCTATGACCAGCATATCTTTGGAAGGGTTTCTTTGTTTTAGTCTTTGAGGTTTAGTGAAGGGTAATGTAATCTTCCAACAGGGTTAACTGACCTACTAGGTTTCAATTTAATTGGGCTGTGCTGTAGTTCAAGTCCTACATGCATTCAAAAAAATCTTTGGGTGAATTCAATCCATATAAATAATATAGTCCCCTAATATGCAAAGCAGTGTGCTAATGCACTCCAACCTCATTTGCATTCTTCTTTCACAGGGAACAGCTTTTATTATACTGTATTTTAAAATGAAGTAAAATGTGGCAAAATATTAATCTCATCATTATGCTTCCTTATAGCAATTCTTGCTGTATCTCCTGTTATGTTTGAAAATAGAGCAGTATTGCCCCAGTTTTCTGAACTCCAAAGTTTACAGAGGAGACTTTTTTTCCAGTCTGGTAGATTCAGGTATTAGGCATGAAAAAGTTCTCAGATCAAGTACCTTCAAAAACTCTTGGACATTTTGGCTTTCCAGAGTAATTTCAGAGTTCTAAAGATCAGTCCTAGGAACATGTAGAAAAGTTTGAATTTACATTTTTATATATATATACACACACATACATATACACAGTATGTCCCATCACCGTAAGATGACATGACTCTGCTAATCCTTGGCCTACACAGTTTATCAGATGAATATCCTGATCAGTAAAACAAATTTCCAGCTATGCTGGAGCTTTAGGTTTTTTTATTAATTTTACTACTTCAAAGCATTCTGCTCTATTGTCTTTGTCTCAAAGGTAAGAGATTTTTTTCGTCAGTGCAGATTTGTGTCTTTTTTGATATATCCAATACCTTACTTTAAAATTGTTACAGTAAGAACGCTACTTCCTCTGTTTGTCTGCAGCCTCTAGTCAATCCCTGTATTGCCTTATCTCTGCACAGAGGAACCACATCATACAGTATGTATTTCACAGTACAGTTAGTGTTCTTCCTTAAGACTACCTACCAGTTAAACTTACTATTCCTTTTCAGTGTTCAAGTTACCTGGAAAATGGTACTTGATATAAGTACCTCCCCATTCTACTGAGTATTCCCCTAACACCACAATGGTTAACCTAGATTAACCTCGACATAGTTAAATTTGCCTTTCATGTCTAATTACACCCTGTGATGGGATGTATTAGTTCCAATCCTCACAGTCACAAGGGACCTGTAGTTTCAAGTGACCTCTGTACTTGGACAATAATCTAAAGAGAGACATGAAAGCAGGATTAAGGCCTAGACATGTAGGATTTTGTACTAGTTTCCAAGGTCAGTTCAAAGATTTGAAGATTCTGGGCACTGTTCTAGTTGGGAGCTCCTAGAAAATTAACCTGTTTCAAAACTGACAGCAGGGAAATAGTAAATAATCTGTCTTGCACAGATTAACTTTCTATCACAAGCTTGTATCCTGGCAGATTCATCTGCTGTCCACAGCTCCCTGTGCTAGCAATTCACTTACTGTATTGGAGAATATACAGAAGCACTTTGGAACGAGCTAATGGTCTTTCCTGAACAATAAACTGTTATCTAATTATTATACAACAATCAAAGTGGGTTTTGATGCTCTGCTAATTTATTACTTTGCAGGTGATGAACTTCTCATCAATCTACTTTTCTCATTTATCTGGCCTAATTCTGATGGAATTTGGTTGCTTGGTAATTTTGCTAAAGTGTTCAATTTGCATTTAAAACCCAGTCAATGTAAGTTAATAAAATTATGTCAACTAATCACTAGGGAAATGTTAAATTGGTACAAAATAAACCTTGCTTAAAGCAGGCCTCAAGGCAATTGCTTTGCACACTGGACAAAGCTATTCAGACTGAAAAGTTCATGGAACCAAAAGAAGAGCTACAAGAAATTGAGTTTTAAGTTGTTGCTGTGAACAAATCTTGATTTGAAAATTTAGATATATGAAAACAATGTAGGTCTTAGTGTTACTTTTTTTTTCTCACACAGCAAATGTGCCTCACTGCATTCCTCTTAAGGCCACACTTCAGTTGTGCAACTGGGCATGAGCAGGACGTAATGGAGTGCTAGGAATACTTAGCCAAAAATCAAGACATCTTGTGGTCTTATGCTCCACATCACCAGCCCAAAACTGGCTGAACTTTGCACAGCACCTCAAGCAGCTTCTCTCCAGCAGGCTGGAGGCTCTAAGGGCATGCCAGGTAGAGGAAGAAGATATCAGATGATCAACACAACTGCACAAATTAACCTGTGGCTCCAGCAGAGAAGTGATGCCTGAAGTTCTTTTCTCTGGTTGTCATCCAGAGACACATCTGTGAAAATGAGAGTTTTGCCACTGGCTTCACTAAGGTAAGGACGTTCCCCTTCAGACAAGTTATTGTGAACCTCCAGTGAACCCCAGAGAGCATTTGTTCAAGCAGGTCAGCGATTTCCCCCACTTCACACATTGCTCATGCTGAACTGGCCCTGCAGTAACTGCCCCACAGGGCTGCATGTCAACTCAGCAACAAACATCTATTGTGTTTGTGTAATCTGGACATCATCCAAGTGGTTCTGGCCCTTCTAATATGCTTTGATACTGTTTAGCACAACATGGGGTTTATATTCATCTCACTTTCTTTTTACATCTACATTCAACTGCCATATACAGTAACAGGGCATTTGTTTATCAGTTCTGCCTCCTGAATAATGCACTGAGTAGCACTGCAGCATTGCTCTTGCAGGTCACCCCCTTTCACAGCTGGCAGTCACTGTGTTTACACATCCCACCATTTGCTCAGTCTCCTCTGAGCACCACATTTTCCTCTCCCACACAGCTGAGAGTCCCTTCCCCACTCTACAGTTAAATAAGAGTTCAAAAGCCCTCTCTTGTTGGATGGCAGTCTGGCTAAGAAAAGCAAAGGTGCCTGTGCCAGTAAGGAAGGCTGTTACCTGCCCTGTAAGGACATGATCCAACAAAAAATTACAGCCAGGACAGGAAACAGAGTATGCCTGAGTAACCCCAGCCTGTCATGTTGACTTACATCAAGGGACACCTTCCCCCAGGCAGCCCTCAGGGCTCCCTCCTGCTATCTCCAGCTCAGGAATGAAAATGCAAAATGACAAACCCTTGCCCTGTGGTGCCTTCCCCAGAGGGTTAGCATTTCCCATACAGTCACTTCTACTTCACAGAATGACAAAACTCACAAAGTTCAATATTTTTTCCAGGCCCAGTTCAATGGCAAGTCTTATGGTCTGGCAGCTACCCAGGGGGTGCAAAGCAACACAGTTCTGTTGGATGGGAAAGATGCTGAAAATCCATGGACTTGTACCAGTTGTCACCAGTGGAGGATCTGGACCACTGTACTTCACAAGAGTTGGCTAAGGATCAAAGCACTGCTAATATTTAGGGTCTGTAAAGAGCTAAGATGAATAAAACGTTCAAATCAGGCAGGAGAAAAATACCCAAAAGGAGAGACGACATAATTATGTTCTATAATTTCCTAAAGTACTTTCAGCACCCACATCTCAGTGTATGACTTTTATTATTAATGACTTAAATGTGTAAGTAACAAAGGACTGTGCTACCATTTGCAGTTCATAATTATGCCACATTTTTTCTGCCACCACTGATTCACTAATTTTGTTTAACATACACTGTGTTAAGAACTGTACAGTAAATCTCATTATATAAAGCAATAACATCTCCCAACCTTGTCTATGTGATTTCTCTCATCTTACCCAGAATACAGTTCATCTTTTTCATATTTGCTATACACTGTTTTGGGAATTAATAGCAATAAATGCATGCTTGTATTGCATAAAATGTGGATTCTAGCAGAAATGTATTTGTTGAAAGGTCAGTACTGAGAGCACCTCACTGAACATAGTGTATCAGCTGGGAATCAAAGGTCTAGAAAGTATAAAATGTATTACCAGTGGAACCAGTGGAGGCAGAACACAATCTAATTTGGCATTCTTTTCAAATACACACTACCATGAAAATATTTTACTTGTCAGTGCCTTTCTCCATTTGACATAGATATCTTCTTTAATGTTATATTGGTACACTCCAAGACAAATTTTACCATTTGTTCTCTTAGCCCTTTAACCAGATCCTTTACTGCTCTCCATCTGAATAACTGGACTAGATTTTATATTCATTTTCACAATGGTCAACCATATTATTACATCACAGGTCTTTGTAGTGAAAAATCAATATTCAAAGTTAATTCTATATTCTGCATGAAATTTCTATACTTCTGTAAATAGAGTGTACCTAGCTTGTGTAATTCAAAACTCCTACAGCAACTCCATGAATATTATAGTATTAGTCTAAAATTAACTTTTATGTGCATTTTGCTGCAAGACAGTTGAGCAAAGAATATAGATACAGTTAAGCCCAGACATAGTAACCTCTTCTGATCATATTTTAGAGACCTCCAAAACATTATACATCTGGGGAGGAAAATAATAAGATAAAAATATTGTTTTACAATGTACTTGGCTTACAGAAAGCTTTAATGAATATTCTCAGTAGAGAATTAAAATCCAGTACTTATTCACTGCAAGACAGTGGTATTTCTTACTAACTTCTCCTTAGTTTTGCAAGAGTAACTGAGAATTTGTGAGCCACAACATCCATTAGGGTGCAAATGCTATGGATATGGTAATATTTGCTGCACTTCTATCCACTGCAATTGATTTTCATCTGACTAGGCTTAGTCCTTATCTATGGAAGATAAGAGCTCTCCTGGACAGTTCTGTGGTTGCAAAACTTTATCTACCAGTCTCCAAATATCACCAAAATATTAAATAATCTACACTGAAGCATCACCCTGAGCTAGTAGGCAAACCAGTTATATGAGATACCTCTCCTCACAGCTTTTTTTTTTTTTTTGCTTACTATCCTATTGGTACAATTGTATCTATAAAGCAGTACAGAATAGACAAGTAGGATTTAATGATCCACTAAAAACGCAGAAGTGGAATTGTGGCTGACAATTCCTCTCTTTATTTACTCAAGCTCACAGCCAGGAAAGCAGTGTAGCAGCATTCAGCTCTAACCTTGTTCACCATAATAGCAAAAGCGCGTGCTTAACTCCAATCACGTCATCACTCTCATCCTGGATTTAATTGTCGCCTGGTTGCAGATGCTTTCCAGAATGAAATCTCTATGTCAGTCATTAAAATTTATATGCACAGATTTAGTGGACCAACTTCAGACTTTTTTTATTAATGTCAATGGAGGGAAACAGTCGCTTGAGACATCTGCACACTGGCAGGACAGTGCCTGTACTTCTGACAGCCACACAGCCTTATTCTACTAACTCCAACTATACTGACATGTTCCTCCTTGCACAAGTGTCTTTTCCCACACAAGCAGCAGCATGGGGAGGAATAACTGTTCTGCCCTAAAATTGGTGCTGGAAAAGGTTGTCACACCCAAAAGCTTCATTGCATACTCCAAAATAAAGATCAAACAAGATCATATCGCTCAGTCCAAGCAGTATCACTTCTAAATGTATCTTTATCTACTGTTCTGAATACATTATCTCTTTTTTATTTTTTTTTTACAAAACATGAAACATACAGCAAAATGAGGGCTTATCTCCAACCTAAAACATCTGGGTGGCAATCAGCTTTCTGATCAAGGTGTGTAACTTCCATGGGCTTTCAAAAAAAAGAGTTAAAAAATAAAACCTTGTTATACAACTAATCTCTCTGATGCCAGAAGTCTAGCCTTAAAACATCTCCTCCTATCTCTCAAGAAGCAGCAAAAATTATCTGTCCTTACTCAAGATACCGTGTTTGATCCATGTTGTGAAGAGGCACAACAGCATATTTAGATTGTATCACAAAGATGATACAAAGCTCAACGTAAAAAGTGCTTTGCACAGAAATCGCTGTTGTCATTGTTCGCTGTCCTTTACAAGATACTAGAGATGTGCTCTGTGCTGCAGAAAAGATAGAATATGATTTAGTTTGCATATCAAGGGGTATAAACTGAAATAAGGAATATTTGGAAGTTGACCACATCCTGCCTTAATATCCAGCCACACCAGGACACTGACTATGATGTAATGTGTTCTAGCTGGAATCTGCTTCCTTATATGCTCAGATTTTTTCAACTGAAAAATTAAATTATTAATTCTTTGGGGAAAAAATTGTATTTGCAGTCATACATTAACTAATCTTCCATTGTTAAATTGGAAATTAGGAAGATGAAAATCTTTATCCTTTACTTGACTTTTGGTACAGTATTTCTGTAAGCACACAGCTCCCACTAATGAAACACATGGCATTACATAACCATGCTACTTCCACTTGATACAAGTTAGCAGTACGTGAAGTGCAAAATTGAAAATTTTCACAATAATGCTGTTTACTGCCTATGCAGTGGAAAAGCTCTGAAACATTTGCCAAAACTCTCCACAAAGTAGAGAAATTCAGATTTCTACTTAAACATTCTTCCATCAACTCCAAAGTCCAACCAAATAGGAATTCATACTAGTCCTTATAGAATAGGGAAAGGAAGATCTAATTTGCACACAAGGGAATTTCAGATTTCTTTGGTAAGAGAGAATCTGGAAAAAACTGAACTCTGCAGTGACCCAGCTCCTGTCACATGGACTTCTGAACACAATTCAAAGTTGAAAAAACAGCATCTGGAGGATAATCCCTGCTTTAGCATATTTTTGTACATCAGCAAGCACAGAGACAGAAGAGGAATGCTCTTCACTCCAAAGTCACTGATACAAACCTGGCACATGTCAGAGCCACGACAAAGCCACTGCTCAGGCAGCCATGGGGGAAACAGGGAAAGTTTGCCCTCTGCTCCTAACAAATGAGTTACTGGACTCTGAAAACTATGGCCATAACATGAGCCCTTTCCCTTCTAGTGACAAGCTCCAGAATGAAATAAATGCCTGTATCCATTTTCTTGTTCAGCTGTCATGATTTTGGCCCCACAGACACTTATTTATTTTTTCCTGATACGTGTTCACTGCCCAGGAATAGGTGGCTGCACTGTGCTGCATGTGGATTTCCATTGCAAGACCTGTCATCCTGGCACTGCTAACAAAATACCAATGCTTTTCTGCCCTGATGACTGCTTCATTGCTGTGACTCTGATGATGAATGAGCAGTAAACACGCCACAAAATTAATTCAACCCTATGGCAGATTATTGTGAGAAGCTGAAAATTACAAAAATAGACTCATTCTTATTACAGCTTTAAGACTGATAGGTAAATCTCATTCAGAAAAGGAAACTATAACGACACAAACATAAATGTTAATGTGAGGTTCAAATGCAATTTTAAATATTTATCTTGCAGAGGTAAACAGCCACAGTGAATATCTGAAGAGTAAACACACATTAAATCAATTCTAGTGCTTGCAAATTAATCTATTCTCAAATGCATTTACTTAAAGGCAAAGAGTCTACATTGCCAAGAGCCCACACATTCACTGTTGTCAACATACTTGAAAAGCACCAGCCCCTTGTGAGCAGCCATTTCAACAGGTCAGCTCCCTGCCCAGCAATCACATTTCCTGGACTCTCCCATCACAGATTCTCAGGATGGTTTTGCTCTTTAAAGTTGAGACTGAACATTTTTCCAAAAAGTGCACACAGGTGTCAAAAAAACCCTTCAAAAGAACTCTTAACATCTCCCTGCTGGTTCTGAGATGGAGGCAGTTTAGAAAGCCAAAACACAGTTCCACATGCTTACAATAGTTTTGTTTTCACTGTCAAAATCCTGGGCTAGTACCCAATTGTAGCAGTGCATCTAAAACCCATTGACTTTTCAATGGTTTTGAATAAGTTTTTTTGACAGTTAATATCCTAACATTCCACAACTTACATCTTTGGAAACGTACTTTTCCCTATTTCCATATAATAAAGCAAACAAGGTAAGATTGTATCGAGAAAAAAAGAAGTGGGGTTAGGAACTATCACACTGCTACCTCCATGTTACCTGTAACATGGTTTATGCATCAGTACTTAAAATTACAGAACAGAAAAGTGAAGTCTTAATAACTTTCTATTCTAAATGAGTACTTTGTTTTCATTTTCAACACAGGCACATTTTCAGCTTTCAGAATCTCTCAGGACAGTAATTTTGCACATTGCCAAAGCTGGGCATTACTTATCAAAGAGTAATTATGATATTCAATGAAGAGCAGTTAGTAAGAGCTCTTTATAGGTTCATAAGACTATACTGACAAGGAGTTGGAAACAAGGATATCTAATTTTTGTCTGCATAATGTAACTAATTATGCAACAATCCACAGATTAAACAAACGTTGTATAAACATAATGCATTCATTTGTAGGCACTCTCTTGGTTTAGTTAAGCAATTGCTTTTCTAATTCTTAAGGTATCATTAAAACCTTCCTAATTTGAACAGACACAGATGTGTATCATAATATCATTTCCAAATGTAACCCTTGATACTTCAATGAAGGAAAAATTGTATTTTTCTCATGTACTTTCTAATTACTTGGTATAAAAGGAAATAACTATTGCTAATGACAAAATCAAAGGGCTTAAGATGTAGTTTTATTAGGATTTGCATACAGCAACATTTCTTAAAATGTTTTCCCCTTCACATGGGGCATAATGTATTTTAAAGGAGAACAATCTAAACCCCTAGGACATTATTTGAATTTGGTCACTCCTATGAAACAGCAGGAAACTCCTTGGTTATAATAATGATGCCCAGATATGGAGACCATTGGCAATTTAAGCCAAAGATGAAGGCAGTTAATGGACCAACATCAGATGTTCTTATATTATGAATATGCTTGTTTACAGGATTACTTATGCTAATATGTTATAAAAGAGCTTATAAGTACCTGGCTTTAATGTGTTTACCCCTGAAGACCATCCAAAATCTGCTCTGTAGGTAACGCTCATGAATTATTACAGACCTAAGAAACAATTGCTATGATATCATCTGTTTAAGCATTCAGGCTGTACATACTGTAAAAACAGTGAGCAATGTAGTAGAAAATAGATCACTTACAAACAGAATACAATAATGTAAGACTGATTAGATAAAGTTAGGTAAAACTAAAGCCAGATTAAATAAACAGACACTTTCACACACACACAAAAGGCCTTTTAGTCCAGGAGCTGTGGAGTATTTCATAAGCATGGGGTTGAACATTAATCACTAAAGTTCACATCTAATTCAGCAAGCCACTTTTCCCCCATTACTGCCAACATCTCATGGCCAGCTGCTCAATACCTGTGAGCCTTGAGCAATGCCACCTCCCTTTTTCCTTCCCAGCTGTTTTTCTTGCATGTGAGAAAAGGAAAACAAGAGTAAGATAGACAGATCAGCCAGGTTGGCAGCCATCTCTGGAGAAACCAATCCAAATCAAAGTCTCCTTGCATCTGTTTGCCAGGTCCCTTGGGACAATGACTCTCACTTGAAGAAACCTGCCTGAGGACACACAGTCCTCACACTGTCACAAGTCCTGGGCCTCCTTAGGAGGACATATGTTTCCCATTCTCCTGCCACATTACTCTTAATTTGAGAGGCACAAGTCTTGTCAGGCACAGAAATGTGGCACACACCAGAGTTAGCAGGGAACTGCACTGGTTGCAAACACGATATTTTATTCGAAAAAAAAGTCCAGGGGTGCCTTACATGCAGCACTGCTGTAAGAGCTGGGTTTGAAGGGCTGTGCTTAGCAGTAGTGGAGGTCTTGATATAGCATTGTTAGGCGCAATTTATGGCTATAATTTCAAAATTAAAGTAAGACAAAGCACTGAACTGAAAAGAGCTCAATTAACATGCAGGAGGCCAAACTTCCTGCTGATATAATTTCTCCAACTTCAATGGAACTGGAACATAAGTGAATCTGGCTCATTATTTCCTATTCTTCTGAAGACACACAGATGATACTATCTGTTATACTGTTATCACAGCATGGAAGGAGTTCTGTAATAGTGACCACTAATGCTGAATGCTGTGGAAGATAAATGCTATTTCTTGCTTCCGAACAGTGAACAGAGATATTATCTGGTCACACATAAGCCAATATTCAGTGTAAGCCCTTATACTATGCCAAGGTAACTGCCATACTAAACATGAAGGAAGCCATGGATGCAGACTTCTGAATGAGCAAGTTAAAGATTTTAAATGTTCTGTGGCTGAAGTAAGGAAACATAGGACCTAGGCCAAATCCCACTGCAGATGTGGGTTATCCCCCTGCTAGCAACAGGGTTTTTTCCCCTCAGAGCTCAGACTCTACCCAGCTATGTGTTCTATATTTTTTGCTTCCAATTTCAAAACTGCAGCCTCTTTTGCCTATCCTGGGGTAAGGGCTGAACACACTCTGATCTTGGTTTGCTGATACTTTCTAACCTGCATGCCAGGCTTTCAAAACAGATTAATTTGTCCCATTAACCCTTTTTATGCACATAGGTTCCCTATACCTGCCCTACAAACTAAGGATCCCAATTAAAGAATGACTTCCTGTGGAATGGGACACCAGAAATTCACAAAAGCACTTTATTCTGTGCTTTTATCTTCAATGAGCTTTATTTTTTGGCACATGCAAACATTGCCATATAGAGCTAATCTTGAACAAGCATTGTATTTAGCCAGGTTTGATGTCCTTCTAGAACTTAGTCCTTTTCAGCAGCAGCAACCCAAGAGATTTCATTAGTCTCATTCAACTCTAGTCAAACATTTCCACTGAGGAACAGCAACTAATTATTTACATCAAGATTAATGAAAAATATAAGAAAAGATACCACAGTTGTTAAATCTAAAATAGCTCCTGTGTCGCTACTTAAAAAATTATATATCAAATTTCATTACAGCCTCATTTGAAGAAATGGTAAGAATTAATATTAAAAGCAAATCTTCATTTCTTAGATAGTTACTACTAGTTACAAGGCTGAATACCAGCAGTGTGATACCTTTCTCTATTTCTATGAAAAATTAAACACAGTTGCAATGCTGGACCAGAAACATAAAAGTATGTCTCAAGACATTCCCCAAGAAAACAGGCACTGTTAGAAGATCCCTGTGGGTCAGATTTCACAGGTAGGTCATGTTCTGCCATCTGCTAATAGTATCACAGAGCATTATCAATTGAGACAGTGTGCACAGTTGCCTGGTGAGATACTGGATAGCTATGCAGCTGCCTTAGAAGAATTAGCCAGGACACATCAATTTGGTAACCTTACTGTAATGAAATGATAGATGACCAACTGGTGGGAAAGGCCACAGATTCCTGGATCCATGCAGTATTACCTTCTGAATCAAAGCTGACACTAAGTAAGACAGCGACATCTCTCCTCAGGTGGAACAAGCCTTCAAGGAAGCCCAAACTCTTGAAAGAAAAGTATAAATTTAAGCTCAGGAGAAACTCAGTTGCAAAGAAAAGCTTTGTTTTTAAGGAATCTCAACACGTCCTGAAATTGCTCTTCCTACAGCTTTTTGACAGCTGAAGCAGCATCCCTTTCTTGCTAAAACTGGCTTAGGAGAGCAAAGGAGATTTACTGATGATAAAATGCACCATTGCCCCATGAATAGCAGCATTTACATAAATAAGTTGCAATTACTGGCACTCTCCTGTCTTGGAGATGAGTCCAAGGTATATTTCCATGTGTACACATGCACAGATTTAAAACATTTTTACCATAGCCAAAGTGCTACTTAAATGTTGCATTTCATGATGCATCTTATCAGCTTCCTATTTCCTCATGCTGCACTTTTGATGGAAAACTGAAGGCCAGCCTTTTGTAAATAGAATTCCAACTTGTTTGAATCCTAAAGTTTGGCATCGAGTTTTGCATCAGGCCCTGATTTTGCCACAGGATCCAAGATGCAGCTATAGATTCCATCACATTTTGCTTGAGTCTTTACACAACATTTGGCTTCTAGTGTGGCTGATTATACACCAGTGACAATTCTCTACTATTCACTACCCCAAACAAATGTATCGATATCCCAATGAATTAAGCTGCAATTACTTTTCTCACACCTCTGGAATATGCTACAACCAATACATGAACAGCTTGTTTCCTTGCTTTATATCTCAGCCCAAATACTTTCACTCTGAAAACCCTATTTGCTCACCATTATGAAGGGTCAATGTCTGACCCTAGTTCTCTTGGGAGACAGTCGGCTGCCTTGGCATTTGCAGCCAGATAGAAGTGGCACAGACACTGCTGTCATAGAATATTCAAGACTGCTGCCAAGACATTTTTTGTAGCAAGCCCATAAAACTGACCACGATGTTTCTGGCTAAGTGGGTAAGAAAAAACACTTCCTGCATGAGCTAAAACCAAGAAAGGCTAATTAAATCAACCCTGAAATAATACTGAAACCACACAGTAAATGTTCCTCTCTCTCACTTAAATGCAGAAAGTTCAGACTGGTTAACCTGATTACTGCAGCCCAGGATGACAAAAGAATTGACCCAATGGAAGAAGAAATCCCTCTGGGCACTTGCTGGCATGTTGTTCTGAACAAGGGGAAAATGCTGATATGCTGTAGGCTCATCAGGATGTCTGTGTGGTAGGTGCCACATACCCATGAGTCACATCCTGTTCAAGGCACAAGTGCTCTGAAACCTCTATCTTGAAGAGCTTCCTTTAGGAGCTGAGTACTGGGTAACACTGAGATGCACCTGCATTTAAGGCTGCTGGGACAACCATGAGAAACCCCCTGCTCAAAGTTGGCCTGAAAGAAGATAAAGGCCAGATGCAGATGTTTTGATTTTTTAATGGCAGGCAGAAAGTCACACTTCTAAAGCCATTCATGTGCAGCCGTGGGGAACACTGAGCTGCTGTAGTGTTCATCAAACAGTTCTCATGCTTCAGCTGAGCTTTGCCTCTGCTCAGGAGAACGATGGTGAAAATAACAGTCTACCTATTCTGGAACATATTTTACTCTGAGCTCACTGGGGTCAGTAACAAACCTGTCCCTTCAGCAAACTTTATTTGGCTTCTTGTCATCTCCAGCTTAGAGCATAAAGGAGCTTGAATTGTTGCTTTTAGCTCTCAGTTTCCTTCTGATAAACCCACAGCACAAGAGGATCACCTAGTATTCCAGAATTCCAACTGGCCTTGTCATTCTTAGACTCTGGAGGACTAACAGCATTTACTGTTGCTGCTGCCAAAGCCAGGACAGTGAAGGCATAAACCAAAGAAAAATGTGTTAAATATTAACAACTATTTTCCAAATTAAAAGTTTAATTATACAGAAGTTATGTCTGTGGTGCAGAGTATATTATTTTAGGCAACATCACTTATCTGGGAAGATGTTTCTTTTCTCCCACCAAAGCAGACCCAGAACAACCATGAGAATGCAATAGCATGCAGAAGATCAAGTAGACCCTTCCAGCCTCAGAATCCAGGAAATAGTAAGGTTTTGGCTCTACAGTGGAAGGGGGTGGGAGAAAACAACAACAAAACCATCACAAAATAACACCCCTTCTTTCACTATTTTTTCAGCTACACAAGTATACACCGTATTTTTTATCTCTAGCTTGTTCAGGTTTAGCCTCTGTGCCCACATTCATATGAACATGCTTGCAGATCCTGTTGTTTGTATACAGTCTGATGTTACTTTCTTACAAAGGAGAAAAATTACCAACAAACATGCACTGAAGCAGACAGCGCAGTGCATGTGCTTGTTAGCAAGGTATCTTTATTACAGCAAAGCAGTTAAATATTGACCATGAAGCTGAGCAAGGGCACAAATGCTTTATCTAAATTACCTTGAGGTTTGAGGAGGTTGCTGAAGATAAAGTAGTGTACAGGGCTTACAAGAAATCAGCCCACACACTCATCTGCTGTGGAACTATCAGCAAAACTGTTCCAAGACAGATTGCAGTCTTATGGCCCAGGACTCATGTACTATGTAACTGCTCTATCAAAATACACTATGAGATATATCACCAAGCAATGCTGCCAGTGGACTGTTATTTACACAGAAAAAGGGCTGTATCCACCTTACCTTGCTTAATTCTCTGAGATCACTATAAAGAGCACAGGAGTCCACACGGGATCCTGAAGTAACACCATGGCAGAAATTCAGCTTTTCCTATTATGAAGGGAAATAAAGGAGAGTGCAGAGATGCCTTCTGGCCCTATTTGTGTCTCAAGTGCATTGTATGAGACCAGTGGGTATCCATACCAGGAGATTTCCAGGCACCAACTAAAAAAAGTGAGGCATTGATATATCACCATTCAGTAGAAGACCTAAAAACTAAATAAATCAATTTGATTACATTTTTTTCAAATCTGACCTTTTCCTGCCCATGTCTGCACATCCTCTCCCACATACACACCAGGGCCAGAGCAGCCAGCAGGGAGGAGCAGAGGGAAAGAGCTCTGAGGAGGTTTCAACTCCTACAAGCACCTCACTTCTAATCCATGCAAGTCAGCACCAAGTTTACACAACAGCCTGATTTGCAGATATGAGATTTAAAAAGTGGGAGCAAGACAGAGCAGATCTGCTTTCAGTAGGCACACTGAGCTGGGCTGACAGACCCAACCTCTCCCAGCACCTTCCCTGCAGGAGATGAGCACCAAACTGGACTGGATACTGCTCTGCTCTAACCCTACAGCTCCCGTGAAATTATGGGGGAAGCAGAGAGCTCCAGTTACCATGGCATCCCTGACAGCAGCCCTCCAAGTCTTACACTAATGAGTCTGGAGTCTGATGTTTACATGCTTAGTTTAAAAGTATAATGATTTAGGAGTCGGCAGAATTACATCAGAGTAAGAGAAGCATTTTGCCTCAAGGCTTTCTTTAGAAATTACACATATCACTTTTAAATATGCCCACCAGCATTTTAGTGTACCTTTGAGATGTTTCTGCTCTGGTACAGCATCTCAAAAGCACAGGAAGAAGAAAATACAGTTCTTCAGCATCTAGACTGTAGGACGAGAGGGGGAGGTTGGTGTCTCCAAGGAAATGGTTCAGAGCTAATACATGGAATCACTTTGTGTTTCAAATTTTCTAATAAGACTTTGACAATAAAGGCTCTTAAATCTTCATGCTTTCTGATTGATAAAGTAGGGGTATCCCTGGGCAGAATGAGGACAGCAACAAACATGTTTCAAATTAAAGCATGAGCAAGATGTGACCCAAATATCTGCATGGTAGGGTACAGGCAGCATTGCTTGTCGAAGCCTCAGAGAATTCACCTGGCACTGTTCAAACACCATTGCTCCAGCACTATCCACGGGTCCCAGAACAAAAGACACACAGTGATCAAAGGTGCATTTTCATGCATTTTTTGCTCAGTACCTCTCATTATAGTCCTGAGCCAGACAGGCAAAACAGCCAAGAAGCAGCAGCTAAAATTGCAGTTACAGCTGATGGTGCTTAAATGTGTAATTGTCACCATTATATGGCTTCAACTTTTTAAAAATAAGTTTCTCATAATTATTTCAAGATTTTGGCCTAATTCCAGTGGAGGCTTTAATGGGACTCATTCTGACAAGATATAGGATACTGTCCCAATAGAGTCTCATTTGGATATGGGCCACCTGCAATTACCAATGAGCAGAGCTGTGCAAGATTAAAAGCACAGGCAGTATAATTTCCACCTTGTGTCCCAGGCTCTATGGATTTGTTACTCATCCAGCCTGTCCATCTGGGGAGCAAACAGCATGTACTCCTTGATGAGAAACTCTGGCCAACCGACCAGCTGTGAAAAAAATAGATTACTCTTGTCATTTTTTTCTCCTAGGTAATTTGCTGGGAGTAAAAATATAATTTCTTTTAAGGTTTGCAGTTAAAAGAAGATCCAAGGGATGGGCCTTATTTAAAGTCCACCACACTTTTATTTGCTAAATGCAATTCTGAAGATATATTGCTGATGAAACAGTTTTTCCCTGTCATTTGGGACACTGGAAAAGTGAATTTCTATTATTCAGAGTACTGCTAAAAACACAATGGCTGTTAAAGGGAAAAATTCCTTATAAATGCACTACTGCACTCTATGAGAGAAAGAAGACATTATTAAAAAGGTATTAAGAAAATGCGAGAACAAAACAATCATGTTCCTGCTTCACACAGGCAACTGAACAGACAGATCTTTTCTTATTCAAGAAGGTTTTGTGCAAAATTCCACAGTTGTTCTGAAATTGTAAGTTCAGAACAAATCAGTGACCTAAAACTGCTCTTAAAAGGCAGATTGCAAATGACAGACTAAATGGCATTATAATATGAAAATTATACTTTTTAACTTAAACTCCATTGTAGTCACAGGTCTGTCAGACAGCAGCTCACACATCATGCTCTCTAACAGATTCACTGCTTGAGCTTAAGAGGCAGAGGCTTTTGCTATAGCTTGTACAATTTTTCTCAGAAAACATCACAAGAGGGTGCGAGAAAAGCCACCTTTCCTCCAGCAGAGAGTGAGGAGCCAAGCAGGTCCAGAGAGTCTGCCTTTTAAATCTATGTAAGTGATTTCTGCTCTGTGCTTCTTAGACCTTTATATCTGATAAACTAAGACTACTTAGATATGAATAAGAAACTACTGGCCTTAAAATTCTTTAACATTATCCCATTATCCCAACTGATTTTAGAAAGTCATTAGTGATTAGCACAACAGGAAGACTTATTACTCAGCACCTGCCCTAAACTATACCAACAAGTTGTAGATTTAGGCATATCAGTGCAGCAATCACCCTTTCAGGGACACAAGTTCTGTGGGAGTAAATCATGTCATAGAGACTTGAGAGCAGTGAACATAGTATGACCCCAAACTAAATCATGAGAAGTAAAATGCTCTATATCATCCTGTCTTTCCCCACCACCTACCAGTTCTAACATTAAAACAGTAAACCCTATTACTTTTTTTTTTATACGTAAAGGAACCTAAAAATCACTGAAAAATACTCTGAAATAGAGAAAATACTGTTCTCCTTTATGATTCTCCCACCATCCCTGTTCCACATGATATAAATACCCTTCTTTTCCATGCATACTGCACTTTCAATACTTGGTAATGGAAAGAGATGGATCTCAGTAATTACAAAGAGGGAAAAGTCACAACAGGAGAATCAGTGCTTGCTGTGTGTAATGCAGCAATTGCTAACCTGACCTGACTGGCAGAGGTCATGCAGAAGGTCTGACTTCAGTGCTGCCTGATGCCTCTGACTGTAAGCACCAAACTCCCCCAGATAACCGAGTGCTGTGAGAACATCATCTTCAATGTTAAAAGGAGAGAGAACAGATGTGTTCCCCCAGTTGTGAAAATCCTCTGCTAACAGCTGAGCTGTCAAAAGGAGATGATGGCAGGGAACCTGCACTACAAGCAACTGTACAGACCACTTATTCCTATGATGTCAAAGACAGAACATCTTATGGACAGCACTTACCCAGCACACACAGCACTAAAACACAGGCACATGCTTTAGGAGAAATGACCTCAAGAAGTTAAACCTGTCTCCCACTCTTATATTCAAAATTTGATCTAAGGAAATAAGAAAAACGTGCCAAAAAAGCAACATTTCTTATCTTTCCTTTATCATTTGTATATTTCAATTTATTGTAAAAGAAAACAAAAATTACTAAATTCTTGGTGGGTTATGAGTAGAGTGAGACAGAGGGACCAGTTCACCTTGTAAGACTTACACAGTCTTGATTCAAGCAAACTTTCAGTAGAGATACTGATGAAAAACACCTACTGATGATTTAGCATAAATCAATGGTAAAAATTCTACTATTTCCAAAGACTTTTCACACCCCAAAAACTTGCCACATTCTTCTAGGTTTCTTTGTAAATATGTATAAAGCAACACAGATGCACCCAAAGATACACACTGAAGTAGCCAAAATCAATTCTTTGTCTTTCTTTCTTACATAGTAATAAGCAGTCACTCCAATGGAAGTCAGTCCAAATAACAGTTTGTGACCATTTTATTAAAAAAGACCATATATATCAAAAAAGGGGTTTTTTTGTACCCTGGCACACCAAAACTCACAAGTCTGACCATTTAATTATACAGAAATATATTCCGCAATACACAAAGAGGGACATATTTGAAATATATATGCATAGGTGATTTATGTGTATTTCCTGCTCAGTATTTCAAATGTATCCTAATCAATTATTTACCATAAATAGACAACAAACCATTTCCCATTCACGATATAGGCAGCCATGGTGAACATTATAAAATACTGACTCAATACACATTTGTTTTCTTTTGACTGCACTGAAATCTATCTAGTAGTGAATATCTCCACAGCAAAGAGGGTCTGACACTGAGTTAAGAGCCATTTAAGCCTGAAAAATTAGTCTTTATCAGACCTGTGCACTGAACTAAGTTTCACATAATGAAGGCAACACGATTCAACTGCGCAAGGCTGTGTTTTAAGTAAAACGGACAGAAGGCAACATGCCCAAAACCTACAGTGTTCTACTGCTATATGAGATGAAAAGATATTTAGCCAAATATTCTGCTGGCATATGCCCATTGACTTGGAGTCAAGGCAGTCAGAGCAGGACAGAAGCTGCTAACAATTAACCATATTCATACACACAGAAATGCATTGACATGAATCCACACACATACCCAAGCTTATTCCTCATGCAGTTACCAGATTAGTCGTCTTGTGGGTACAAAAAGATACATGTTCATATTTTATACAGTACATTTGAAGTTTGAGCTACAAAAAGATTTCTGCATGTAAACGTATGGGTACATTTCCTCTGAGTGGAGAGGTATGTCAGGAGAATGTGATTTCACAGCCAGATCTGTAGCAACCACCCCCGAGATAACCCCAGAGGCAGTTCCACGGCCAGCTGTTCAAGTTCTCAAAGAATTCAGGCAGTAAGCCAGAGCCAAGCCCAGATGCTGCTATTGGGAGCTTTCCAAAGCTTTACATCTGGATCCCGTTTCTGCCAAATGCCCCATCTGCCTGCGAGGTGATAAATTCCACCTCTCAGAGGACAAGTAGCAAGAGAACACAGCAAGGAAAGGGACCACCAAAGGCACCAAATCAAAATAAGACAGTTAACACTTGGTTGGAATTTAAGAAAGTATTTTCTCAGTACTGTCCTGTTCCTCATTCCTACACCAGCTTTCCACAGAAGGCCCAAAGTACTTGTCCATGGTTTTCATCTACAGGAATATCTGATATCCAGGGGACCTGAAGCAACAAGTGTGCCAAGTGTGCAAGGGCAATACAAATGGATTCTGGGTTTTAGTTCTTTTCCCCTAACATGCCAAGAGATTGCTTAGGGAAGTTTGAAGAGTGCAAGGATTTAAATTGAAGAGTGCAAGGATTTAAAAACAGTCACAACCTAAAAGTACCAATATACAATTCTACCCAGAGACAGCAGTGTCCTGGAGAAGGGCTGTAGGTTTTAAAAACAAAGAGGATTAATTACATTCAGGAGACATAACTAGTACTCCTAGAGTAAAAACATATTCCTTTATGCTCATGAACAGCAGGAAGGAAGTGAAAACAGCACAGGAAAATATTCATCTACTAGTGGGGCAACATGTCATATTTGCAACTGAGGGCAGTGCCAGAGCAGTCAAAGAAGAAGAAATCAGTTCATGAGAAGTAACAAAGGACATTCTGTGCCCGGAACCATAAAGCAAGAAGATTTAAAAAAAAAAAGAAACAACAACAAAAAACAAACACTGTGAAAGCAGTCTAATGTGCTTAAGGTTATCTATTGCACCCCTTTCCGGCACCTTCTCTTTCAAAACTAGCAGTAGCTCAAATCCCTGTGAATTTCACAGAACTCTGAGCTCTTTTCTCACACTGAACTGTAGAAAACTCAGCTTGGGGTGGGACCCTCAATGAAAAGAACTTCTCTGAAAAAATTCCATAGCATTATGTAGCTCAAAGCCTTTGTAATATCGCTATTCTTAACTGCTCTGGTTTGTACACCACCCCAGAAAACTGCAATCATTTTTCAATAGGCTAAGCATTTGAGGAAAGCTTACATCCCATCCACGCTTAAAACAGAATTAAGGGCCAAACTAGAAAACTGCAGAGCTGCAGCACAGGCAAAGATCCGAAGCTCGGTGATAAGGCAAAGAACAGAAGACTGTGTGGACAGGCTGCACAGAGAATAGTCCAAGAGGATTTCTAAAGGGGAGGTCATGCTCAGCAAAGCTTTTGTGAGCACAACAATGAAAAGCTGTTGGGACTGCAGCTAGAAATACAAGACACTTGGATCCAGGAATGCTTTACAGAGCACATTATATAACATTAGTATATAAAGATTAATAAGTATGGCAATGATGGGACAGTTCATAGACAGGAAACAAGCTCAATACTACACCTAAGGTCAGTGATTAGCAATAGATGGGTTCAATTTGAAAAGAAGAGGGAAAAGTGACTTGCGTTGCAATCTGGCTTTGTGCAGGACCCAATTAATAAATAGGGCACAACAGCACTGTGAAGGAAGCAACTGAACTTCCTGCCTGTGCATTCATAGTGGGCCAAAGCCTTATCAATCCTGGAAAAACATCACAAAAAACTATATATTTAAAAGAAAAAAGATAACTTGAAAGCCAGTGACTTATACATAATGATAATTTAATATTAACTATCACAGACAACATAATACTAGAGGCCAATCAAGTTGTTAACCCTTTGTGCAAGGTACAACATAAAGAGAATAAACATCCCTCCCTGCTCCAAAGGCTTTACAACTGTGAGACAAGATAGAAAATACATGACACAGTGGGTCTGACTTTTCAAGATGATGAAAGCCTAATAGCAAACATGCTAAAGCATCCAAAGAGAAAATGGTCCTGGGAATAAAGGCAAACAAAAACCAGAAACCAAACAAGAGTCCAGCAGTGAGAAGTTATGGAAGCAACCAAGGTTGACAGTAAGCAAGCCAAGGAAATCTCCTCAGAAGGTCCCACAAGAAGGGTAAAAAAGGCACTAAAGACAGGACTGAGAACAACAAAAGGAAATACATATGTGTGTATACACATAGGCATGCATACACATAAGCACGTGTATATTGACATATATAAACAGATACAGGGGATTAGACTTTCCTGGCAAATGAAGCAGAGCTGTGGGTTAGGACAGTAAAGGGAAACAAGAATATGACTGGACTTCCAGCACAGAACTGTGGGGTTTACTGCTGCTTTTTACTGTTTAGTGCAGCTTGAATCCCTCAAGTCCTTTCTGGTTTAGGGGACTATTATACGAGAATTTTGGTCCTACTGGGTGCTAGAGTGACCTGCATTATTTTCCAGAATTGAAAGCCAAAGATTTACAAACATCCTAAAGCATCACTAGGAAAAAGCCAAAATCTTTAACAAGAGATTGGCAGGTAGCCAAAAAAGCAGAGCTGCTTACTGGCATGGGCGGAATGCATTTCTGCAAAGGACTGAGCACCACTTTGATTTAACAGAAGAGCAATGCTGCATTTCTGCCTGAAAGCCAGTGTAAGATTAATGCCTTCTGATGTGAGACTACTGCACACCAGAGAGAACAGACTGACAGAAGCATTAACTAATGTTTGTAACATTAGCCTCTTTTTAACCAAGGGCTGCTATAAAGCAGTAGGCAACATTACATGTCACTTTAATAAACCCCTAAAAGCTAAGTTCCAAATCTAGCTGTTAGTGCATACAGGAATACATCTGTGTGCATGTGCACATATATGTACACTCTGTGAAATGTCTTTTAAGATGAGTGCTTGTCTTTACTGGTACAGAATTGCACAAGCTGAGAATTGTCCCTTTTTAAAGGAAAGTAACAGCATTGCGAACTTAGGTGTTTTCCAAGTTTCAGGGAGATTATTTGTGACCCTAAAGATACTCCTCTGAAAACTCCAGGGGTTTTTACAGAATTTTCTATCAGGACACATTAAGTTGGTACAAAAATCCTGCCTCACTGCCAACCAGTAGTTGCATCAATTTACAATAGACTCAAATATGGCTTACAAGGAAGGAACCCAAATTCCATCTTTGCCATGTCCTGTACTGCAAAACTGAAATTGAGCAATTTTGGGGTTAGAGATGAAAGAAAGCAATGTGCTTGTAGACTCAGGCTCAATTCCAAACAAAAGCAAAATTTAGAACAAAATTAGTATTCTGAAGCCTGTGGTGAACTCTACTGAGCTAGAGACTTCTCATTTATCCATTTGCAAAATTTAAGACATGCCTCCAGCTTCAGCAAGACTAAAATCAAAACTATTTCTACTTTTCCTCATCACTAATGCAGATTAATTCATTAAGAACTAAGCAAAGACCATCAATCTAGCTTCTAAGTAATCAATAATAAAGTCCTATAGGTTCAGAGTGACCCATCTCTATTTTCACTGGGAAACAATTAGCAGGTTGTTATTAGAGTATATTGGACCAATTCCGATAGAAATGGAATTAAACTGATTTAATTAACACCTGCATATTGAAAGACATACAGAACAGCTCTGGTGAGAAACCTACAAGAAATGTGATCCCCATCTGAATCATCTCTGAAGTTGCTCTGTGGAAAAAGACAACCCTGCTCTTCTTAACTAAGTCTTTGTGTTTCAGCCAGTTAATTTTAGAGTTAATTTCTTATTCACATGCAGTCGTCATCTTCTTTTGATTGCACATGAATAATGAAGTAAGGTTAAAAAAAATAAAAATAAAGAAGGATCATTTGACAGCAATACATTCATTGTTCTTTAACTCAAGCAGCTAACTCATATCTCCAGGTTCCAGCAGACTACTGAAAGGAGTGATAACCAGCCTCCAAATAATTTCTATGCCTGCAAACATGTTAAATACAGGGCGTTTCTCTCCTGTGCAAAAGAATCTCTGTATCATCATCCTGTTTCTCCTCAGACATTTCTACTGCTGCGCTGCTTCGATGTTTCACTTGGGCTGGGAAGAAAAAAATTAACAGATCTCTGTTCATCTTTTCTCTACAGCCACAGTTTAGAAGTGGCAATAGGGCAGATAATGTGTTTGACCTTGTGGGAGTGGTGGGGGCCTCAGGGTACTGTGCTCTCGTGCTCCCTTCCTTTCTTTGGGACCCTACAAGCAATGGACAGAGGCTTACAAGGAGATGAAAAGATTCCTTTTCATTTGCTGTTGAAATTAACTGATCAGACTGTCATCTGTAGGGTCCTGCTCTTCCTTTTCTTGTATTCTCCCTGCTGTGGGAATGAAACCGCAAAGAGAACAAAAGTGCTACTCAATTCAACTAAAAGGAGTTCTCTGAAATAGCAAGCTGTTAATGTACATACTAAAGATCATCTCCCATTGTGCTTGTCAACCAGTTTGCCAATCATTTGGGCTAATATCATCTTTTTTCTTTATCTTAAAGGTTCACAAGTTGCCATGACAAGTCTTGAAAAATAAAACCTTAAATGCTTCTTCAGATAATTGATGACATGTGTCCTAGTTCAGCAGGAGGGACCAGTTATCACTGTGTGGGAGTGATTAAAGCTGTGTATTCTACACCCTCTATTCATTCCCCAAGAACAATGGACCATTTGCAGTTCCTGCCCAGGAAGCTGTTAGCACCTCCACACCCGGCCTGAGGGGGTGTGGGTGCTAATGGGCCATCAACAGCTTAACCATACCCCATGACTCATAGAGTTAATCACCCATTGTGTGAGTCCCCGCCCTGGGGGAGGGACTGGGTGCTCCCTGAGGGTACATAAACGGGGCTCAGAAGGCCTTGAGCAGCTCATCAGACCCAGAGGAGCAGCAGGACGTCGACAGGAGGAAACCACTATTCTTGATCAGACTACGACCATCACTCCTGACTCGACCACAGCTATCATCTGCACCAACAGGTCAGAGAGCCCAGCCGGGCAGGCGCAACAGCGCCACCTGCTGTCTGTGGATATAATCACATTTTCCCTTTTGGGGAAGTAGCCAAGAGGATCTTTTAGACTGTTTTGCCTTGTCATTTGGGGGTGGAGGGGTTTGTTGCAGACTGTTATTGTATATATACATATGTGTTGTGGTTAAGAACTGTTATCTTTTCCTTTACATATATTTTTCCTAATTAAAGTTCTGTTCTCTAAATTCAAAAGAGAGGGATTATTTATTGGCCAACATAGATAACTCAGTTCTCCTTTGAACTGAGACAACATGTTAAACCTGGGTCAATAAAGGTTAAATATAAATTCATGTGCATTTCAAGTCAACAAGGATATTTTGGAAAAGAGCTCTGCAGAATTCAGAAAAGAAAACAACTACAAAAGAACAGCTAAGAAAGCCTTTGGACTTTGCATCAGGGATAGCCCCATTGTGAGCAACACCTGCAATCCTACATCAGTCAAATAGAAACCTAAGGACAACATTCCCAAATATCTCATTTTGATGGGCAGGACCAAAGAAACAACTTTATAATGCATCCACCACAAAAAGTTACACAAGAGGCACAGACTAGTTCTCCAGCATGAAAGAGAAGCAGACAAGTGTCATAAATCAAAACTATCAATACTGTGTGAGGTTTGTCACCTTCACCTGAAGCTCCTAAAAGAACAGAGTCCTGACCTTGTGTTAGGGTGTGTAGGCAAGAGCCAGCACTTCATCAGCTATCATGGATAACTATTTGCATTGGAAGTCTTTGGTTAAGCTCAGCAGTGACTCAAGGAGATTCTTATGATGGTGGACTAGTTTCAGGGTGGGAAAATAAAAGTGTTCTGGAAAAGGACAGGAGGGGAGAGAAAGCAAGAGAAAAAGCAGAGAGCTAGATCTGTGTGTGGGGAAAAAATTGCCTTTCTTTAAAAAAAAAAATCTCAAGATCACCATTAGAAATTCAGGTTTCCCATGCAAAGATGCAATCCAGCATAAATTTAGTGAAGACTATGGTCTGATCAATATTCATTTAGATTGTAAAAAGGTGTCATGGCCTAAAAAGCTTTAAAATTACACCTGCTATCAACAGAGCAAAGAACATTTGAAGACTCAGATTACATTATCTAGCACCTGATAGCAAAGACATTTATAAGAGCAACCTACAATGTTCGGGGATTTCTGCTATCTTTAAGTTAAATTTGGCAGATGAGCTACAATACTTGAACAAACACGCATGCACATTGATTGTGCAAACAGCTTTCAAGCCAAGGGAATTTTTGGACACTGAAAATTCTTTCCTTCTCCATATGTGCATGTAATGCATTATCTGGAAAAGCAGACACCCCAAAGCTTTGAAAATGCTGGGACTCCTTTGTAGCTAAGGCAGAAATTTTCTACTCAGAGTTGCTAGCTCTTTAGAGAACACCTTACTTTAAATTATCTCTTCTTCCTTTCATCAAGATCATTAATTGCATGTGTATTTGCAGTGCTATCTGCGACAGGTGTCACATATCTTTGCCCAACTCATTTGATTAATTGCCTCCAAAGCCTGTCTCTGACTAGGGGGCATGCCACCTTTTACTACAATCCCTGCCAGTCACCAGCAATTTATTTGTCACATGTACACACACAGGCCTAGCTAAGTACAGCAAGGATCTATGTTACCATGCCCATCTCATTCAATTAATTGCTTCAGTGGCAAGCCCCTGGCCAGTACAAATTTGGGTAACTGCAGTGTTAAATCACCCATGCAAACATCTTCCACATATATACTAAATCCATTTACTGGATTTACCACTCACCCATTTTCTGTCACCATATACCCCAGTCCTTGCCACTCATTTGAAGGTTAAATATCGCATGCACAAGCTTGGCTCCAGCTGCCAGACTCTGCCTGCCCTTTGCTCCATGTTGTAGAACATGCTAGGTGAGATCCCGTTCTTCCCAGATCCAAATCTATTTTATTAGGTAGCAAATGTCAGGATTTAAAAGCCAGATGGTGTAAAATTCACATAACATCAAATTATATCTTATGGAACTTACCTGTATGCCTGGTTGTTTCACAATGCCCAGAGAGCTGCAGTTCACACCAGGTATGCAATGACCAGGAATTTACACTTGCACACCCTGAAGAGGATACAACAGGCAGGAGGGGGAGCTCCAGAATGCCCAGCTCAATAAATGGCATGTGCCATTCAGGCCAGAAAAGGTATTAGGTTGAGGTATACACATCCATGGGCTTCAATGAAGAAGACTGACCTTATAACTGCAGTTGTGACCAGTGCCTATGCAATATGAACCAGGCACACGAAGAGCATAAACTGCTGCCAAGTTCACAAGTACAAAAATTACTAATCCCTTCAGCAGTGCCCAAACTTCACAAAAATCAATGGGAGATCTGAAACTGTCATTACCTACAGCAGGACTCCACCTTAGCCTGGCACTTGTAACTGATTTTTCAAAGTCAGAACTGCAACTGGTACACAACACTTCTAATTTCTTTAAAATAATGATTAATCACTAAACATTCCCTCCCTCAAAAGTTACCCAGTAATGAAACAAACTCATGAAAACAGGATTATAAATGGACCTGATAAACAATTCAGCCTGAGTGCTAGTGATTATGGGTTCATAATTGTCGTGGTTTAATCCCAGCCAGCAACCAAGCACCACACAGCCACTCCCTCACCAGTGGGACTGGGGGGAGAATAGGAAGGGTAAAAGCATGGATTGAGATAAAGACAGTTTAACAGGGAAAGCAAAAGCTGTGCACACAAGCAAAGAAAACAAGGAATTAATTCACTGCTTCCTATGGGCAGGCAGGTGTTCAGCCACCTCCAGGAGAGCAGAGCCCCATCACATGTAAAATACTTGTGAAGACAAACGCCATTAATCCAAATGTCCCCCTCTTCAAACTCCACAATAGAAGTGAGTCAAAACTATCTTCATTATTAGTAGAAGTAATTTATGGGGCAGGAAGTAACAAATCAGAAACAAACAATACTCAGAAAACCTTGTTGGCCTGGCATGGGTGAGATGGTGCTATAACATGAACAGAAGCAGCTGCTGCCTCTGAATCCTTCATATGTGACAGTTACTCACACTGCATCTCATCAGTCATGAAAGCACACATGCTACCTTCAGACTGAATCAGAAGCTACACAGTGAGCAGTTATGCTCCAGGTTCACAAAATTACACAAAAAGGTCAAATATACCCTGGCCATTCTTCATTTAAGAGTCACCCACACAGCCATGCATTCACAGCAGATTTATACATCAGTTAAGCGACTGCTGTTCATTATGGATGCAGGACCATGCTCAGACTAACTACTGCAGTACAGTTGTATGCATTGGGAATGATATTGTGATTTCTCTGGATATTGGCCACATTTATGGAGCCTTATTTATTGATCTAGCAAAGGTTTCTGATACAGTTGACCACACATTTTTGTTACAGCAGTTTAAGCGTGACACAGATTTTACTGTAGCTTGGTTTAGCAGCAATATAATTGGTCACTGGGTATTATGGGGAAGCTGGCATTGCAACAGCTCTGCTGTGTCTGCACTACAAAGAAAGGACATCCTACCCCCACAGACGTTTGCCTGGCATCTCTTTCAAGTAGGGCAGATTCACTCACCACAGCCTGCCTGATTCCACTGAAAAGTGAGTGACAGACACACTTGTATTCTTCAATGGAACCTGTCCAGAGCTTCAGCCTGGGCAGATAAGAGACAATAACAACTGTAAACACACTCCTTGCTCCTCTGTTACACAAAATTTATTTAATATTTAAGATTATACAGTGCCCTTATAGCACCTTTAACTCTATGATGATAGTATCTTAATAAGTACATATAGCAAATTAAACTTGAGGTTCAGCAAGAAATACCATGTCATCTCTAAACTGAGATGTTAACTCACATTTTCCTGTGGAATAAAAATAAATTGAACTTTGAATACTATATGGCACTCAAAGGTTATGGCTGCCTCAATTTCTTTGCAGAAGCAATGAAATGTCCAAAGAGCCCTTCAATGAATGGAGGAAGTCCAAAAACATTCCTCCACAAAGCCAAGAAGACATGGAGGTGGTCTTTCTTATCCCAACAGAATTCATAGCACAATTCCCTGATAGAACTTCAGACACAGCCACATGTAAGTGTTACACGACAAACACACATGGCCAGGAGCTCCTATGACCTTACATGCGTTTTTGTCTCATGGAAAGAGCTGCTTAACTAATCTCATATCTCCAAGAAAACTGTTGCATTTTCCACTCCATAGTATATTTTGTTTCTATTCCAGTTCATCCAGAATTATATTTCCATACCTCACACAAAACAGCAAAGCTGATCTCCCTTTGACATTCTGATTAAAGGTACTGAAAAGCATTCCCTGAACATTTACACACAAAATGGCTTCAGTCCCATTCCAAATTATATGTACTTACTGAAATGGGATCCAAAAATGGATAGAACTTGAGATCACACATTTATATTAATTTTAATGTTCTCGAGATTAGTCAGAATTTTTTAAGCAAATCATTCATTTACTTGAATCTGTTTCACATTACAGAGGATGGTTGCACTGAGATTTTAAATCAATTTTGGAGTCCTTTCCTACTGAGGATTAAGTTTGATGATTAAAGGGACTTCATGTTAATTTCAATAAAATTTTGCTTCCCCTTTCATTTACTATTTTATCAATTCAGTAAGAGAATTTTGCAGTCTCAGAGCTCAGCTCTTGAGGTCTAACACAAGTTTCTTGGTAGGCTTTTCTTCCTCCATTTTGCACTATGATAAAGGACTTTAGCAATGGTCTCTCTCCCCTTTGACACTGACCTGCTGGAAGACTCCTAATGTCCTTCTCACACCCCACTGTTCTTACTAAATATCCTTTGACAAAGGATCAGAAAGTGAATGACCAGCACATCCCCATGACTACTGTGGGTTACCCCCATAGCTGCTAAGAAGAACAAATACAAATCACAATCTGTGAGCAAAAAGCCAAGAATATCCCACAGGCAGCACTGCTGATGCCTTTAGAAAATTTCCCTCACAATTATGAAAATCCCAGAGACTACTAAATAAAAGAGAACAAACCAATGGTAAATTTCAGTCCCAAGTCTGCGTTATGAGAACCGTGGAAGCCCCGACCTAAAAATCACACACAAAAGGGCAGAAAAAGGCTCCAGGGTGATCAAACACACTCCCTATCCCAAGGCAGCAACAACATGCCTGGCTGTTCCTCTGAATTACTTGTCTTACCTTTTCAATAACTCTGCCCCCCTCACTCTGGGTCTGCCCAGCTGAGAAAGGACCCACATTGGCATCACCAGGAGTTCCCCCAGGAAGGAGCAGTCTCCCAGTGCAGACACCCTCAGGACTCCTTCCCAGGGTGTCATGGGCTCAGCTGGGACCTCTGTTCCCTATTCTCGTGCAACAAATCCAAACAAAATCAAAATGAGCAGTGATTGCTTCTGACAGAAGAGAGAATTTTTTTCTACGTTGTAGTAATAATAATTTCCCACTTATTTTCTCAGCAATTTGCTTAAAGATTAGATTTGGCTAATTGTAAAAGAAATATTCACGACCACACAAAATTTCATTTCATATTCCCCATCAAAAAAAATACTTTCAATGAAAACTGATGGATTCACAAATAGTCTTTGTCACCATAAGTTAGATTTTTACCAAGTACACCTTCCAAGTGCATAAAATATTGTCCAATTGCAAACCTGGTACCAGTTTTGCAGACAAAGTACTCAAGGTCAAGCTAGAGATCAAATAGCTCAACAAATAGTGAGGGTTGAAAACACACTCTTACCCTCATGATCACCTCCATAGCATATTCTTCCTGTGCCATCTCATCCCTCGTGGCTCTGGCAGCCACCTCCAGGAAGCTACATACTGACATCACCTACATCCTGTCCATGGACATTTTAAACACTTCAAATCTGTTGTAAGTCTCTCCCTCATCCCTTTTTAAAGTAAATCTACCAAAGAAACAAGCCCTTTTCTCTGTGCAGAACATGGAATTTTCCCCCTCAGGAGACAGGGTTAATTTAAGACCCAACACCTAATGATTGAGCAGAGCCAGAAGGAGGAAACATCCAGCTGCCAAAAGGGAAGAATTCCAAATTTTTGTCCTGAGAAGCACAGCATTTGCTTCTTCCATAAGTGTTCCCAAGAAGACTGTGCCTAGAAAAGAGACTTGGAATCATTTTTAAGGGATTTCAGTCTCCCACTGAGTCCTGTGCATTTAGGATGTCATGCTAATCTACAACTCAGTCCGGATCTTCAGTTCTCACTCAGGCTGAAAAAAGGGTACAAAAACTGTTGCCCTATTTTTTAGATAAGCAATGATTCTCATATTGCTGTCAGCAGTTTGATTAACAGTTCCTGCTCAGCACAGATTTCAGAACTCCTTTTGAAAGATATTTAGACAGAACATTTGTCTGAGGAACTCACTGGAATCAGTCTGGATTTAAAAACAATAGTTTAACATGCCAACATGACTATTAAACACACAGAAGCTTATGGCTTCCTTGCAGTTCTGAATGCAGAGCTGCTAGAGACCATTTTTATTATAACCAATGTGTAGAAACCCTTTGTGGTCATTTAGAGTTTTGAGCTGAGCCCATACCAAAGCCAACAGTATCTGTTTCACAGTACACAGTTCTTGAGACGCCTCTGAAGCTTTTATCAGATATTTCAGCACCCAGGTATTGAGCACAGGTGACAAAATACAAGAGTGCTTCCATCTCTGTCTGCACTCCTTGAGGGAAGAAAACAGGTTCTCTGTTCTGTGCCACTGCTGCCATCCAGAGCCAGTATGAATGGCTGTTTTTTTGGAAGTCTGACTCCAGTAGGAGGATATCTGCTAGAATTTCACACTGCAGCACTGCTAGGTTTTATTTGCTGCATTTGCAATGCCATCCTTTTCCCCCTTTAAACAAATTGACTGTTAGAGAACATCACAGAGCGAAAACAGCTCCAAAAATGCTGGCACTTTGAATGTTACACTGGAGGATGGGAAATTTGTATCTTTTGATGGAACAAAGTCACTGGCTTTACTTTGCTGTCGCATTTTGTTAAGCATGTGTCCAGTTTCATTTACATGGCTGTTAACATCCCTTTTTTCCTTGCTTAGAAACACTGAGGCCAATACCACAGAGCTCACACTGGAAATGGAGACACAAGAATGCTTCTCTCTATATTTATACACTCACAGCCCTAATGTCAGTGGCAACAAGAACTAATATACTGGCACATTTTAACTATGACAGTCACTTAAGGTCTCACATTTCTGAATTTGATGCCCAAAATATGAAGATTTAGTTTATTAATTAAACAAAATCATGTTTGCCATGTGCTGAGATGAGAGCTTTTTTGTTGCTGTTCTTCAGATGGATGTAGGGGTGTGGAAAAGGGGAGGCACACGTCCTGCATTTTACTGCTGGATCTCTTCCATGAGTCCTGTCCACTACATTCTGTTCTCTTCTCCTTTCCCAACTACAACAGCTTCACAGCAAGCTCTTCATCCTAACATTTCCTGCCAACTAATGTCAGAAGCACACAGTATGTTACAGTTTTACATGTTGGATTTAATTTCCAAAGATGTCAGAGCTATAATTGTGAGCACAGTGGACACTGGTCTTGGCATTTGCCAAACTGTGCTTGTAGCAGAGAATTGTCCTCAAACAAACCAGCCCCTTCAGGGTAACACTGCACCAGGCAAGGGCATGCATAGGATTTAAACACAAGAGAAAGGTCTTTCCATATGTGACATGATGCAAAAAACAGCCTAACAACATGTAAGTGATGCAGGACTGCACATACCAATCTAACCCAGGTGGTGTCATTGAGGTTGCTCAGACTCCCCAATACCTGACAATACATAGGAGGATTCTCCAGAGCAGGAACTCATTTCAGCTACACAGACTCTCAACAGCATTGTCCTGCATCAGCATTCCATTAAAATGAACAGGAACATTTAAAGACATTAAATATTAATAAGGTGAGCAGAATTCAGCTCATAATAGCTTCAAAAAAGTTAAGTTCTTAGGCAGCATGGGGGCTGCTGTATCAAACTGCTGAATGCAGTGCAGGCGTTCACTCACTTCCACAAAATGACTGCCTGTCTCCATCATTTGACAGTGAGAGTTGAGACTCATTTGACAGTGTTCTTGGTAGAATCAAATATTTCTAAATTTAGAAATTCAACAGGGAATCTCTCTTTTTTTGCAACTTGAGAACATTGGCACCTTCTAGACAAGTTACTACTATAAGAGCAATTCAAATTTTTGTCTTTTACATCTCAGTACTAAAAATAGTGAAAAATGCATCAGGCTGATTTAACAGAAGACAAACTCATTTTTTGTATAGTTTCCAAGAGCTATATTTTGCCTTTGTATTATGATACACTTAAATTATGTGCTCCAAAGAGGAATATTTAATATATTTTAAACCATGCTGTACCTTGTGTTCTGAATGAGAACCAGCCAAGGTGTGCGCCTTAATGAAATGGAGTTGGTTTTGATTGACTCACATCCCCTTTGAGAAGAAAGGTTTTAGGTTGGGATTCAGCAGGTGGCACTGTTACACATAATTTAACACTTTTTTACAGGATAGGTATACTTTTTTGATTTGGAGGTGGATTATGCCTTTGTTAGGTTTTCCAATGAAGTTTCTTTCTGGAGAGTAGAAAGGAGAAAGACAGATCTTCCAAAGTACAGAAGGCTCTCTCTCTCCACTTTAAAGGCTCTCACAGGAATCAGCAGTTAAAGCAGAAGTCAAGGTGTAAGTTGGAAATGCTGAGAGACATGATACATTTAACGTCAAGACCATTTCTGTTTCAGGAACAAATTGTACATTTAAATAAATCTCACATCACTTTGAATACAGCCATCATCCATATTACTCAATTTTCAATGGGGAGTCAACTCACAAAAATTCCTGAGGGGCAAAACCTTCACATCAGGAATGCTCACAATATTTAGTAGCATTTATAAAATTTTTAAAAAGAAAAAAGTACCTAATGCTTTTTCTTATTGTGAATGTTATTTTATTGTACTGAAATTGGTACACTCCTCTATGTGAGCACCAGCAGATCTACTTGGGTTAGGAACATAAAAAATCTGGGTATAATACTTGACCTCTGTTCTCTTCTGCTGCCCTTGCATATTTTCTGGGATAACTGTAGTCCAGGTCCTTGGTTTGGGGCCCTCTATCATAACTATTCCCACAACTAGAAGCCCCAGGATAAGATGCACTGACTTGTAGTTCCTCACCAAGGAAGAATAAAGTATTAAAAGTCTTCTAGCAGCAAGGAAAACAAACTGCTGTTTCAGCATATCCATCACTCTCCAGTCTACTCTAAGATCACCAAGCACCTCCAGCAATGTGCACTGCAGCATATGAATTTGTCTTGAAGGCAGAAAGATGATCTCAAAGCTCCAGCCTTGTCTTCTTGTATCTCCCTCACTCACCCACTTTCACTGTCAGTCATGACAGAATTACTTCCTGGCCTGATCCCACTCCGCTTCCTGTAACATAGCTGACTGTCCATCAGCCCTTCCTAATAAACTCTAAAATGTGACTTCAGTTTCAAAGAACTGATTCTTTATCACCTTTGCTAGTATTGCAAGGAATGAGGTTTTTTTAATCCATGCAGTTTTGCTACAGTAGCCAACACACTCGAATCAGATGTAGGTTTTGGTGTTGTTTGTTTTCAGAGTGGGGTTTTTTTATTCCTATCTACTTGCATAGAATTAACCAAACATAAAACAAAGTACCTTTTTCATTTTTTTTAATTTAAATCATACTATTCAAACTGACTTGTGCCATCAAAACACCATCAGAGGATCAAAAAGCTTTGAACTCCTAAGAAGGTTGAGCTGAGCAAATAACAGATATTGCCACCTAAGCTTTTGGGGAAAGGTAAGTATGTGAAAGCATCAGGAAAGATTTATGAGAGAGGAGTTTTATCTATTTTGAGGCAAATCTATACTGAGATTACAACAGCTTTTAAAACAGATGTTTGAACCAGGAAACCACAGGTGGGAAGAGTCAGATGGCATCCTCCTATGAGGGCAAAAGGAAATCAGGAGAGAAGATCTATAAAGGGCAGTCTGTATCCATTACAGACTCTGAAGCAAGGGACCTTACTAGCAGATGCCATGTGGGGAAAAAATGAGGCACTTGTCAAAGAAAAAGGAAACTATTGGATTGTTCTGCTTTCCTTGTAAGCATGCTCATTTCTTTACCAAGGGGGTGGTCAAACACCAGAACAGGCTTCCAAGAGAGGTGGTCAATGCCCCAACCCTGTCAGTACTCAAGGGGCCTTTGGACAGTGGCCTTAGGAATATGCTGTAACTCTTGGTCAGACAAGTCATAAACCTACAGTGAGAATGATTTAAATATAATTTGTTCCTGGATACGGCACAAGGAGTCTGTACTTCCAAAGACATGCTGCTTCTTTGAATTAGCATTCGCCTTTGAACTCATGTCCATTTGTAAAGTTAAGGCTTTGGCACCAAGAAGAACATCAGTGCTATACAGAAGCTGCCTATTTGGGAATGAATTTTCTTTCACCAAGACTCCAGTGACCTTCACAGAACATGGCTGATTTCCATGCCTGCAAGTTATTCTGATAGGAAACTAATCTGTGCAATTTGAAGGCGATGTGTAAGCTAAGGAAATCAGCAGAGAAAAACCTCAGAGACCAGTATCAGATGGAGTCACAGAGACTTTTAGTATGGTAGGACATGCTGGGCTATTCTCTCTGTAAAACAATACCATCTGCCTTCTCCCTTTAAAAATTAAAATTCAAATGAAAGCATAATTCTGACTGTTTCAGCCTTTATCAAACTCAACTGTTCAGCACAGCATTAAATAGTATGAAATAAGGACTCTTGGAGGACTGTGCATACTGCATGAAAGCATTCATTAAGTCTAAGTTATGGTTACTTCCACTGTCAAGTCAACAATGCACAATCAGTGGTGGCTAAAATTTTAGGCTGCTATGTTAGACTAACAAATAGCTTTTGAGTCTATATAAATTCTGTTTCCTGCTAATGAGGACAAATTATATGTCACTATGGAATTAATTTCTTTCTTTGCACTAAACAAAATAACAGGAAGAAACTTCTTGCAGATACAACTTTGTAAAAACTTGTTGTGATTTTTGCTAGAGACAGCATTTCTGTTTTCAGCACTTTGGTTCAGCATAAGCATACACAAAGACAGGGCAAAGACTAGAAGATTTGAATTCAAATATTTCCAGACTTTTGAGAGAAAGAACAAAAATAAATTGACAATTACACCTCTACGTGATTCCAAAAGTGCCCCATGTTGTCACAAAGACCTGGATTCACATCAAAGCAAAGCATCTCTGAAGCTCAGGCTGTACTGAATCCGAACAAGTTTTATGACCAGGACCATCACTAGTTAGAACAACCACCCAATTATTGAATACTCTTACTAAAGTTCATAGGCTGCTCCTTGCTGGCTTGACAAATGCCAACTCAGAGTCATTCAAATCAGCACTACAAAACAACATCCCAGACTCATTTCCCTCTGACTCTATCACCACCACCAAACCTTGTCAATGGATCATCAAATGGTTTGGGTTGGAAGGAATCTTAGAGAACACCTACTTCCAATATGTAAACGCTTAAGTGTTTTCATCAGATTTAGAGCAAAGGTTCCCCAGAATTAAACTTTAAAGAATAAATCAGGTTTATGAGGATGGACTTGGGGAGGTATAGGAGAGAAAGTCTCCTCCCAGCGGCTCACCTTCGTTCCAGATGGAGGCAATTGAATTCTCACTCCCAGTTTCCACTGGGGGCATCACAGGAGCCGGAGACACTCAACTCAAGGCTCTCTGCCGAAGCTCAGTCCTCAGTGGAGTCTCTCAGCTTTTCCCTAGGGACAGGCTGGTCCTCTGGATACCAGGGGGTCCTCAGTCGAGTGTCTGTTCAGGTGCCATTTGACGAAACCTTTCAAGGGTAAGAAGCAGAAGCAGACTGCAGGTAAGGGTATGATGGAATGGCACATTTATTAAAATGCCACTGGCTTATATGAGGGCAGCATGGAACTTTCCGGAAAGGCTGTTGAACTTGGGAGGAGCCTGCAAATCCTCCTCCATGAAAGGAAAGATAGGGGAGATCACAACCATGAAGAGTAAACAAGGGCAGAGATAACCACACAAGGAAAGGCTCCACTGGGGCAAATCTGACCAATCAGCAAGCAGGAACAATGTAAGGGGGAAAACCAAACTCCATTTTGTATAGCATAAAATAATGGTATTTAACTTCACAACTGCATGTTCATAAACTAGAAACCTGTAACAACCCGATATATGACAATAAACTTTCTCTTCTATGAAACAGCTCGTTTGTAGCTCTCCTTGATTCCTCAATCTTGTCAAGTCGCTTCATGGTCTCTCTTCCATTTAGCATAATTCTGTACTCCTACACCAACATCGCTGCCAGGAGCAAGGGCACCTTCTGCTAGCCCAGGTTGTTCAAAGCCCATCCCATCCAGCCTTGAACACTTCCAGGGATGGGGCACTGTCTCTCCCACCCAGCCCCACAGTATCTCTACCCGTGTTTCTCACACCTGTACAGCCAACCTTGCTGGCTTCCGTCACCTCAGGGTATTTTTTTATTTTCTGTCTCTGAGCCCCACAAAGCTCAGAGAATTTCCCAGTGAACAATCCACCCTCCCTTCTCTGGGATGCCCAGAAAGCACTGTGAGCAGGCTGCTGGCACAGTCTCACAGCTGCCTCTCACGCTAACTAGGACAGGCTCAGCAGTCTCAGGTGCTCCCCCATCTGCCCACAACCAGGTTTTACCTCCTCTCCCCTATTCCTAATTACCTTTTGAACCAGTTCCTTTGCATTTCAGTACCTACCACAGCAGGACTCTGGCCTAATATAGAGGTAATTGGGTGTTACTAGAGCATAACTACATGCTATTACAGACATTATTTTCTAAACTGGTCAGCCAGACAGCCCCAGAAGCTTGCTGCCATTAATGCTAGGAGCAGGTAGAGGAAACTCCATACTCTGGTGAAAGAACAAACTACACAATAACCACATACCTGAAAAACGTGAAAGTAAACTAAATTAAAACAAATCAGCAAATGAGTAGTAAGAGAACCTAGATGCAAATTAAATGCATAGCACACATCCCAAGACGGCAGGGGTGCAGTTTTGAATTACTATGTTTATGCTATTGCGAGAAATGCTCATGTTTACCAATAAAATTCAGAAAGTGACAAAGTCTTCGAAGCAAAACTAAACTTTTTATTTAACAAATTCAGCTGAATTAGTGTGTCCCTCTGGCCTAGGAGACAGACACAGGGCAGTAAGAAACAGAAGTTTTTATACCCTACCCTGGCCAGGGGTCCCTGTTCTGTTCCTATTGACTAATACTAGGGATCTCACAGCCTGAGATCCCCACTCCCCAAAATGGTATGAAAAAGAGGTTAAAACAACCCCAAGACCCAACTGCCACAAACCCAACTATTCCCTCCTCCCTTTTCTCTTCTTTACCCATGCAATTCCCCTGACTTCAGCAAAACCCCAACTCTATTTCTAACAATACTATCATTTTAATACTAGCCATGATACAAGTGTACCATAATTCTATTGCACTCAGTGCCTTCCAGGCAGGATTGCTCACATGGAGAGCTGAGTTTCCTCAGATTTTTAAAATTTATCTAGAAAATGTTACATGATATTTAAAGTAGGAATTGGAAATAGTACCACTGCCCACACCACAATTAAGAGCATATAACTCCTCATCAAGGACAAAGCGTATGACCCAGTGACAAAGGAAGAATCATGGAAGCATTCTACAGTTTTACTATGTTCCCTCAAGAACAATAAAACAAAAAATTACATGTTTTGAGCCCAGACCATGCAGCTGAATCAAGACAAAACAGCCCAAATGTCTGTAGAGCTGTTTTCTTCCAGCCAAAGAAGCCCAGAAAGCAAAGCCTGTGTAGGGGCTACAAGGTGCACGAGCATGGAAAAAAAATAGATTGTTTTTCTGTGTAAAAAATGGTAAAACTTGTTATGTGTGGCTTGGAAGAAAACACAAATATAGAGATAAACCCACCTTAACCTCCTGTTGCACAAGAACAAAGGCAAAAATTCACACAAAGCAGCCCAACAACAGCTTCAAATTTCATCCCAAGCCACAAACAGTCCCAACTCCTCTGCAGATCACAAAGCACCTGAAGGTGTTGGGTTTATACCTGCCCTTCAGCCCAGGTGCTCCTGGGCAGTGCAGTTCGAGGAAGCTAAGTGGAAAAGCCTGTGGATCTGAGTGAATTACAGAACTTGATTATACATGATTGTTTATTTGCATGCAAGAAAAGTCATTAATTACTTGATGGCTTGTGTTATAGAAGATTAAATCAAGTGTTTTCAGGTGAAAAGACCTAAATCTGTGGGTTATTGCAAGAAGTTAAATTTCTCCTACAAAGCCAAATCAACAGCACCTCAGGTAAAGGAGTTGAGATAAAGTTATCATAGGAAAAGGTTCCATAAACTTTGATGTGCTTACTTTTATATCTGATAGGAAGTTCTAATATTTTATATTAAGTCTGCTAATATTTTTAACTAAAAGAAATACTGTTAACCAATTTTTCTGTTTCTCCAGGAGAAAGCCTGCCAGGCACAATTGATTCCTGTTTTCCCACTACCTCACAAGGATGTCATCTCCCTCATTTCAAACCAAATCCTTTCTAGCATTTCAGAGGACAGAAATAAAATCACCTACTCACTGTTTTAGCTATAATGCTTTTGAATAATTTATAGATAGGAAGAGAAGAAGAGAAGTACAGAATATGACTGATCATATTAGCACAGTACAGCAGGATAAAACATTTTCCAGAGGAAAGGCAGTTTAGTTGTATCTTTGTAAATTATACACTGAAAACTGAACAAGAAGTAACTTTTAAAATGTAAATATTTCTAATGAAAACACTGTATTAGAGTAGCTTCTCCTATTTTATTGCATAATTTTTTTTTCCTGTAAAAGCAGATAATTATTTGACAGTTTATCAAAATTCCCATTGGACTAGAAGGTTAGGTATAGGCCTGAGGAGCATGAATTGAGGTCTCATCTATCCAGCTCACTGGTCTTTCAGAGGCAGTGATGGATGGAGCATCATGCTGAAAGTCAGAAGTCAATTTCTGTTCCAAATTTTCCCAAGTGATTCCAACCAAGACACTTGTCCTGTTAAAATACTATGGTCTTCACAATATAACAATAGATTTCTATGGTTTTAAAAATCTACAAGACATAAAAATCTGACAGGTTTAGTGAGATCACCAAATAAAAGGAATCTGGCACTTCTTCTAGCATGAAAGAATTAGTGAATTGCCCAAATAATTACATATAATTACTCTTGTTAACAAAACACACAAACTTTCACAAACAAATCCCACAACTCTCAGTCCCAATTTGTCTACCTCCATGTGACTTTGTAGTCTGGCATCCACATTAGTAATAAAAATTTCCCAGTATATGCCTACTAAAGACCTTACTAGGAGGTGAGTGTGTCCCTGGGTAAGGGAATAATCCTTTGCTCTTCCAGTGCAGCTGTACAGATTTAATGAAATGGAACATTTAAAGTTTAACAGGCTCATCAGATGAGGCAAATTTCACCTTCTGCCTTTCTACAGTATTCCCTGATTGTATCATTAGTGGAATGGCTCCCACCAGGAAAGAAGGAAAAGTGGGTGTGAGTGAGAATGTACTATACATATACAGGAAACTACACAGGAAGAAGTGGATGTGAAAAAATGAGCCAAATAACTGAAATAAGACAAGGAGAACACTGCCATTCATAGGCTACTGTGTGCCCCTCTGGTCCCTAATAGCATCAGTCGTGATGGTCATTGGAATGTAGAGGGTGGAAATATTTACATATTAAGCAAACCCTTTCTACCATTGGGTCAGACACCTGAGAGAGGAAATAGCACAAGAGCAACTTGATGAGTTCTATGGGAAAGTTAAAGCATTGACTTTTAAGTGGACTTTTAGACCAAAGTGAGTGTTCTTTCTTTTCTGTCTCTCTTTTCTTAAGCTTCTTGCTGGGAAGTCACAGCTTCCTCACCCTCATCCTGGGCCCCATTTGCAAAGTGGATTCTGGAAGGGAAAAAACGTGTTCTGCTCCTCTTTGGACAAGGCTGCTGTGTGTTAATAACCTGGTACAGCCACCAAAGCAATCTGTATTGAGTGTCACATCTTGGCCAGGCCCTCCTCGGCACACTGACACTGGGAAATAGTCTGTGCAACGCTCTGCTTTCTCCTGTAATAGGAAAAAACGGAAGTCAAACTTAGTAAGTCACCAAGAAAAGTGCATCCAAAATTGATATTCAACCTTTCAGAGACATTTTACATCCAAGGAGGTCTTTTCTAATCGCCTCTGATACTTCTTATTTTCTGAGACACTTTATGTCCAAGGAGGTATTTTCTAATCACCCCTGATGCTTCTTATTTTCCAGACATCCCAGACACTGCCATGAGGAAATGGGTAATTGATTGAGGCCTCAAGATTTAATGTATTCACTGAACCTTGGTCTACTAACAGCTCATATTCATCTCAATAAGAATTGAATCAGCAGGTCACACCATGCCACCAGGATAATTACAGACAGAATGTATGAGATTTTTAAAATCCACTATTTTTGTGTAGCTTTATTTTATATCAAGCATGAATGACAAGGAAGGTCCAAAAGGTTATAGCAAATGCTTAGTACAAGCAATGGACAGGAGAATGCTGTGATATTCAGAACCAATCTTTTGGGAAGCAAAACACAGTTACTTTCAGATGGCAGATTGTTTTTTCAAAGGGGTTTTTTTTTCATATAACAACTGTGAGATTTGGCCCTATTCACATCTGAAGCTAGAGGCACTTCATTACAATTTACAGTGAAACTCAGAGAGCAAATATGCATTTAAAAGTATTTATAAAAGCAATCACTTCTACAGTCCACAATTTCCACACTTCAATTTGGATTTTATTTCTTCACATTTTGTTATTTACTCAGTAATTTCTGCTTATCCAAGAGTGCATGCTCAGATGTAATATCTCGCTTTCAGTAAGGCCCTGCTTCTTACCCAATTTTTCACAGCTAAGTTCACTGGAGTAGAAGAAGGTCAATAAGCAACCCTATCTCGAGTCTTAATATATAATCCAATTATTTTATGCTTTTTTTTACTTGACAATATGAAGGGTTGATAAATTGAGAGTTAGATAGACACACTGGAAACAGATGTTGGAGGCAAACCCTTCTGGCTCCTTGGTCTCTGGGTCCTGGCCATGAGCCAAATTATAAAACTCGTGTTCTTCCATACCAAGAGTAGTTCCTTTAGAAAGCACTAACACCCATCGACTACATCTCAAGCCTAATGACTCTAACAGATCTGTCCCTGTGTCAGAGTAAGGTACCTCCATAACTTTGCTGAATCACAACTTTGCAGCAGTTCTTGTGGAGCTGCTGGTAAGTGCTGATATTTCCACTGTGCATATTGATAATGTACAGCCATAGCTGATGATAGGAATTCCACATCCACTGTATCACCTGAATCTGCAGACACAAGTGATAAAAAAAATCCTCTTCCATTTGTTCTCCTAAATGGAGAGACCATCATATGAGCCACTTGCTCTGTCTGAAAAAAATGAAAACAATAAATATATATGTTGATATAGAACATCAACATATATATTTATATATAGATATATTGTTATATAATTGAAGTGAAAGTTCTCTACAGAGAGAAAACAAACATGTGCTGCTTTATGTCTGGTTTGGATGCTTCATTCAAGTGTCTGAGTAATTGACAATGTCTGCTGAAAGAACAGTATAGGGGCAACTTCAGCTTGTATGGAAATTTGGTAAACATGCACCCCTCATATACCTTGAAAGTATACCTTATGAGGGTATAAAGCTCCAGAAGATATATATAATAAAAAATAAGCTTTAGAAGTACTTTCTCTGAAACTCTTCCTGGCTGTCATGTAATAACTGTAAGGAACTTCCCGTGTTGCTCCAGTATCGTAAGAAACTCAGATGAGAAAGCAATCAGCCAGATTCTTCTCTGGTTTAGCAATCAAAACAAGAAGTTTTCTGCTAGCATTTAATTAAAAACTACACTAAATGCTGATAAGTTATTTTCAGATGAGGAAATTTCAGGCCATTATGGTGCAGCTTGCTGTTTGAAATATTCAGGATGCAAATACAGTTAACTCGGTATCAATAGTCTGGCACAGTTAATCAATGTCAAAGTAACTGAAGTGTTATTAAAATTACCATCATAACACTTAGGACTCACAGTTAGGCTTTACAAGTCCTGGGTATTAGACATTAGAAAGACAGAACAGAAGGACAGTACCTACTGTGAAAAGCTTATATGCTAGTTTGTTATATGAGACAACAGAAGAAAGGATAGGAACAAGCAGGAGGAAACACACGCTGACAATGTGCAAAGCTTAGAGCAGAATGCTCTGCAGAGACCCCACGCTTGTTGCTAAGTTCAACCAGGAAATAGCAAAATGTAAATAAGGTCCTACTGCTTAAGCACCTACATTAGTCTACACTTGTGCAGACTGAGTGGATGCATTTTGGTCAGTAGAAGCCAAGGCTCCAGCAGAAACTAACCATTCCCAATCCCTGCAGGAAGAGAGGACCTCACTCCTAAACTGAAACACATCTGAACTGCTGCCAGCAGTTCAAACTCAGCCCACCTTCCTTTGATGCAATTGCTAGCTCATGCCCTTGGCTGCCACCAGTGAGTGAATAAAATTATTATGGTTTGTTGCCATAATTTCTTTTTCTGAGGTATTTCAAACAGTTTTAATCCTAAAGCTTGTTCAGTCCTTCCTTACATTGCAATTTTGGGATGTCTACTCTAAAATTGTCATGTGGTGGAGTAGTACAGTGTATGTTGGTGATGAAAGATAAACAAACTCCATGTGTGGTTCAAAAGTTCAGCTACAATTTGATGGCTTTGGAGTAGAAAGTGATAAAAGAGCAGAGAAAAAGAAGGGAGAAAATATAGGATGAAAAATGCAGTTGAGAAGAAGAAGGAGAAAGTTGTAAATGAGCATGGAAGCAATTTAATTACCATATACAGCACACTTGTCAAATGCTACATTTCCCTGCTTTGATGCCTAATCTGCAGAGGAAAGCTGTTTGCTGTTCCTTCTGAGGCAGTTTGGTTTAGCTTTATTGATTCAGCAGATACCACTGGATCCTCTGCTCTTGCCTTCTGCCAAATGTAGCCCAAAGAATTTCACCAGTGGATTCCTGTGTGAAGCTCTGTAACATTTTTTTAAACTGGGGCATGTTAAAAAATGTGCTTTATTTCCCATTTGAATTTGCCAACCTTTGTTCTGACAGTCACAGGTTTGTACCCTGATGACAGCTCATCTATCAGTTCAGCATTAGACAATTCATATGTGCCAACAACTCGGTCTTTGGAAAGACTTTCCTTTACACAGGGCAAGAAAAACAACCTTTAATAAAAGCTCCTCAGCAAGATAAACAGCCTTCAATAAAATCTTCTCTGTAACTAAGGCATGAATCAGGAACTACAGGGAGAAACAATACAGGGATCAATCAGTAATAGCTCTAGAATCTAGAGTGACAGGTTTGAGTGTGTATAGCCTGGCTGCTGCTGATGCAAAACTAAAACACCCTCTCAATGATTTTTTAATGATTCATTGGTTCTGCGTTGGACGCTACAAATCATGCCTAAAATGGAAGGAATGAAGTGTCCAAAAGTTGTCCATCTTTATCACCCAAAGGCATGTAGTAAAAAGTTACCATAGTTACTTCTCAATGACAGCAAAAGGAAGTTTTAGAGTTGAGCACTCTTGATACTTTTAACTGCTATCCAATATTTATTGCTATTCCCAAATATTCAATCACCACCACATCACCACCAGCTACCCATAGCAGAGTAGTGCCAAGAGCAGGGAAGGGCCCACTTCCCTGTAACACCAATGTGTGAAACTCAGATGTCTGAGCAAAACAGCCGTGTAATCTTGGTATAATGTTAACCTACTGATGGCAAAAGGGCTGAGGAACACATTATTGCTAAAGTTGGCTTTGCAGAACCCAAAGTTTTGGCTGAAATGGACAGTCTTAGGGACACAGATGGCTGTTTCATGTATGTGCACTTTCTGCCAAATTCCAAAGAGGGAAGCAAACAGAAAACTATACAGAAATTTTTTGCCTAATATGAAGTGTGCAGGGTCACAGTAATACTGTCCAGAAGGAAACTTCTATCAAGGCAACAGAATCTTGTCCATACTCTCCAATGTCTCACCATCTTGATTTTCCCAGTTCCCTGCTAATATGTATGCTAAGTCTTTTCCTAAAACCCAAACCAAAATCCATGCATCCATCTATTTACTCACTTGAAAGCTCCCCTTCTTTTACCATAGAATGTGCATATGCATATAGATATCTATATACACTATGCATGTATGTATGTACTACTTTAATTGTAGTCAACACAATTCATCACAAAAAATGATTGCTTGCTTTCTGTATCTTACACACACTCCTTTATCTTCTCTCCACTTGATTTTAATTTCAAGTCCACTTTTTCTGGCTACCATTGTTTTATATTGCATGGGAGGACACGTGTGAGGCAAACAGGACTAGTTTGTTGCTGGAATCATATCACAATCTGACCCAATGTCAACTGAAATTTCCTAAATATTCCCCAAGTCTGACATTCTTAATCTGAGAGATGTAAATGAACACATGAGATCGAACAACACTCTTTGACCCTGCATGGAGAGCAGACAGAAGTGATTTTCAGCCAAAACAGTTTGATTTTTGCTCTGTGTATGAGGCATGAAATTAAAAATCATCAGAGCCATGTGTTAAGAACTAAGTTCAAATTCTCTTGCATGCATCTACAACTTTGTCTGTGAGAGACTGACAGGTAGATAGCTGAGCACTGGGAGGGCTTGAATCAATATATGCTTCTGACTGACAGATGATCAACCACCATAAAGGAAACTTTCCTGTCTGACCACCCAGGAGCCACTCTGGCAGTCACATTCCCAACACCTAAGCTGGGACCAAGGTCCCTTTTGCAGTTTTTACAACGCTCACACAGTCAGACCAGGTTTCCCATAGCAGAGCCTCAGACAATCCTTGAAATAATTTAATTGGGGGGCAATAACAAAATAACAGCTCAAGCTTGGTGCCTCCAAGGGGGGACCCCAAAGAAAGAAACCTCTGGTCTTTTATACCCTCACAGTGTAAGTGCAGGAAAGTCTGGGGTCACCGGCTCCTGCTGTGTGTGCATCCAGTCACCCAAGTGACACCACAGGTTCCTGTGCCCTTTGTTATGCAAAGGTCGGTGCCAGTTCCCAGCTTTTCCTTGAGCTTCTGCCACCCAGAGCTCAACCTGCAGCTGCCTGCACTGAACGCATTCCTCACCACCACCCAGTACAGAACTGCTCCACAAAGAGCCTCCTGGATGCTGCACCATAGCAGCTAAGTGGATACTCAGGTTAGTGTGGAAAAACAAAATGGAAAAGCCCAATGTCAAAAACTGCGTATGAGCCAATTTCTGCTGTCTCTTCTGCAGAAACCCTCTCCAAAAGGTATGGTAAACCATACAGGATATGCTGGATTGCAAGCAAACTGCTGACTGTCCATGTGGGAAACACCAAAGCAGGATGAATGGCCATCATACAGCAATTCAGCTGCAGCTCAAAGTACTTGTCAGGGCTCACCCAAATTCCATCACGGACAAGCTGTCTTCCAGGGAGATTCACAATGAACTCCACACCAGTCATGTCAGAGGAAGGGGCAGTGGTGGGAAGCCAAGGCTGATGAATGGCAGGGAAATGCTGACAAGCACCTTTATGTGCTTGTTTTATGATGGACTCCAGAGGGTTTATGGGCCAAGACAGAACATGACAATGCTGATCATAGCCAGGCAGCAAAATGCATTGATCCCAGACTGCCAAGGCAAAAGGGCCCAACGCTTTTGGTATTTAGCAAAAGCACAACCGCCAGTAGGAATGTTTTGGGCTCACTTTTGAGGAGGTTTGGTTGAACTACCAGTAAAAGCCAAATTAGCAATACAATAGCATCAATGCAAGATGGTCAATGGCACGATTTATTGAAACGCAATATGTGACCTGCTAGGTCTGCCTAAATGATTGCATCATCCATTTTTTGTCAGATTTGGGATGCAGGTATCACTCCATAGTATTTCAAAGATACATATATCATCCAGAGATTAAAGGAGAGAAGCCTCACAGAGAGCAATTCTACCACTGGCCTTCATTAGCCAGTGTGTCTCTCAGATTCTCCCCAGTCATTTGTCCTCCCATCTGACAAAGAGGAAAGTTCTGGACAGCACAGTAGCTCTAAGGAAACCATAAAACATTTTAAATATATTTTGCAGCTCAGCAAATGAAGAAAAAGCATTCAATTTTTATTAAACCTAAAATGAGCAGCTCAGCTGCACTTCTATGACTGTGCAAGTTTCAAATCAGCTTTAAGATAACTAGCAATCAAATGTACAGCACAGCAGAAAATGTGTCTCACCTTCCTGTGACAAGCAAGGAAAAACAAAGATGTATCATTTAGGCCCTATCTTATTTGTATTGTTTTATATGGCAGACCTGACCAAAGTAACATAAACCTTATTATGAATATCAGGATTGACTTTTGAAAATAACTATGTTACTGTCATAACCATCAGTTAACTCAATGTTCAGCTGGTGGAGAACTGACGCTCAGTACTTGCCACAGCAATCCTCTATTTCACCATTCCTACATGCAGCCCTAAACATCTGCCTGGGTGACTGTTCACTTTTCTTGTGAGAGTTTTGAACAACTGTGCCAGTTCTGAAAGTCTGTAACATCCAGAACAAGTTTTCCACTAGACTGAAGGTGTACAGATCTGTTTTGCCTATCACATTGTAAGTCATGATGTTGTCTTAGAGCCAAATTTATCAGCTGGAGAAATTCTACTCCACCTCAGTGAATATTCAGATACTTTTCTGAATGCAATGGTAAGACCAAGGGCTGGTTTTTAGCAACATGTTGGTTCCATACACACAAAAACACTAATAATGAAGACAGGTGAATGCCCTACTACCTGTTTAATAGATCATATTTAGCACACAAGGAGGAAACCTGTTTGCACCAAAAAATACAGCAAATACACCCAAAAGGCTGGGGTAAGTGCCCCTTACTAGCGATACCTCTCAGTATCTCAACTGCAAACAGGCAGCAAATCTCCCTCATACTATTCATTAACAGTGTAATTAACATTAACAAGCACTGAGGTCTGGGTGGCGGATGGGCTCCATGCATGCTGAGATGGGCTCTGCAAGGAATAACTTCATGTTTTTTGTAAGTCTTCAGCCAGAACCATTTGCTTCCCCACAGCAGCTAAAAATGTCATCTTGTGTTACTGTCCTTTATTTTCAGCTCTACACCCCCTTATTACGTCCCCATCCACCCATCTTGCTATGGCTGCCACTTTAATAAGAATTAAACCTACTCACACTTTTCTGATGTTAACTTTAATTTCAGTTTCTGCAGAACAGGTGTCATGAGGAATTAGTACCATTGCATTTAGCAATTCAATTAATGAAAATATATTAAAATTACAGTAGTAATGAGTAAAAAACTACTTGAACCTTTAGCAGAGTTAGAACTCCCAAATTTCAGTAAAAATATGCAACTCTAATGAATTAATATTAACTCTGGAGCCTGAGAATAAAATTTTAATTCTTTGCCATCCAATCACAGCCCTGCTCTTCGCCTAACCAGTTATTAATAATTTCTATGCTGGTGATGAGGGTTATTTTGTAATTTTATTTCATCAATTTCTAGTAAAGCAAAGAGGACATGTAGTTTGGTTCCATTTTTCATCTCTAAAGACATGTGTAAATTATCTGTGGAAGCAGAATTTGAGTTTCTGACATTTAAATAAATCACTTTCTCCTGAGAAATGATAGTAAACAAAAGTTAAACTCTTATTGATCTCCACCTCGCACTCGTCGCACTGGATCACAGAATTGGTATTCAGAGTCTGAATGTATAATACATATTTTTTAGCATTATGATTGTAGAGCTGAGCTTGAGTTTTGACAGCTAAAAAGCACATGTCAGCGTTACCTGTCAGCACATGGGGGCAGTTTGAATAAAGCTCTAGAGGTGTCAGCTGCTCTGCTCTTCCTCCCCGTGACAGCCAGGCAGACCCCACTGAGCTGCAGCTGCACCGTGTGTCAATTATCCAACATGCAAAATTTTTGCTATGAGAATTGCCCTGCCCCAACGAGACATGCTATGACTTCCTGCTGGATCTCCCTGTAGTCAGTTCAGCTTTCCATCTTTCAGAGAGAAAGATTTGGAACATGTTAAGGATCAGCTGGGAGACAATGGAGCAGGCAGGAATTGCTCATAAGGCAATCCGCGAATGATCACATATGTAAGAAAAAGGAGATTCTATGTTGGATTGTTCAAAGAGCAGAATTTTAGGAGACAAACCATGAAGTTGTTCTGCAAACCATTACAGGCAACCCAATCTACAAAAATAATTTTTTAAATATGGCACCACAGATAAGCATGCTTTGGTGACAGAAAAAAGGAGTGAAAATGGAAAACACACCCTGCTAAGAGGACAATTTAAGGGAGTAAAACATTCTGGAATTCCTAATATCTAATGAAGGATTGAATGCTGCAGAATGTGATTCAATTTTGCCACAGAGCCTTCACTGAACTTAGCAATCGTATACAAGTGGATTACAGGATCTGATTAATTCATGTATCCATGTCAAGAATTTTTAAAAATATAGATAAAAGTACATTGAGTAAAAGTGCAAAATTGCAAGCCATTGCAAAGCCCTGGTAGTGGTGAATGAAAGTGGTGGAAAGTGTGTTTTGGAATATTTCTCCGCATCCTCACACTTTTGGGCCACATGAGGCAAAAATATTTATTTTGCACAACTAGAATCTAATAAGAAAAACCCAGGATTTATAAAAACACTTTCCATTAAAGCTCAGCATTTCCAGAGTACAGGAATCATCTAGATTCCTGTCAGTAGGATATTTCCCATTGATAGCCATGGAAGAAAGACTTGATCCTGAATTATACAGAATATTTGCATTCTTCATTTTCATAATTTCTCAAAGTTGTGTTTGGCTATGTGCCAGCCAACAGCCATGAGAATGTGATGACCAAACAGAGCCAATGCCAGGGAAGGCTGGCACAGACATACATGATTACCATTACTATAATACAGAGCCAGCAAAGCTGCCAGTTATGTCGGACTCCCTCCTCTTCCCTCAATAGCTAAAAATCTCCTTAAATACTCAGGAAGGGAAAACAGGCTGGCAAGCCAAGCCAGTGGAATAAAAGATCTCTGGAAGCAGATTTTTAGCTACATAAAACAGCTGTCATGTATCAAAGTCAAGATGTGTTGAGGCAAGAACCATCCAGAGGGATGTGATTTCAGCACAGAAGAATGGAAGGCCCACAGAGAGCTGCAGGTGCACCGTGCACAGCAGCATTCCTGAGCTGGGGCACTGGGTTCATGCACACATAATTCACCAGCCTAAAATGTGAGCAAGGCTTTGCCCACCTTCACAGGCATTGTCCTTTCACATGGCTTGTCTTCTGTAAATACTTTGGACCTTCAGTGAGATTTCCGGGACATTATTTTCCTCAAAACTGTTCATAATTTCACCCATGTGTCACCCAGCAGTTAGTTTTCTTAGGCAGATTTATGATAACCATGCCATGACCTGACTCCAATGAAATTAATTCTATAGCCCTTTTTAACTTAATCCAACAAAAACCTACTCATCCCAACATGGACTTATGAATCATTTTAATATATACATTTATGCTAGTAAAATTAATGTTATTAATACAAATTAAATGAGAACCCTAACATTTATTTTACACAGAATAATAATAGAATAACTAATGCCAGTATTACAGCTGTTCAAAGTACCTTTGAATATCAAATCTGCTGTAGGTAGTGGGTGTTTCAAAGGCATGTGATCAGAGAAAATTTGTTGATGTAAAAAAATTTACTTTCTTTTTGTTTCATTTCAAATAAGTGATTTTTTATTTACACAAACTTAAAAAATTATGTAGAGAATGGTTTACAGAATATCCCACTGCTAAATCCCCCCAAGTGAAAATGGAAATCCTTAACAGCAGACAGAAATTTCATTTCCTTAAGCTACCCATATACCTGCATGTCTTCTCTCAGCCCCTAACTTTTCTAATAGGGACCAGTAGATGTTTTTATTACTGTGACAGAGACCTTCAGCAGATCACTGTATGTCTGTGTCATTAGAAACACCAAAGCATGAGAAGTCCCTTCATATTTAAGGGACAACCATGCTTTCTGCAACCTGTCCTGCCAATTTCCTCTCTTCATGTAGATCCTTCCTTCTCCAAAACACCAGCTCAGGGCCACCTTCTACTTAGGTATCAGCAAGAGCAGTAACTCAGCAGCCATAAGGAAAGGTGGAGCTTCTTTATAGGAGAGGATATTACAGAATAATATCCTCCGCATCTTTAAGCTTCAACAAGTACAAGAAATAATGTGGAAAATCATAATTTATTCTCAACAAAAATTCAAAGGTATCGGAAGTAAAAATTTGCTAAGTTTAGGCAGCTTGAGAAGTTCAGAGTATTTTGTCTGCCAAAAAAAATAAATCTCAAACTAGGTACTAAATTTTATTCAAAATCCATTTTCATTTCATGTTAAGGCCTAAAATAATGATGGATTTATTTTAATAGTTATCCAGATAAATCATCACATTTGAAGATTTACTGCATTTTTTGTGTAAGATAAAAGCTGAATTCTCCATTTAAACTCAAGTGTAGACCCTAACTATAGAATCACCACTGGTGCTTCTGGAAATTCATAGGGACAGCTTTACTGGTGGGCAAAGATGCACACTATTACACTAAAATCAACAGGGCCAAGACAGTCGTTATGCACCTGAAATAGTTCTCTGCATAAACTACAACATCTCTTTAAGGGATGGAGGTAGAACAGCTCTTTGTTTTAAAGTTATTGCTGAGAGAAAGGAAGTTTATGAAGTATGATTTCCTTAAGCCAAAAAGCAAATGCTAATATATAATATGAGACATACCACAACTACATGATAAGAATGAAGATTTACTTGTCAAGTACTGTAGAAAATGATATCTGTGTTTATATTAGGGACAGATACTTCAGCCAAAAAAAAGGAGCATTTGATTACACGAGTAGAAAATATTCATCTGACAGATTAATTATTTTCAAAGGAACAGCAGCGATGAACTGATTAATACATGGAGCTCTCTATCTCCATGCTCCTATAACCATCACATTAAGTAAATTCCATTTCCCTGAAAAGATTCTGACTTACTGAAAGGTCTTTATGTACTTATAAATGTGTCAACAAGCGACAAGGTGGTAATAGTTTCCAGGAGGTATTACTGCAATGTATATTTGATAATGAAATTTGCTGGGTAAATTAGCCAAAGAAAAAGTATAAAGGTCTAACGGGCTTAGTCTACCGTTCAAAGAAGCACACACTGCCAGCTGTAGCAAAGATGTGATGGATGCTTTCTGCAACCAAGTATCACAACCGGTAAGGACAGAGATGAATTCACCTGTTTGCAACTGAGGTATTTTTACAAATAATGTTGACCATGAGCATGAACTTTTCTGTTTGAGAAACCAATTCTGATTAATATAGTCACCAGCTTACAATAAAAAAAAAAAAGTCAACCTTTTCTCTTGATCATTGCAAATTGCCCACTCCAGGAATCCTTTGCTGAATATTCACAGAGGGTCACTGATCACTTAAATCACGAGGTACTGCTGCTGTTCTGATCCCTAAAGGGTTTGTTGAAACTAGAAAGTGATAAATAGCAAACAAACATGTTCTTTCTGAACATTTGAATACTTTCAATTTGTACTGAAATGAATAACATTTCAAGATTTGCAATTAAGGTGGGGATTCATAGACTTCTGGGAGCTGTTCAGAGAGCACACGCTGGGAATTTTATGTCCCAAAAAATTAATATAAATCAAACTCAAAGCTTTTACTTACCAAAATAACTTAAAATCACTCTTGTTAATAGTTGATTAGCCATACTAGCTAAACGGGGCAATGCAGTGCAACTTATTACACAGGAGAGCAGAGAACACAGAAATGAAAATCTCGAGGATTTAAAGATGCAGAGCACTGGGGAAGCCATTTGACCAGCACTCAGCCACACACTCAGGTTATATGATGAGTGGCTTATAAGGAATGATTCAAGTGTCAGAAATTCGTCATGTGTTATCATGAGATGCTATTTAATATGTACATCACTTTTGTCACCTCAGCTCGTTGTCTAAGAAAAGGAAAAACCTAGTGAGGTGTAGTGAAATGGCAATGGTATATTTATGTAAATGCATCCTTCTCATAAAACTTCTCATCAAAAAAGATGAATTACAGTTCATCCTTAACTTGAGACAAATGATAAAATATCAGAATTTACAGTTATGCAATTATTTTCACTTGGAAGAACCCAGTCTAAAGGGATGATGTGAAATGCTGGAGAGCTCTGGGATATGGTTTCTTTAAGTAAATACATCCATGTTTCTGTAGAGATATAAAATAATTTCAAAAATTGTAAAGCTTTACAGGTATGTTAATGGACTACATCTTCAAAATAGGTGCCAGATTTATATTTCTTCTTATGAAATGCAACAAGTCTTTTCAGATTCTTTCTGGGGTAAAAAGTATTAATGTTCATTTCTGGAAGTGTGAGAAATTATGCTTTATCTGTAAATTTAATATCTTTACAGATTCTAGTGTGAAATTAATACATCACTACTACATAAAATGTATAATTCATGGACTGATACCCAGTCAGATGTAGCAAGCCTGAAAACTGAGGCATCAGCATACATCTGCAAAACAAGTGCTGTCAACAATCCTAGAAAGGCGGACTATATAGGGTTTTTCTAAAGTACAAAATTTTCACTGCATCTATCTGTCACCAGTGCAAGGTAAAATTCAAATATTGAAATAATACTTAGAAAACAAGATGACTTTTTTTCTTTTTTTTTTTTTAAGAACAGCCAACAAAATCATTATCATGTATGAATAGGAAACAAATTAGTTATTCCAGACTCTCTAAGACAAACAGATATATACAGTGAATTTAATTGTGGCACTAGTTCTTGGAGAATAGAACAGAATCTGGAAAAGCTGTATCCAGAAACAATCAGACCCAGAGTAGCAAACAAGCCAGAATCTGTACAACATATTTACTGGGAAAAAGAACTGAATGGATTTGAGAGAGTGTGTGTAATAGGTGCTCAGTGTCTGATGTAGGGGATATCACAGCCACAAACTGAAATGAGGGAACAAATATTCCTTGCATCTGCCATGGCTGGACTGCCAGTGTATAGAGAACACAGCAGGAAAACCAGGAAAAGCCAGTGCAAAATGCCTCATTTCTGTAGCTCTTTACAGAGATCTCTTTCACATTTCAGCTCAATGCCAATGGCCCCACATAACCATTCAAAATACGGCCTGCAAGGCAATTGACTATATTGACCAACCCTCAGAGTGTTTCCTCAAAGCATTCCTACTCATCCTTAGGGGAAAATGCTGACAGGATTTGCAGCAGAAGCCACAGGAGGCAGAGACTTTATTCTCCTCTCAATCATCTAAGTGTATATCCAGAAAAACCCTTCTCCCCCACTGAGCCTCATCCTGCTTTGCTCGCCAGCTGCTGCTCACCCTTCTAATGGCTTCAAGCAGCCCTAAAGCCCATTAGGAGGTCACTGGCAAGAAGCAGGACATTTCCAAAGCACCCCGAATGTGCTGCATCCCAAGCTGTCAGCACAGCCTCTATAGACACTGGCAGAGAAATGATGGAAGATGAGCTTTCACTAGGATTTGCAGCAGAAGCTGGATGGCTCCAGGGTACTCGTGGCACAAAAGATGACCTTTCTGTCACCTTCACATGCAGCCAGAAATGAGGGTCTGCTTCTTTACATGGGACTGAAACATAAAAAGAATCTTTTAAAAAGATACTGGAGGAAAGAAGCATTTTGTACTGGCTAATCCTGTTCTCCCTGCTGTGATCTCCACACATTGGCATGCTGGCCTTGACAGATGCAAAGCGTTTTTTGTTCCTTCACTCTCATTTTGCAGTGGTGGCACAACTACAAGAAACACTGTGAATCCATTAATCAATTACTCTCATATATCCAACTTCTCCTCAGTGCAAACAGATGTCCCACAAACTTGTCACTGCATGTGGTGGGATGCCTTTGCAAAAAAAGTTGTTCAGCTGTTTTTACTAATATTTAATAAAGAATTAATGGTAGAAGGTACATGTAAGGTTTAAGGAATAACAAGGACTGGTATTACAGAATCATGGAATGGTTTGGGTTGGAAGGGACCCTAAAATTCATCTAACTACAATCCTCCTGCCATGGGCAGGGACATCTTCCCCTAGATCAACCTGGCCTTGAACACTTCCAGGAAAGGCGTATCCACAATTTCTCTGGGCAACCTGTTCCACTGTCTCACCACCCTCTGAGTAAAGAACTTCTTCCTAACATCCAATCTAAATCTCCCTCTTTTAGCTTAAAATCATTGCCCATTGTCCTATCACTATCTGCCTGTGTAAAAGGTCGCTTTCCCTTCTTTTAACAACTTCCTTATAAGTACTGAAAAGGCACAATGAGGTCTTCCCAGAGCCTTCTCTTCTCCAGGTTGAATAGCCCAAACCCCTTCAGCCTGTCTTTATAGGAGAGGTGCTCCAGCCCTCTGATCATCTTCGTGGCCTCTCTGGACCTGCTCCAACAAGTCCATACCTTTCTTGCACTGAGGACCCCCGAGCTGGATGCAGCACTGCAGGGGAGGGTCTCACCAAGAAATGAAGACACAAATACACAAGAAAGTGAATTCATGTACAAATTTACTCCTAAGGAACGGGACAGAACTTCTTGGAGTTTAGCCTATTCCTCATTCAAGCCACCATGTCATAATAACCCCTTTACAGAGTGTTATAGTAGAAAGCATTAGAATTAGTTTTGCCCCCACACCTCTCATGGGAAAGCTGTTCCAGAATTTTACTTCATCAACAATGTCCTTCTAGTTTCCAAATTTAATTGTATTCTTGATTGCTTTATACTCATTTGTCCTTTTGCCAACATTGCTCTTTAGCTTCAGCACTTCTTTTGCTTCCTCAGTCATTTCCCATACATGAGCTTGCAACTTATTAGGCTCCAAATGCATGACCTTGCACCACACAGCAGTGAATTTCATCTGATTTCACTACTCCAATCCCTAAGCTCATCCGGTTCTTCCTAACTGACAGACTGCTCCTATTTAGAGTTCTTTCATCTATGCATTTCACACATACACATCTGCTTTTTGGGTTAAGGATATGAACAAAAGTACAAAACAAAATAAAAAATTAGTCAGAAGACCAGTCCTTAAAAATTTTATGGTAATCTACACCTTCAGCTACAATTTTCGAGTCTCTGGTAATTCTCAGACCTTCACTCACTCTTTACTTGCTCTGCAACTTTCTTTCTGATGAGCATTATCTCTAATTTTCCTAGGAGATGCCAAATCACATACACAACTACAATCCAACTAGAGGAGTCCAATTGCATTTTGCTATATAGTAAATGAGTTATCTTATCAATGATGTCCCCATGGATTTATCCTCAATGTATTCCATCAAATCAGTGCTGAGCAGTGGCCAAAAGGACAAGTTGCTGAAAGATTGTTTGCAAAAGTGCCAGGTGCTGTATATTTTATCCAGCATAGTTCACCTTCATTGCTCATAATCCAAGCTTCTATTAGTGGCAAACGTGACATAGGTGCCAATGTTTGCCACTGCTAGGCTAAACCAAATTCCATCATCACTTGGATCTGAGTAAGCGGCTACTTGGGTGCAGAAACCACCCATCTTCCCTATCTTTAGATTCATGTTGTATCATGGGGCAGCATATTCTCTAGAAGCCTGTGGCAGAAAGCTACACCTTTAGCATTAGGCTCCAGAAAGAACAGAAAGTTCAGTTAGGGAAGGGACAAGGTGAAAATGTGACCTCTTTTCCCAGGTTCATAGTGACAGTCATGAAGAACTGAGCCAATAAACACAGAGTTTCACATCATCATGATGGCACTGGTGGGCAGGACTCCTGCACTGTGCCAGTTTGATTTGTCCTAGGTCTCTGGGCTGTATCTTCTTAGGAAAAACTTGGAAATACAGAGGAAGGAGGTGATAATAAAATGTACTGTATACAGTGATCTCAAATTTTTCTGCACTGTGACAAAGGCCCCTGAGCTGAGAAGAGGTTTCATCCCTGAAATCACTCTGGTGTGTGCCCCAAATTTCTACACAAGCCAAGGGTAACACAACACAAGATGAAGAGACTGAACAACTTTTCTATTTTAGCAATTCCCTAGAGCCTGTTTTCCTACAGTTACTTCATGTTTGGCTTTATCTCTAAGACTGAATGAAGAAATCATACAAACCATATTAGCAGAGTTCTGCGAAAGCTCAAATCCTCAGTGCACACAAAAGCATCATGTGCTTTCACCTTAGCAATGCAAACCTGTAAGAAGCAAATAAATGTACCTCCCCTCAAACTATCCTCTGTGAGGATGGCTGCTCCTCCACAGGTAACCCCAGCACCTAGTTCTTTAACTTAAAATGGAATTTAGAGTAATTCAACTTATAATGCTTTTATCCTTTAAGAGGAAGCAGTTAAAGTCACACAGAATTCGTGCTTTGGAAGGGAGCAATGTATTTATGTCACACTGCCCACTACAAAGTCTCTACAAGCATAAAAGATGTCATATTCATTTTGGTAGGTTTAGGTTTGTTCATGCTCCCCTCGTGACAAAAGAATTTTTCAGCTCCCACTCAGAAATATATAGAAACATTTGTTTTAACTTGTTTAAAACAAATCAAATAAGAAATTATCTATGAAATGGTCCCTGTCCTTTTCACTCTGCTTTCAAGAGAAAATAGAGCTAACTGCATCTGAAAGAAGAACACAGCTTTAGGCTTATCAGTGTTGGGATTTTGAACAACCAGCTACTCGGTCATAACACAATAAGTATTGATTTATATTTCAAATCAAAGATATGAACAAAAGGCAGTCAACTTCCAGAATACACTGTATTACATAGAAATGTGAAACATTAGGTCAGGGACTCTCAAAATTGGTGACATTTTTTAGCCTTACTTCTTATGGAATATCCTAAGATATTAAGCTCCTGAAAGTTTTATGAAAATCAACAGCAGGGTGGAGAACAGATGTTATTTATGCTGCCATTAGTGAAAGGTGGGAAGAAATTAAGTCACTATTCATTTCCTTTGGCAGCAGCCAGGCTGACATACACTCGCTGCCCACTCAGCACAGCTACTGTTGGACACAACAGAGCACGTACTTTCCTTTCTGGCTGCTGAGTAGAAAAAGTACATAGAGGACTTTGGACATCTGGGAGCTCTGCACTGCAGGAGGAAGAGTTTTAGGAAAACAGAAACTGGTCAAGATACAGGATAAGTGACAAGAGATGTAGAAATGTGAAAATATTACAGAAGGAAAAGGAAAGACGAGTGGGGTTTTTGTTTTAAGGGAATCGTGAGAGACAGAGAAGTTGAGGCTGTTAGACAGGAAGAATTCAGGGCATAAATCTGCATGAAATCTGTCTTTGTGAAGACTTTTCTTCACAGAACAATTTCATGAGAGCCAAAATGGAAAGTGGTATCCAGTGCCTCAGCCTAAAGGAAATCATTGAAAACTGCAGATGCTCTTTCTTTCTCAAAGTTTGTGTTTGGGTTTGTAGGTTTATTTGCATTCCAAATATGCAAAGAGTTTTATTTGAAAGTACTTGTATTTCTGAAAAAAAACAGCATTACTTTAAAAAGATTAATTTAACAAATATCACAAAAGAGGCATTTATATGTAGTGCATACTGTGAGAAACCTTAAACCCTAGCAATGTGAACAATAATTGAATGAAAAAACAGTATCAAAACACTAAAAAAAAATCTGACAAGTTGGATGAGCAGCATCAAACTATATATTGACTTCTCTTTCTATCTTGTCAGTAAAAATAAAATCAAAAGTGGAAAGAAAAGGGAGAAAAAAACACACAGTTATCAGAACAAATAAAGACTGTTTATCCTGTCTCGGCACAAAAGAATACAGGAAATGGCAGAATAGAACAGACCATTTTTACCCACTGCAACCAATATCTTACTTTCTAATACTTCATGCTGCTGCAAAGGAAATACTCCATGGCATTCTCCTTCACTGTACAAGCTGAGTGATGGAGAGCTGAGGAAATTCCTCTGTGAGTCCTGATAGCCATCCATTTTAACCCTGAATCATGGGGCTGCTTGTGAAATTTCAATTTTTATTTTTGTCTGTGCAAGTTCCTAAAACTTTTTAGACAAGATAAACTACCTGCCTTAAGAATGTCCCAACAGTAGTAAATTACAGTGGTTACATTTTTTTATATATATACAAAGCATTCAAACTGATAAAGACCATCAGTTCATTTCAGAGGCAAACCCTCTGCAGCAGTGAGACTAGTGTGGAGGGGGTTTCATTCTGAGAACAGCATGAAGATGGGTTTGTTCCAGACTGAGAACACTATCATCCAATTTACAATAGATAATGTGCTGAGTGCATAATACAGAAAATGTAGAATGATTTCTTAAGAAATCATTGGCACCTTAATTGCGTTATAAAAATCAATAGTTTATCATTTAATGGATTTACTGGACAGAGAAGAGTGGTTATGCTATTTAAAGTTCCCACCAGTCATCCAGAGGCTGTTTTTCTTTAATTCTCTTCAAAAATTCTCTGAATCAAAGAAGCATGAAAAAAATATAAAAGACATTAGACAAAATATCCTTCTACGTTGCAAAGCTGAAATGAAACAACCAGTAGATTGGTATAATTTGGGGTGTTTGAAGACTGTAACTCCTGTAAAACACAATAGAAGGTGCAAAGAGAACATTTTTCACTTTAGCATAACTTGCCAAATTTAAGCACAGGTTGCTTCCATACTATAGAAAACTGTGGCAGGTTTTCACTTTTCCTGTACACTTTCCTTGTTATTACATAGCTGCAATGAAGTATTCTGAAGGAATAAAGGGTATTAGCACGTATACTGCATCAAGCTGACGGGTGTTTCAGTTAAAGAAATTCACTGCCTTTCTTCAGATGTTACCACATTTATTTCATCTGTAAACAGATACCAGTCACCCCAAATTAAACCAAACAAGGCAAAAAAAAAAAAAAAAAGGGAAACAAATAATTAATAATCGCTTTAGCTCTGTGCTGGTTGTCTTTCTACATCCATGAATACTGGCTAACTATTTAGGCATCCTCATTAAATACATCTTCATGATTTTATGGGTTTAAATGCCTGCTCTGAATGAACTGAAATGTGGCCAACTGGTCACATGGCTGGATTCCTGTAAAGCCTGACAAGACATAAGCAGCCAATTTTCTGGTTTTGAGTATTACTCTCTGAGGACTCAATGCTTTCTGGAGTGGTGCAATACATTTATTTTACAGAAAGACTATGATTTTTTTTCATGCTTTGTGAACAGAATTAGTCTGGTGATAGAGGGTTGTCTTTGCTCTCAGCTCTCCACTGTCCAGTGTGGTGTAAAGAAAAGACAGATGCAGAAGGAATGCCTCCACAGCTTTCCCATCCCTGCTGCAGCTGTGTCCTTCCCCTCAGCATTCCCTTTGACCATGGCCCTCCCTGGAGTCTTCTTTCATCAGGACTGCATATTAGTGAGAGGAAACTTGATGAAAGTCTAATCTTGGAAGTACACACCACAGAAATTGGCCCAGCTGCATTTTGTCATAACTATCCACAATCCTCAAATAAGGATTCTTACAGAATCTCTGTTGATGGGGCTTAGGAAAATAGGTTGTGAACTTATTCTCAATTTTAACATATTTATCCCAGAACTGCCTTCTCCAAATTGCTGTGTTTTCTGAATCAAAGGTGTTATTCCATCCATCTAAAAGAAAAGCCTTAAGCTCATTAAGAAATTATATGCATCTCTCACAGAAATTATATTATTCTAGAACATCAAAGAGACAGTCAGGATAACTAATGAATTCCACTGTTTTGTTTATTTTAACAGTATTTATATCAGAATACCAAGGTACAAATACAAATGAGAGAAAATTCAGTGTTTGTACATGGCTGAAGGAGGAACCATTCTGCTGGAAATTCTTCAGACATCCACAAAGAGTAGTGGATACAATGGTGACCACACAGTTAAATTACTCTGCATGATGCAACCTTGGCAAACAAACTTAGGAAGGTCACTGGCTGAGGAGGAATGTGCAAAGGATACAGAGATTGGCTGGGCACTGGGGCAAGAGTGCCTCAGCTCCATGGCAGCTGTTACTAAGTGAAGGCTAAGCACACAGCAACACACATTGTGTCTCCCTTCCCTGCACGTCAAGAATTGCAAGAAAGGGTTACAGAATACTTCATAGGATGCCTGGGTGTCTTCTTTGTTAGCTTAACTAGTATTTATAATTTATAGAGATCTCAAGATACAGCATGGCATTTTACAAAATACAGTGTGAACTTGAAAGATGACAGATCTCCAGACTACATGAACTGTCAGTCTAAAAAAGCACAAACCAAACCAATTCAGAACAATATGGTACAGAACAGACTGGCAAATGGTCATTAGAGCTGAAATGGAGCTTTACACACAGAGGGAAGGGAGGCCACTTGCCATATATCAACTGGCAAGCTGCTCCAAGTGTGCACAGTGCTACGAAATAAGGCAAAGTCAGGAAAGGATGAAGGAAATTACAGAAGTACTCCTATGGATACAAACCCAAGCTATGTCAGTGGGGGTCCTTTAAAAACGGCTGGATTTAATATCACACATCAGATATCCAGTGCACATTGAATACTCTCCTAAATTAAATCAATTCAGTTCCCAGCATGATGCTACTAACTTCTCAGTATTTTAATTTAAGACAGGAGACCTAACCACACCTTATGCCTAGAGCATTTACAAGAAGAAGGGATGTCCATATGTTCCATTTTCCTAGTCCAAGACACAGTAAAAATCTCTCTGCTGAAATATGTTGTAACATGTAAGGGGTGAAGATAAATATATGGGAGTTCTCATAGATTTTCCCAAATTATTACCCAAGCACTTGCTGTACGTTCGCTGTGCAGCAGCCTCAAATATTTGGCCAAAGAAAAGTACATAACCCAGCAGTTCAGGTACCATCAGCAGCCAACATACAGATGCAATCTTAAAGAAGACGTTATAACAAACATCTTGATTGTCTCATTATTATTTTTACAGTATTTCCCACATTGCCATAATTCCCAAGCAGACCTTGGAAAGACAATGTGCTCAGGCTATGGATGGAACAAATTTAATGACACAAAGATCCTTGCTAGTAATATATTACCTGCATTTTTTAAGATACGATATTTCCTTTCTGTCAAACTGGAAGCAATAGGGGGAAAAAATTCTCCTCAATGTCTAAATCCAGTTTCCTGTGGTAGCTGGCAAAGGGGACTTGGGCAGCCCAGCTTTTCCCTGAGCAGGCAGGTAGCTGCTTACATACATTACACTCACAGCTGGATGCTTCATGTACCTTTATAACTTTAGTCTTTTGATCCTAAAGCTCAGTTTTTAACTGGAATTTCTAAACTACGTAGGCCTTAGCATAACTCCTGTCATAAAGGACTCAGGCTTTTTAGGTACAGTGTTGGGTGTAATGAATTTCAAGATGACTTCAGGTTAAATCATATATAATGAATGATGTAGTTTCTGTCAGCTACAGAATTCCACAACAGCTTTTTAACCTTTCTCTTGCTATCATCATCTCTCTTTTCTCCTTGTTCTATTAACTGTTTTTATTTAATAACCTGTAGCTCTGTTTTAGTGTTATTGTTTTCCTTATCTCCAGTACCCAAGAACTCTAATCAGTGTAATCCAGTGTATGATAAAACTACACTGGATGTGATTTCTTTGAAAATCCCAAGGTAAAATGAGAAAGCTAAATACATCTTAAAACTGATTTAACTCACTCCTTTCCTTGGCAAAACCAGTCCCTTTCAGGAGGAAAAGCGAGGAAGGTGAGCAGTGTGATGCTGTTCGTGGATTTCACCACGCTGTGATGGGTTACAAGGTTCTTAATAATTGCTCTTTGTAGAAACATTAAGACACACTTCGAGGAAGGAAATGGTATTCCATTACTTTTCTGTGAAAAGGCTACAGTTTCATGAAGAAATGCTGTGATCAAAACAGCAGCGACTTCAAGGGGAGATCTCCTTTGACTAATATCTCATTATATAAACCCCAGGATCAAACTGGTTCCCCACAACCTTCTTCCCAGAGGTTTTTGAAGCCATGAGGAGGTGTTTGCTTGTTCCTGCCAGTAGTGTTAAACTAATGGGGCCGTCCTTATTTCCCTCTCTTTGAGGAAAACTATTCTAATTCCTTAAAAACCCAGGGCCTCGACGCGGCCTCTTGAGCCCATCCTCCACCTTTCTGAAGAATTAAAAAAAAAACAAAAAACAAACAGAAGACGACTTTACAGAATTAAGCCTTAAAAGAGCAAAAGGGCAGGTGTGTCTACCGAGTCGAGGGGTCGGCAATGTTTGCACGTTTTGAGGCACCTGGGGCGGCACCTCCCACACGGGCACCCTGCGCCTCGGGACAGGGCTGGGAGGGAGGGACAGGGACAGGGCTGGGCAGGGAGGAGCAGGGAGGGACAGGGAGGGGCAGGGGCTGTCCCCACACCCCGGAGGAGCCGCCGGTGCAGCCCGGGCCGGTACCGGCCGTGAGGGCCCTCCCGCCCCGCCATCGGCAACGGGCCCGCCGCGCTCCCACAGGTGAGGCCGCCGCGGCCGCAGCTCCCCGCACCGAGCGGGTCCCACCCTCGGTCCCGCTCCCAGCCCCGGTCCTGGCCTCCGGTCCCGACCCCCGGTCTCTGCACCCGGTCTCAGTCCCGACCCCAACCCCTGGTCCCCATCCCCGGTCCTGACCCCGGTCCTGGTCTCGACCCCGGCGGGTCAGGCAGAGCCGTGCCCCGGGTATTGCCCCAGTTATTGCCCCGCTATTGCCGCTGTATTGCCCTGCTATTGCCCCGGTATTGCTCCAGTATTGCCTCGGTATTGCCCTGCTATTGCCCCCAGGTGTTGCCCCAGTATTGCCCTGGGTATTGCCAGTGTATTGCCCCGGTATTACCTCTGTATTGCCCTGCTATCGCCTCTGTATTGCCCCAGTATTGCCACTGTTTTGCCCCCGGGTATTGCTGCTCTTTTGCCACTCTATTGCCATGGTATTGCCCCAGCGTTGCTACTGTATTGCCCTGGGTATTGCCCTGCTATTGCTACTGTATTGCCCCAGTATTGCCCCGGTATTGCCCCAGTATTGCCTCTGTATTGCCTCTGTATTGCCCTGGTATTGCCAATGTATTGCCCTGCTGTTGCCCCAGTATTGCCTCTGTATTGCCCCAGTATTGCCACGGTATGGTCTGCATCCTGTGGGTGTCGCACCCCACAGCATTTAGCAACTGGATTTTTATAAAAGTGAAGGGGTCTCTAATTTGTTTTATTTAATTTTATTTTTTTTCATTGTGCACAAAGGCTGCATCGCTCCACGCGTAGGAGCTCCGGCGTTCCCGCTATAGCTTATTAATGGCCTTCCTGCCCATTTATTATGCTAACTTGTGTTTTGAGAAAATATATAGCGGTGTTACAAGCTCAGCTTTAAATATTCAATATGTGGGATTCATTTGTCCGGGAGATACTAAAACCCTTCATCAGTGATGAACTGCTCTCCCTGGCGTGTCCCAGCCACCATAAATCAGCGCTGGCTTTGGGCCCGTGATGGTGAGTTATATGTATTAACAGTCTTGGGTCTAAGCCTGTGTGCCCTGCCAAAAGTAGTGTATTCGTGTCATTTTTCAATGCAAATTAGTAGTAAGTGAAAATTCACTTTATTTTGCTTCACAGTTTTGCCTTTGGAATGGAAAAATTTAAATAAACAGAGCTTTTTCAATGCTGGGGTATCGATCAGAAACATGTATTCATATGCTTATGTAAATAGTCCTGTTTAAGTCAAGGGACTAACCATGACTATGAAGGGTTTTAGGTCTATGTGAGTCTGTCCATCCCTCTCTCTCCTGGAATTAGAACAGAGCGTAGAATTAATTAGTTTAAGGAAGGATGAAGGTCTGTTTGCATTTGCTGTTTGTGAAATACTCTTTTACTTGTAACTTTCTAGGGACCAATTGTTGGAGTCACGGGGCTATATAAACACCAAATATTATTGAAGTACTAGAATGTGAAACATTCAAATTGAAATATACCTAAGAAGCTGTCATAGGATGGAAGTATTTCCGTGGAGTCCTAAGTGGTTTGTGTGAGTGGAAGGATTAGGGGGCATTTTGGACTGCTGCTACTTAATATTCAATGTAGGAAACATTGTGAAATGATCAAAGTAAGTGTGCAAATCAAGACACCACAAGGTAAATCCTGATAGGAATCTGTTCTTCAAAGATAAATATCCTACATTGTCACTTAACTTTATAAATTACATTCTTGATTGTTTGTCATTGACTGACACTTTAAGCCTGTATTTCTCATGGGACAGACGTACTAAAGTACATGGTTCAGGGTAATAAAAAAATAAGTTAGATCTGTGACTGAAAAAGGAGAGAACTACTAGTTTATGGCATTCTATAAAATGTCATAAAATATCTATTTATCTGACAACTTTGCAAAAAAATGAGGCCTTGCATTTCAAGTTGCTCTTTAGTTTTCTAAAATAGTCCTTCTGGATTTTAAGTACTCTTGATTTTTAGAATTTCTGGAGAGACTGGGGAGAGGAAGGAGGAAAAGGGGAAAAATATTGCAACTACCAAATTTCCAGACCATTCACTCTTTTGTTTTTAAGCATAGGTTACTATAATTAAAGACAATAGTACTTGATGCATAATGAAAGCACCTTTTAATGTTACCTCAGTAATTACATGACAAATACGTCATTCACTTATGGTTTTTGTACCTATCAATCTTAATAGCAAAGGTAATTTCTAGTTTTCACTTTCATATCTTAATGGAAATTCAGAAGTTATATGAGCAAAACTGTATTGCAATGTCACTTGCAGTATTTTTTGCCTTTGTGAAAAACAAACTGACACTTCACTGAAGTGTTTACAGTAATCAGCTTTGTAGTATAAATAAGTTGTCCAAACACAAATGCTTACAAACTTTGGGTTTAATTTACCTTTCACTGAAGTTAGGAAGAGCCATCTGGTTATGAATTTGATATCTACAACAGTCATCAGTTTTCTGAATCTGTATATAAATATGTTCTGCAAGTTAGCAAATAACCTGGCTTGCCCATATGTATGTCAGTTTAAAACACAACTGCATTGCTGACAAATTTTAAGCCATATTGTAAGAGTGAACTTTATGTGACAGTTTGAAATTTTAAGATTTCTAGTAATGGTATAAGCTTTCTAGTCCCTTAGTAAGTGTTCATCATCCCACAGGTTTTGTATTTCTCCTTTCTACCACACATTTCCAAGATGTTATCTCTCCATATATATATCTACCCTCTCCTTATATATCTGTCAGTATGGTGATACCATATGAAAGTCTTTAATTATTCTATCATTGTTTCTGTCTTAAGCATATCAGTTGAATGAGAGCTTTTTAGTTCAGGCATATGTTTCCTCTACTTGAATTTAAGGATTAATTAATAGCACAAGTTTTGCGTGATACAGTTGTGTGCCTTCATGGTGTTTTACCAGCACATGTATGTTCTTTCTGTGCTCAGAGCCAACTGAGCTCAACTATTTCCACACAACGTAGTGTGGAGATAAATGAGTGATGTCAAGGCAAAGCTCATAAGCACTGCTGAGAGGCAAAGCATGTTAGCACCGTGTTGAACCCAGGTTAATATATCAAGATGGCTCCCAGAGCTGTTTGCATCTTCCTTCCAAACCCTGTGGGATTTGCCAGTAGTGGACCGGCTCTTATGGAAGTCATGTGTGCTGTGTAAGAACACAGTAAAGAAAAGGAAGTCTTAGTTCTGTGTCTCAAGTGGCAATCTGACTACAGCAGTGTCTGCAAATGCTGTAGCTGTCCACCTTGCTAAGCAGTTTTGACTGTCTCTGCCTGAAAGATGGTGTGGTGATGAAGATGAAATTTGGCCTCTACATACTACACACTAAATGTTTGTTCCAAAATATAAAATGTAATTCTACTTAGCAGACTTTTCACCAGAATATTAGCAGTATTCCCTGAAAGAGATGAGTTATTCTTTTCAGTCTCAGGTAAAACTTTTTATACAGTGGCTCTTAGATCAGGCTTCCTCACACTTATTTAGTCCTAATATTTTTCTTCAGATGTAATAAGGTGTAACAGAACATTAGAATGCATGAGGGCTGTGCTAGGTGCATGATACTAATTATGGGGTTTGATAGGCCTGTTGCAAATGCTGTGGTTGCTAAATTTCATTTTCCTTAGAGTCAAAAAGTTTAAAATAAACTAACATTTCTGGCAACAGCATAGGATAAATTTATAATATCTGATTACTTTTCCATTTTTATTTTATTTACAGACAACTTTCAGACTTAATTATTGCTGATTAAAATAATTGTGGATAATCATCAATAGATTTCGTTACATTTTCATAAATGAAATATTATTTATTTTTTCAAATAGAATGCTACTCAATTACCTTAGATGTTTACATTCTTTATGAACTTCTGCATATTGTCACTGAATTTCTAGTTCATTTACAGTCATATATATTTTTATAAATTTTCTTTAAAGTTTGTCACTTTCTATTTGTGAAAACTAGACCATTCATTATAGAAGCTATACTTACAGTCTCCTAGTCAGCATGTTAAGAAACTGGTTTCAGTCTCAAAAAAATACCAGTAATTAAAAAAAAAATTAATTCTTAAGTCATCTGTGCCTGAACTGAAGCAATGAGTAGGAACAAAGTATATCAAACTGAAGTGAGGGAGAGTCTTGTGAAAGGATTTTTGTGTGAGTTGAGGAGCACTTTCAGTTTTCAGTGAAGGTGTGTGTTGTCTCTTGTGACTGATTCTGTCTTTGGAGATTGACAACTACCTTTTAAGCTCAGGGTCTCTTCACTTTCTGTTGACTTCAGCTGAGCCTGCAGACACTCAGCACGATCAAAGAGGGATGTGGGAGTTTTCCAGCATCAGTCTCTTCCCTTTTGACTGTTCTGATTTTGACTGCAGACATCTAATTCACAGCAATTTTAGCAGCCCTCAAATAACTGAAGTGCTTGGTTTGAATCTTTCACTAATCATCCTCAAAGAAGAATGCTGAATGTGAAGGAAGATAACTTGTCTCAGAAGTCCTGCCAAATATCTCTAGATGGAGAGGTCTCTATTGCAGCTGTTCCACATTTCTCTTTTTCTATATTAAATGTTAAGCTCCTCTTTCATGGATTTTAACGTTTTCCAGTTGGCACTTGATAATAAAGAATAATAAAAAATTGTGTATTAAAGATGATTTTAAAGCATTTTTAAAGAATGAGAGAACTTTATTGATAAAAATAAGGACTGACATAAAAGTACTAGTTTTACTTGTAATATAAGGAAAGGCAACCCTGAGTACTTGATGCATGAAGAGAACAAGACAGTGTTAATATTTCTGTTATTTAGGTCTTAATTGTTTTGTGTTAGCACTCTGATGCAGTTGATATACACTTATATTCAGTAAAGTACTTCATAATAGTATTCATGTCTTTTAAAATATGATTGGAGTTTCATTTTAGGATTTTTTTCATGTCAAGTACTTTATAAATTTGTTTGGATTTTTGTTTTGCAGCATGATTTGTAACTGTCTTTATTGATTGAGAAGCTAAAATTATTTTCTCCTGTGAACCTGGAAAAATGTTCAAAAATCATTATCAGGTAAAACAGAAGTAATTTTATTTTTTATCCATTTTCATTTCACCTCTGAAGTGACCATCTGGAAGCACATGTTGGTGCCTGTTCTAATGCTGACAGCATGAGTAGCTACCCCCTATTTAATAACATTTCTAGAAAAATACCAAATACTGAAACACTCCAAAATGTTTCTGTAGCTAGCAGAATGTTTCTTTTTGCCTCCCAGAATAAGCTGTTTTAATTGATAGTATACCATTTTGGTTTTTTTTTTAAAAATATCCAATGTAAGTTCAAAAATTATTTTAAGTGCAGTTTCTGGAATGCCATTTTGAATCTTCTTAGAACTTGGTAAGTCCAGTCAGTGGGCTCAGCCATGTGGCTGGAACTGCCAGGTGTGCATGGGCAGAGGAAAGTACCTAATTCGTACACAATGCAGGTTTTATGTTCTCTGAAAATAGAATTGGAGGAGCATTTCTTTTGCTGGCAAGACTGTTTGCCCCTCTTGCTCATTCTGACTTGTGTGCAATTGCTTGGGCAGCTGAGCATAAAGAGAAGTGGGGAGTGCAGGCAAGTAGAAATGAGAAGGGAGCGGCAGAGTTGTAATGATTGATTAGGTCAACCAGGCTGCTGAAAAATGCTTAGCAAACTGTAGGCTGAGTATATCAGATGTCACCAGAAAAAATGTGACATCAAATGGGAAAAATATTGCAGAAAATAATTCCCTAAGCAGAAGTGATAAAGCCAATCTCCCGAAGAGCTTGTGGATAGATTCCTTAATGTCTAATAGGGCCCATCCTCTGTGGCAGGAGTATTCATAAAAGTCTTTTTCTCCAGTATTAATTCTCTGATGCCTCTTGAAGGCTGCAGCATGAGTACAGCCCTTACCTTTTTATGGTGATACTGATGGGAACAGATCTACCACCAGGCCACTTAAGTTGGCCCAGAAAAGACAGTGAATTTTTCTTTGGTCCAATCAGGCTGGAATTTGGTAACTAGCAAAAAAGTTACCGGAAAATGTCTTTGATATACTCACTTATGTAGTCAGAGCCATTCACATATGTAGACAACTGGTGTAAACTTCATTTCCATAGGAAGTCAGACAAAATTTATAATCTGCAACAGATTTTAGTTTTTAGCAGTATTTTTTAAAATTCACTTTGCTTGGTGAGCTGTAGAAATAAATCATATCCAAATATAAATTAATACTCTCCTGCATGGTTTTAGAATAGTTGCAACAGTTTTCCTGTTTAGAGAATGATATTATAAATAAAATAATTTGAAATATTCCATGTTATTCCTTCACTTCTATCTTTTGATCCTCTAATAAAGCCAATTATTGACTACATGGGTTGCTGTATTATAGCAGCGTAGAAGCTGTTATTGGTATTCTGCTCTCAGAGGGATCAGTAATATGGACTGTGGTGACAGCATGATGTGGGGAGGGTTCCTTGTGTCCTCATCTTGACCACTGATAATTTGGTGCTGAGCACTTGGTTGATGATGTATCCTTAAACCATTTCCCACTAGGGTGGCCGGTTTGTTGAAATATTCAGTGCTCAAGGCAAGAATCCAGGAGCAAAATGGAAGATTTTTGGCAATCCATCAGCTATATGGAAAGTAAGTTTTTAAAGAAACTTATAAAACCTAGAGTATAAACCAGAAAAATGTGAATGAAGCTTAAAATTAGAAGGTAATGAGGGCTTTGACCTGACAGTGGAGTTGTCACTTGCAGTTCTGTCATTATGACAGACTAAATGACTACTTAAATTAGTTCTTTATGCCTGCTTGCAGACTAGGTTGGTCACAGTGTAATTTTGGTTTAAATATTTAGAAAGTAATTTTGCTATTCTAATAACTAATGAATTAAGCTTTGCTCATTGAGTCGTGAGTCCTGTTTGTCAGCATTATTTGTTCATAAAACATGCAAGTAAGGGACTTTATATAGATTATATTATTGCCATCAAATTTAAACTACTGTCATACTTGCAGTGCCATCAGCCATTTCTAATTTTTTTTAAAAAATAGCTTTGCATGTTAGTATCATGGTTGATTTTCAGCGGTAGAATTCTCTCAGGATGCTCATGTTTGTTGTTCCTTTTTGTAGGAATATGACAAGGAACTAAAAGGCTTTGTTTTTATACTTGAAGGAAGCAGTCAAGTCAACAAAATGCAGCTACCAAAGCAAACTAGACAAACTTGCAAGTATCAAAGAATTAAATGTTTGTGATGTTGTTCTGATTATCACATCAGTCTTATATTGGAATGTATAACTTACAGTATTGTCCCTAATTTTCTAATTCAGCATTAGAAAAGTGGGGAGTTTTTTCATTAACTTCTGAGCAGGTTACTTAGAAATAAATAAAAGGTATAGAAATGCCATATTAAAATCAGTGCAGTGGAAAAGATTAATCTGATTTTCATTAGTGACATTTGTTATTATCTTCATTAACATATCTTTGAGACATCTATTTTTTTCAATGTTACAACAAACTATTATAGCAAATAACAGTAAACAATTAAAAGAAATTAAAAAACTGTAAACACAAGATTATAATGAGAATTGAGAATTAATGTTGTGGATTATCATTGCTAAAAAGAGTTTGGTTTTAAATTTACTTTAGCTAGTGCTGCAATACTGCAGTCAGATTTTCATCTGTTACCATCCTGTTTCCTTCTGTCTTAGTCTCTTCCTTTCTTGAGATGTATGTGCCTCAAGTATTTAATTTATGTCAAGTATGCAGTCTCCCAGTTGAGTATAATTTTGTATACTCTTCCAAAATAAAAAATCTTATATATGCAAATATAATTTGAAGCTTTAAAGTGTCATTTGACTCATAAAAGGAGAAAATTCCGAATTGTCATTCTTTAGAAGAGGAGACAATGTTGGTTGAGTCTTGTTAAGTCAGAGAAGAGCAGCCTGTACCCTCCCTGATGGAATAACTAAGAAAACAACATATGGTTCAATTCAGACAGCTTTGTACTGTTTTCCCTTGATAGGGAGATGGCTGAATTTTTTGTTTGTTTCCTCAGTCAAGCTCTTTTGCTGTTGTTCTGAAAGTCAGAAGCCTCCACTGAGCAGTGTTGTCATGATCTGATTGCATTCTTACCCAAGAGTTTTTTGAAGTTGTTTAACAAGGTGTATGTTGTAACAAACAAGAGTGCAGGTTTCATATGACTATCAGATAATCTTGATACTTCATTTTATAATTCTTATGAGATATTTGTTGTCTAGACGTTCTTGGAACACAAGAATTTTAAATTTAAAAGAAAAAAAAAAGGTTCCCTTTGTTTTCATGAGAATTCCACCAGAGCCACAGATGGGACTTTTAAAACAACATTTTTATTGCAGTTTGAATTGATTTTCTTCAGGTTTTGCTTGTGTTCATATGTTGTGTGAACCTTGGGAAATAGTGTTGCAGGACCATAGCTGTATGGTGCCAAATTGAAATGCTTTATAGTGAAACATGCATCTGCATGCACACAGCACATATATTTCATTTGTTTCCCTATTTCTAGTGGGACTGATCCAGCAATTTCTGACACTTCAGATTTTTGTGCCATTGGGAAAAGACTTTTCCACTGAGCTACTGTAAGTTGCACGAAATTTCCTTGTAGACTTCATGTAAAGTGAATGCCTGATTGCAGTCATTAATTTTGGTGGCAGATTTTGCATTAAAGCACAGTTGCCTTATCAAGTCAATAAGAAGTAATGAAGCTAATGAGAACCTTATTTCTTGCATGTATTAAATACTGACATTCCTTTGAATACAGAAAAAACTCTCAAAACTCTGAATCAAGATGGTGAAAAATCTGAAGAAATGAAACATAAATTTAGCAAACATATGAAAATACTTGAGGACTTTCTGAACATCTGTAAGATATTTATAACTATTTCAGGAGCCTTTGGTTTGGGGTAAAAAGAAATATCTATTCTAATAACAGGGGGAGAAAAACATTATCAGACAAATGATAAAAAGCTAGAGCAACGAATGGAGTGCTCAGTTTGTATAATTATGCCCATGCTGTAAAGAAAGAGAGGTACAGCTGAAACAGACTTTTTTTATTAGTTCAATGTGGAATGATTTAATAGAGTTTTAAACTTGGGCAATTGTCAGACTATGGACACCATTTCTCCCCTAGTGACACCATCTGTTTATATATAACCAGCACAACTCACTCAGCTTTGTAGCCAGTAGAACACCCAAGAGTTGGATTAACAAAAGAAATATTAGGCCATTAGAAGCCCTGCAAGAAAAGATGGGTTGAATGATATGGAATTAAACTGTGTAAAGTCAAAGGATTTTACTTTTGTTTGTCTTTTTGGAAGTTTTGCATGTAAAGGGACAAAACAAACAGGATATGTCCTGCAGGAAGCAGAAACCAAGTACAGAGATTTGCCTCTCATGGACATTCTGTAGACAGGGGGCAGAGATTTAATGACAAGTACAAGAGTTCAGATTTTTCTATAATGTCACATTGAGTTTGGTTGGTTTGAGTGCTTGCCATCTTTTTAGCAAGAACCTCTTCTCCATTTCTACTCATTTTATTTTTTCCTTGCTTGCTTTTCTTCGCCTAAAAAAATGTCTACCACTCTCTCACCTTTACTTGGCCTTTCTCTTTCCAGCTCACTTCTGGACTTTACATTTTCTTCATCTTTTCTTGCTACTTCCTATTCCCATCATTACTATGTCCCTTTTATGGAAGTAAATATATATAGTTTTATATATATATAGTTATATAGTTATAAAGTTATAATAGTCTTATGTACTTCTATAGATTTAAATTTTTGTATTTGCCATTATATGTAGTTTATGTAATATATACTATATTGCTATATAATGTATATAATATTAACCATATTTACTGTGTATTTTATCTTTTTTTTCCACTTTCCTCATCCTAAGTTAATATTATCATAGAACCTGATATAATTCCCAATTTTCTCTTCTTCTCTTATGTGCAGTGATTTCAATGCCTATATGGATGAAGTAATCCCACTTTATACATTTCCATATACTTTTTACAAAAGAATTGATTTTTTATTATTTGTGTTATAACAAAATTATGCTTTCTCTGATAATTCCCTAAGTTCTTTAATTCTTTAAGTAGCTCCATGTACTTTGAATGAAGGTGTATATGTCTGAAAAGTACAATCTCAGTTGTTCTCCACTTAGTGCAACTATTTGAAAAACTTAATAAAATTCCTTTAAAAGCAGTTTTAATATTAAGTTTTGGTTTTTAAATCAACTGTAATTTACTGATGTACCTTCAAGATTTGCAGATTAGGTAGTGCATTATTTTATCCTAGCAGACTTATGATAATCCAGTAAATAATAAAAACAAGTCCTTGCCTCATGTGACTGCCATTCAGTTTCTTTCTTTTCAGATGTTTTGAAAGAAATTTCTTGCTTGTTTGTGTGCAGAATGTTGATTGTGTTGTTGCTTCCTAGAATTTAATGTTCAAATATGGTTTGTTACATAACCTGGCTACTTACTCCTGAGTCTTTGAGCGGCTTCAAGTGAAAATTGATAGCATACCAAGCCATGAAATTTACTTTATGTAAAAAACTCTGGCAAGTTTTGTAGTAGCTGCACATGATGCTTTATGTTACATTTCTAGCTTTTCTATTCTGCACGGAGAGGAAAATAGGTATTTACTTTGAGCCTCATCCTTTTTTGCATTCTGTTCAGTGATTGATCTGGTCAGCAAACCAGAATTTCTTCAAGGCCATCCATCACTGCTGGCATCAGCTGAGATAAGACTTCTGACTTGCTGCTATCAACCAGCCATGCGAGGTTCCTGTCATAAATACTGGATATGCAAAGTATTGGCTGCATTAGCTGGCTTATCTTTTCTTTGGAAGACATTTAAGTAGAATTTTAGATACTTTGCTAGGTGGCATGATTAGGTGAATACCACCACGTTAACAATCAATGTATTGATCTGCCTAAAAAATGTGTGAAATAGATTGTAGATGAAAAACTTGACGAAGCATAATAAAATCACAACTAAGGTAGAGAGCGTGTAATTTATGCAGCCTCTTTGGAGCAAATAATAGCAAAGCTATTAGTAATGCTGAATATAGCTGTCTGCTGTAAATGCAGTAGCCAGTTGTTAAAGCTTTAGTGGTATGGATTTTGCTACCTTCCTGCAAATGCCAAGGTAACTCAATGTTTGAAAAAGTATTTGTGTGTAATAGAAAACAGCATCTGGCTTGTGTTGGCATTCTTGCTTTAACTCCAATATATGGACACATGGGTGTTAGCAGTTGTCTTTGTTGGTAGGGTTTGTTAGTCAGGATTTTCATTTGCCAAATTAAGTAAATTTTGTTAGCAGGAAACTTAGTTTTCTCTCTTTAAAGGGCAGGCTTCTTAGTAATTCTTAGTAATTAGAATGAATGGTTTAAATGTGATAAATACGGCTGTTCTTAAGGGAACTGTTACATTAGCAGGCGGGAACATGACCTTTTCGTTGTCTTTGTAAACCTGAAAGGACAGATCATCTCTTTAGAATAGAGAAATTCACAGAAGGAATAACAAAGCGAAAAGAATAACAGCAAATAAACTAAAGAGCCAAAAGAACTAGCTGCAGGCATAAATAACTGCATTATGGGGGTAATTTGTTTAGATTCCTGAAGAGAAGTCGTCACTAAACTTTCCTGATATTAATACTCATTAGGGTACCTTGTACTGAAAAATTAAAATTGTTTTCTGGAATGACAGTTTTCTAAGTGATTTGGCACAAAAAGCCTTGTTTCAGAGGAACATGTCTCTGTGCCTTAAAATAGAATTAAGAGAAAAATAAAATAAGAGAAAGATGAATTCATTTCAAAACCAAGGATGTTGAAATATTGATAGAAGTTTATAAAACATAGGTTATGAAGTGAACACTTCCAGAACGATTCTTTGAACCCTGTGAGGCTCTAAGAGTAATTAAACATTCAAAATATTCTTGATCAGTGAAAGTACCAGCTCATTCTTTTATTTAGATAATTGCTTGCAAATATGTCAGTATCTTATAGGGAGAGGTCAGGATTCAGCAGTTCTTCATAATTCTCCTATTTGGAAACGCATAGCAGTCTTCCAGATCTCTATACAGAGAGTTGACTAATTTTCAACATAACTAAGTCTGGTTTTACGAGACTGGAATGCAGTGCCCTGGATCAGGCAACCACTTCAATAATGTAGTATCTCCTACAAGACCAATTTACAAGGAACACATAAAATAAAGCATATGTGAAGTACAGGGTGCTGCTGAATAAGGAAACTTTAGAATCTGAAAGCATAGCAAATCAGCTGACAATTGCTATTCCTTCGTTTTTCGTTCTTTAAAATGGAAATGATGATGGTGATACTCTAATGTTTCTGAGACACGTGCTTATTATGGAGAAAATGGCACTACAATTGCTAAGTACTAATATAGCAATGTACTGATAGTGAAGCTGTAGCAGAGGATTCTGTCTGGTTTTTGACCAGGATACAAAGAGATTTCTGTCAATATAAAATTGGATGGGAGTTGCTCTTAGCTTAGCAACGTCAATGAAATTATCTGCTTTCATGTTTGGTAAACTTCCAGGTTAAGTAATTTATAAGGAGAAAACCACTTTCATTTTAAGAACAGGTGAGCCTTATAAATGAAGTGTCCCTTCAACAGCCCAGTATAATTTCTTTTTCTAAGTTCATTCTAAGCCTTGAATTGCACATTAACAAATGGTTATAAATTATTATACATACAGAAGCAAAGTGAATAGCCAATCTGAGAAGATGAGTTTCCCTGTACTCTTGGGTAGTTGCTACCATTTACTTGCAGTCTCACTATAGTTACCTTTGTGAGGAGAATAGTCAATCAAAGTTGAAGATATAAAATAAAATTGAAAATTGAATTGGAAGGTAATTTTACTTTCAAATGGTTTGCAAATGTAGATGTTAAGTGTGAAATGAATGCAGCTAATGACCATAGCTGGAAGAGTTATGCACCTGCTGATCACAGGAATATTATTATAAATGAGGTTGATTTTCTTGTTGACTACCTCATTTTTCTCAACATGGTCTCATTACTTTTCTATCACATGTCTGACCCTTAGATATAAATACTCAAGCATAGACATAATAAAAATACATTAACTCCCCTATAGATTTTTTTTTTGAAAATCAAGATGTGTGCCACAGATGTTTCTTGCCTTTGTAGATTTAATGTAGGTTCTGCTTTTGGATATCAGGGGAGGGGGAAAAGATTGCGTTTCACCAGAAGTACTCAAGTAGTTTTACAACTGAGAGATCTAATGTTCTGACTCCCAGTGTCTGAATTAGTTCAGAAAAAAGTTTCTCCAGATCCTTGCTTTGTTTTTGTTTTTCAATAAGCAATGTAAAATGAAAGTCTGGAAGTAACACTAACTCGTAAATAATTATCTTGCTTCTGTAAAATAAATTATTCTACAGAATTTTAAAGCCACCTTCTTTCTCAATTTTGCCTGTTCAAATGTTTCATGTACTTTTGCCTGTGGAATATAAATATTTTTATTGTGTTAAATGCATTTACTGAAATAAATCACATTTCTTTAGATGTGATTACAGGTATATATCTAAGCTTTGCCCCTTCTTTACAGCTCATATATCATCATAAAACCACTCCTTTTTTGGACTTAGAGTCTGATATAAATGTATGCATATTTATCTAAATGTTCAGTGTTACATTTTGGAATGTAACTGATCTGTATATTTCTCACTGGCCTTTATGTAACTAAGGTGCCTAATTTTTTCAGCAGGAGGGAGATAAATCCATTAATTTAAAAATAAATAATACAATTTAAACATATTGAACTAATATTATAAAGTGAACTTATGTTTTTATTGCCAGTTATTTGGAGATGTGCAGGACCTAATTCTAGGCTCCTACTGCTCTGTTGTAGTATCATGTAAAGCAACATTCTCTTTTGGGAATTACACAGTTTGAGTTTCAGCAGCAATAGTATTTTTATTTGGTTTTTAGCACTCAGGTTACCGCAGCTGCCTGGTTCCTCAGCACAATTGCTCAGCTCTACATTGTAACCAGGAAATCTGGGGAATTTCAGGCAACCACTACTCCAGTATTTTGGGGTTCTTTGGTGCATCAATTTCTTAGCACTTCTGAACATCAAGATTCAGAGTGGGGACTTTCTGAAAGCTCCATCCATAGGTTTTCACCAAAAGCGATACAGGAAGCAAAGTGATGGATGGAACTCAGCCTTGATCAGAGACACAGGCTTAGCTGTGAGGCCACCTTGCTGCTGATCTTAGGTGAATCATCTCACATCTTGCTTAAATTTCTTCAAAAGTAGGATCAAGCCCCAGCATTGTAAGACACTTGGAAGTCTTCTGATGAAAACACTTTTCATGGACTTGATAGTATAATTTGTCCATTCATAAATATATATGCAGGTGATACTGGAATCTGTTACACCAAATGACAGCAAAGGTGAGGATATCATGTTCTTTCTTTGGCACAGTAGTGGAATTTCAGCTTTTGAAGTGTTTTTGATGTATAGGAGGAACTGCTTGTCTTTCAGAATGAAAGGGCTACTAGACTTTTCCACTTGGTTTTGACTTGCCCACCCATGTTATGAGGATGAATAGACTGAAGATCAGGTTATCTGCAAGGGTGAGGAAAGAATCAGCAGGTTCTGAAAAGCTGGTGGACAGTTTGTTTTGCATGATGTTCTTTATGGGGGACAAGATGGTGCTTCTGTATTTTTATTGCTGTAATAGTAGAACTTGCAGTATATTTGGTGCTGTCCTTGGTTGAACTCTCAAATTGCCAAAAATAGCTGAAGTATGTAATCTGCTCCAGAGTTAATGCCTTCCTAAGTTGACCTGAGGAAACCTAAGAATGTTTTAGAGTGTTTATCTGCAAATTTTGGGTGACAACATTTCATCAGTTAAGCTACAGGTAGACATTAACTAATGAAAAATTGTTTTCAGTAATAAAGTTTAAAAAACAAATCCACAGCACAGTCTCATTGAATAATGATAATGAGTAATTACTTTTAACAACACTAAGTAGTGACAAAAAGTTGTTTATTGTAATTATTTGTCATCTTCTCAGAGGGGTGGCTAATTACAGAGGGATACCCATCTGTTAGAAATAGGCATGTTCAAAAATAATAGGTAAATTAATCATTGTTTCCCCATACATTAAGCATATTTTCCCAGATTGCAGCCTTTAAAGTATTATCTGTGCTCTGGAATAATAAGGTAGGACTGTTGGGGGATGTCAAGGTTGTGCTCATGGTGTGGTTTTACCCCACACAGCTGCTCTCACTCCTCCTGAAGTATTGGGGGGAAGAGAATATACAAGGGTGGAAGTGCAAAAACTCATGGGTTGAGATAAAGACTGTTTAAGAGGTAGAGCAAAAGCTGCACATGCAACCAAGTCTAAGTAAGGCATCTGCTCCTTCCTGTGGGCAGGCAGATGTTCAGCCACCTCCAGGAAATCAGGGTGTCATCATCTCTAGTGGCTGTTTGGGAAGGCAGTGTAACTGAAGAAATTTCACTGTATCCCAGCCAAAACCAGCCCAGCCACTCACAAGACTTGAAGGGAACAGAACACAAAAATTACCCTCTTTATCATTTTCAAGGAAATCTAATTTGTGTGTGTGTGTGTGTGTATCTGTGATCATGGCTGTGATCTGAATTTATTAGAAATGTTCAAAGTCAGTGTCCTTGGTGTCTTTGTGAGATGACCTGAATAGTGAGCAATAAACTTCCGCATTATAATTCACATTTGAAGATATGTCCTCAGAAAGTAAAACAGACAAACAATGTATTGTGTTTACTTTTAGGCTGACAAAGAGTCTATATAAAGTGACAGAGGTGTTTTTAGGAAAAGAAAGCAAATAATGTTTTTCTCGTTAGCAGGCCCCAAGATAACACAAGCTTAAGGGGCCAAAACGTGTGATTGTTAAAGGCTACTGGGTTCTCAGTTCATACAAATTGAATTCTTTCATAGTCTGAAGGGCTGTGGAAATCTAGCTGAAACAAAATTAGCATGTAAAGTGATTTTATATATGCAGGGATATAGCCACCAAATTTGAATTGGAGAAAAAATCTCATTACTCATCTTGTAAAAGAAGTAATTCTTAAATTCCATATTTGCTATCGCTGACATAAAAGTTCTGCATATGAATAGATTTTTTTGTGATTTCCCAAAGATACTGGATTATTGAATTGACAAAGATCTGTTCCATTCTCTCCTGCCTTTTCTTTTACAGGATAACTGATTTAGGCAATATTAAAAGAAGATTGTATTTGTCAACAGTCCACAAGGAGTTGTCTGTAACCCCTCTGCATGCAAAAATTCCTCTGTTTATGATCAAGCGCAAAATAGTAGGTACCTGGGGAATATTCCTCGCACTGTGGCTGAGCATGCTTTTTAATCAGAAATGTTTTATGTATGTTTATAGACTTGTTGAAATTATGGCTTGGTTTAGAACTCAGTTCCTGCTTTTTCAAGACACGTGTGTATGTCCCTCTACCAGATGGCAGCAGAACCAGTTAATTCTACTGCTCTTCTGTCATCCTACTTGTATTAGAAATTCATTCCTATTTTCCAAGAGTAATGCTCTTTGGGATGTGTTTATCTCTCCTGTCAATTCAGCATCTGTAAAATTCTCTATAACCTTGATATTTCTTCATTATGGAGCTCCTGTTCACATGTCCCTTCTCCTGTAGTGACCTTTGATTACATTCTCTGGAGATATAAGCTAGGCAGTAGCTGATGACTGCTCTCACGTTCTTCAGGTTCTTCTAAATTCTGGCTTATGTAGAATGAAGTATTATGTCAAACTGATGAAAATAAAACTGAAACCATCATCTTCTCCCTGTTCCTCTTTCCTGTGCCCATCCGCAACATGTGATAATAGCTGCCAGCATACAAAACCTGATGGGTACCATATAGCCATGAAAGGACTGAAGTCTCAAATACTGCTTTAGAAAATTGATTTGATATGAGAATAGTTAGATTTGAAATATTTTACAATATAGAAATATAAAATATAAATATATAAAGTATACTAAGCAATTGAGAATTTAAGGCTAGACATGAGAGAGAATATTCTACAAAAACCTCTGAAGGTACAACTTTTTTTAAGATAGCTTAGGTGAAGGCAGCTGTGAAGACTAAAGATTGAGGAGTTTCCTGCTTTGTGGGAAGAAGTGGTTGGATTTTCTTTTTCGTGACTATGTATCAGGTCATACCCCTGAAGTTGCTGTTAATTCAAAATCCACTGAAATTAATTTATTTTTCTTCAGTGTAATTTCAGTTAGTTGGTGTCACACTAGCACAAATATTTCTGGATTAAAGTATGCATTCGTGTACACCAAGTTAAATTCAACTGGAAAATGAACTTAAATTATGTATTTTAGATAATAAAGCATGAATCTTTAATCTGTCTAAATGCTCTGATCAGTTATTTGACAAAAGTTTTTAATAACACTAATGCTTGACCAACCAAAAAATTAGGTCTGTATTTCATAGTGCATCTGAATACATCTCTGTCTCCTGTAAATGATTATTTGCCTTTTTATTGTGACTTTCATGTAAAGAAGGGACTATGCTGCTTTCAGTGGTTAGACAGATCTTTTACATGGCTCTAGTAGTTTAAGCTATTGTATACACAAGCTGAAGATTACTATCAGTATGATTGGTTGTGTTGTTTGTTCCATCAGCAGAACATACTTTGCATTTTCACATGCTACCTTCCTGTGTTGTATTCTTACAAATTATTACATTTTTTTAACCTCAGCAGCAGAAATATCACTTATAACTAAATAGTGATTTTTTCAGTCCTTTGCTCGATATCTTCAAAATAAGTATTACTTTTCTCCCAAAATTTCAGACTTAAAAGCTCAATACTAATCTGTGCACCTGAATTTTCTCTCAAAAAGGTATTTGCTATTTAGCAATTAGAAACTAGTATTTCTACCCCAACTTTAAAAAGAAATTAGACATTTACAATCATTATTATGTCTTAGTATTCTTAAAACTTCAACCATTGGTCAGCTAAATTTTAAACATAAGTAATCAGATATATTACAGTCCTGCAAGTTTAATGAAAACGATTGCATTTCTCCTCAGAGCCATCTCTGTTTATTTGCCAGTTAGAGAAGATGTATTGGCATCAGTTGTTCCCTCACTGAATGTCAGAATCAATGAGAAGAATTGTTAGGAACACCAGAACTATGAACATCTGTGTTTTTAAACATCAGAGACTCTAAATGGAAAACATTAAGCCACAAGAAAGCATATTTTGTTAGGTTTTCTGGTTTGGGTATTGTTTTGTATAAAATTTCTGGTTTTTTTCTAGGAGGATAATGGAATTGTAGTATGGTTTACATGCAAAACAGATACCTGTAACCGTGCATTCCTGATTACAAAATACAGCAAAAGACAAGTAGAGAATTAAGTGGGAAAAAGATTAAAACAGATATAATTTAAAGAGTATTGGAATAGTGCAGGAGAGTGTTAGCACATTGATGTTAGTGTTCTAACAGCTATTACTGAACCAAATAATCATCTAATGAGAATTAAAACATGTATTTAAGCAGGATCTTTAGCAACCTAGTCAATTGTCATTATGTGATTTGTCTTTTGGAAATGGCTTGCCGTGAATGGATAACCCTTATTATAAAGAAGAAGTAGTTTTAAGATGTGGTATGTTGCAGTCTTGTCCAAACTGGAAATTTGTGAGATAGTTTCATTATGGAGGGGGTGTAAGCTTTGGAGAGGTCCTTTTTTTATGAATCTCAGAAAGAAATCATCAAAGAATCTCCAGCTATAGCCTTTGGAACACTTAAACTGCAGTAACTCTAACTTATGAAGTAATACTGAATAACAATTCTTTTTCCCCCCAAGAGATCCTTAAATAAACACACTTTTCTACAAGTTGGCTGCAAAACATATTGTGGATATGCTGTACTGAGCTCACTTGGGCTGGCAGTCGCTAAGTCATATGCCCTGATTTGTTTGTACAAGTAATTGTTCAAAATGCAAATACAGTAGTATCTTTTTTTGCTATCAAAATGTTATGCATTGTGAATCACAGGCTGTGAGAATAATACTCTGCTGACTCTTCTTTTATAGACAACTATACACTAATATTCTGCAATGATTACTGTCTGCATTTTACTAAAGAGCATTGTTTCTCTTTTCTAGTGGTGCAATTTGTGTATTGACTTGGTAGCATTCACCAGTGAAATATTCAGAGGAGCTGTCTTCCAGTCTTTGGATGGAATTATTATTTCAGCTAACTGTAAGCTAAGAAAGATCTTCACTTTAAAATCCAAGCCGCAAGATACGGCTGAGAAAAATGGTGTGTTTTAATTACTACCTAGTCTTAATCATATCTCTTCGTGTTATAAAATCAAAAGCTTCTTATTCATCAGATTGGCAAATGGAAAGATTACATGATTTCATGAAAATTAAAGTGGTAGTACAGCATATTAAGTCTGCCAGTGTTGGACTTTAGGCAACTAATTAAATATGTGGGTACTCCTCTGCTTTAAACATTGAATTCCTTAGAAGTATTTTATTGAACAAATTCTGGCAAGATTTATCAAGTACAGAGCTTGTTTTAATGAGGGCATCTTATGCGGATAGAAAGCAGGTTTTGGCCAAGGAGAGAGTGTCTGAAAGGAAAGAGAAATACTTAAAACTTAGCAGCATTTGCCATTTGCTTAATTTGGACATTAGTAGCTGCTGAAAGATTTCTTCCTTAAATAATCTAAGACAAAACTGTTACAAAACAATATTATATGAAACAGAGCCGTGAAACTATCATAAACACCTCTGATTTTATGTCCATTTATCCTAATGTGTCCTTCTTTATAGGGAAAGTAATATTGGTGATGAGCTGAAAAATGAGAGATGATTTTTTTGTACTAGAGCAGAGTATTGGTCAAAGTTTACCAGTCTCCAGGCTGGCATCATAATCCTGAAGCATCATTTTCCAAGGGAGAGAACTTCATTCCTCACTGGTATTTGCAGTAATAGAGGAGGAATTGCAAAAGCACAGCTGGCACATTTTATTTTTAAGGCACCCTAGGAATAGTTCAGCTTCAATTTCATTCACATTCTCATTTTGTGGTTTTTAAGGAACACACCTGAAAAGAGGGTTCTGGTTTCAGAAGGGGGCATAGTTAGCAATATTGCACATGAACAAAATGTATCTTCCACTTGGAAACCCTAAACCAATGGGGGAGAGTAAGTGATCCTTGTGATTACTCCTCTGATTTTTTTGTGGGCAAGGCTGAGGGGAAAAAAATAATTAAAAAATGTCTACAGGGAGAATCTGGTAAATTCTCAGCATGAAACTGCAGTTAGAGGTCTCACTGGCATTAATTTAATTTCATTCCATTGGTGCATTGTTTTCTCTCTTCCATTCAAACAGTTTGTTAAAATATGCTTAAATGTTCTAAATTAGTTCCAAAATTCTAAAATGTTATCATCATGAGTAGACACTGAAAGTGTAATGATGTCCAAATTTTGAAATTAAAGCTTGTAAAATTCTTTTTTTTCTTGCATATGTAGGGCTTTTCCTTTTGCTACTTCAATTGCACTGATAAAAATACCATTTTCAGGTGTTTGTTTTATCTGAGAATCACTAGATCAGTATTAGAATTAAAGCTGAGTTGTATTAAAAATTACCAAAATGTATTTTGTGATTCTGTTGTGCTTGTTCTCTTGCCAAATCAAAGAAGTTGATTTACTCTGGTTGTTCCAGCCACTAGTGTATCTTTCTTTAACTGTATTCAAAATGTTTGGCCTAAAAGTATACACAATATAATTTTAAAATTTACATGCTTATTGTCTTAACAGTGAATAATTACAGCAAATTTTTGATTACCATAATCTATTCAGTTGTTATAGCCATATGAACTAAAGTATATGTAACCTCTCAAATAATGTAAGTTGACTTCAATTCCATAGTGAGTGAAGTAAAGCCCATGTTTTTTGATTCTAGTTACGTGTGTCGCTCCATCTACATCATGTGAGCCCACGGATGTTATTCCTCGAACCTGCCAGCTGAGCACAGATGTGCCACAAGTTACCCAACTTCTGAACCTAACAAATATCCACAAGCCAAAAATAAAACGTAGGCAACATCCAACACAAGAAACAGGTATTCTGTTGCATTAAATACTGTGAATATGATCTATACAGTATGTGTACAAATAATGGACTTCTTGTAAAAGTGCATGTTAAGAGTTCCAGTGTCTTGAAATCAAACACGAGCACATAGACTGTTCCATAGTTTGAGATCTATATGCAGTCTGAACAATTCTAATTCAAGCATGGGGTTTTAACAGTGTTTGAGATATGTTATCTGACTGTACATTGAAGCACTGTACAATGAAGTTGTTAGACTTCTTTTTAAACTCTGTTCACATTAATGAAACTCTTCTGACAATATGACCTGCAGCCTCCTCAGCCTACACTCTGAAAAAGGAGAGCTTATATTATTGGTGTCTTCGAGTTACTTGACTGTTCCATAAGGTACAAGATAATAAAACATAATTTAGACTTGGGCAGCATTGAATAGAAGAGATTTATTAAAGAAGCTGGGCACTTGTGTTAAGATACAAGCCACTGACTTGGATTAAAACTAAGAGAAAGCAAAGTGAGGAGTAAATTTTAAATTATTGTTACAGCTGAATCCTAACAACAGGAGACCTCAAAAGTGGGGGTTTTTCTAGGCTGTCTATTGTTTATTATAGTTATGAGTAATCTCAACAGAGAAATGAATTACATGGGATGAGAATTTTGATGTGATACAGATACTAGTTTAATAAATAGTGGGACTTCAGAGAGTTCTAAACTTGTAAGATGGGCAATCCCCTATGTACCTTTTCATGAAAAACAGTACAGAGCAGGAAACACCAGAGTTTGTGAAGCAAGGTTTCAGTTTACTGTTTTTATTTCTTATGACCACTCTGTTGAAAAATTATGGTCTAGGGACCACTGTACTGGGTAAACCTGTAGCATGATACCTTGTGAAATGCAGCTTTGCTAAATGCAAAGGATTCCGCACTGGGGAGGAATGTTAGCAGCAGTTAAACTTTGAAGGATCAAAATTAAATGACTCAAGGAAAGAAGGTTATCATCACCATAGATACAGCTTTGTAGAATTTTCAGATTTTAATATGCTTTAAACACTAAGATAGTAGCAGGAAATTCAAATACGTATGAAATGAAAAAGGCCTCAAACCTTTAAATCAGTTTTGCATTTTTATCTGAAATATTTTATATATTATCAGTTAAGCCATCTCAGAAAAGGTCTTACAGACCAAGAAGTGATTCAGAGAGAAGCAGCATGAGTGAAAAATTCCCATATGAAAATACGCTGAAAACATTAAAAATTGACATAAGGGAGTTTATAAAGTAACTAGTGATACAAAGAAAGTTCAATAAAAGCTGTTCTTCCTGTCTCACGGCACAAAACCAAGAGAAAATGCCATGTTACACAGAATATGATTAAAATATGGAATCCACTGCTACAAGAAGCTGGTAAAGAAATTTGTATGATTCCAAAATCAGTGGGCCGTTCATATGGGTAAGAGTATTGTTGTAATTAGCACAGTAAAAATGTGAAGGGAAAATTTAATCTTGTACTTCTACGTTTTTCCAACCTTCCCTAAGAACTATGTTGAAAGCAGAGTTTTACCAGAATATTAAAAAACCCAACTCATAAAGATTTCATCTTCACTAAGTTCTCATGCTGGTGCTTTTTCAAGTTAACTTTTACTGTCTCTCAGTGTACCTCTTTAGCAAAGGCAATCTCTGTCCTATAGCAGCTGAAAGGAATAATTAGAAGTTTTAAATTTTTGCATAGAATAAGACCCTTCATACATTTACTTGTTTAAATTACATTCAGCTTTTCTTTTGTTTCAAGCAAGTATCATTTTTGTAATATCAAAGGGGAAGTAATATCTTTAGAGTATTACTGCCCTACAAGTAGTCAAGCCAGAGTTCTGTTGTAAAGTTGGATTTTAAATCTGCCTTTGAAATAGCAGAGGAAATTCTGGACTCCACATTCTGTGACTATTCAAAAATAAATACTTCTTGGCTAGACTGTCAAAATATGAGGGACTGTAAAATTTAAATGAGTACAATAGTGTGAATGATGCATCTAAACAGGAAAATGTCTGTTCTTATCAAACAAGACTCGGGTTTTACCATCAGGACTACAAAGATATATAGCCCTTAGGAATATATGGACAATCATTAATGACAACATCCCTCACCTGCAGGAAAATGAAATGCCTTCCGTTTAAGGTTTCATCTTTTTTTTTGTCCCATCTTGTGGATATAGCATGTGTTCCTCCAGACATGCTTTTCAAATTTCAGAAGTTGGCCTATTTGGAAAATGGAAGCTTTGTAGGTTTAAGTACATATTAATTGGAAAATGTTCCTTTTATCCACTAAACTTTTTGTTTATTTGATAATCAAAAGCCCAAATTATTTTTAGTATCCTCAACTTTTAATTACACATATTATTTCATTATGTCATCAACACGCTGTTATGTGTAGATGTAGGTAATTAATTGCAGTCAATTAATGTGTTCATAAAGAGAGATTTTAATGCAAATCTGCTTTTCTAATTGGAGCTAACAACATCCCAAGGTAGGCAGCAAATTAAAGAAATTCATGTTAAACCAAGACAGGTCATCTAATCTTGTGAAATGGCAGCTGTTAGCAGCAACCAAATGTCACATTAGGAAAAAGGGAGGAGGGTAATGGCAGAAAGTGGCTTCTTTTTTGTTTATTAGTACAATAAATTATGATATTTGGTGGCTAATGCATGATCTGTTTTTCATTTCCTTGATGACACTGTACATAAAGCTGATGTTGAAATAAGGTTATGAAAAATGCTTAGAGGAATCGACAAAATGTTTTATTTCTACTTTATTGCTTTATGAAGGTGTCAGATCTCTAAAGTGAGATAGCAATTTAACACTGATGTTGTAGCAAGAAAATATCTTTCATCTTTGGACATTATAAATATTAAATATAAATTAATGTGGAGATACTGTTTTCATCAGCTCTGGAAAGCAGAATTTACTGACAATCTTGGAGAATTAAAAAAGAGGAAAATAGATAGTACATGCAATTCTGCAACCCTGATGATAAAATTAATACAGAACCATTTTACTGTCCTTCCTTTTTAATTTTTTTTTCAGAACATTCACCTGAATTCCCTGTTTACTTTTTGTTTATCTTGCAGATTGGTTGGCAATCTCTGTGTTTGAAAAAAATTATAAGAATAAATCTACACTTGAAGCAGTAAAAAAAATAAAGAGCAAAGGGGGTAGCACATTTTAGCAGCAACAGAGTTTGCAATATTAGGGCTCAGCCCTGCAATACATTAGATTCAGTAATTTCAAAAAGCAAAATGTAAATAGTTCTCTGAGCTGTGACTGATACCTTGACAGTCTTGCCTCAGGTTTTTTGTGTTCTTATTTATTTATTCTGTCATTTATTAATTAGAGTTCTTTTTTCTTCCTATCAGAAGTTAGGCTTTCATTGAAGTTCTAAAGAAATCATGCAAGCCAATTTTTTTGTTTATAAATATCTCCCTTTTAAATAAACCTTTAAAGCAAAGGGATTAGAAATATGTCTCTATAATAGACCAAAAATTTCTTGCTTGTATGTTGGCACACTTTTATAAAATATGCATTTGCTATTCCTATATTTCTAGGCATTGTCCTTTAAAGAAATAGAATTTTTAGGTATATGTAGTATTCATAATTCTTTTCTTCTAGTTGATTTGAAAAATACTACTTGTTATTGCTTGCAAGTACCGTCATTTTTTTTAACTGCTACTTTTCTTAGGTAGCTTGGTTAATAGAGGACAGGGCAACACATGCAGCAGTAAAACTCAGGATGTATCACATATTGCATTTGGATCAAAGATCCGTGGGCCACCTCCATCTTCCAACAGGAGAGTCAGTACAAAGGTACCTGGAGAGGTAAGAAGGCCTAGAATAACTGCAAGTTTTAGTCTCTTTATTTTGATAATGAATTTTAAATGTTTTTCACTTTTTTGCCTTGTTTTCCATTCACTCAGTGAAAAAAAATCCTGCCTGTTGCTAGACTGTAAAGATTGAAGATACCACACTGAATTCCACCTACCATGAAGTTTCCTGAAAAGATAATAATTTTTTAAAAATGTGGAAATATTTATTTTAAAATAAGTGTAATTCAAAATGTGTCTTTACCTTGAAGTATTTTGAAACCTGTTATATTTTTTTTTTTCTTTTATCAAGAAAATAATGTCTTTCAAGGTAACAAAGACCTCCAGTAGCAAACGTAATAGATCATGCCAGCTTCCAAATTCCGAAATACCAACTGAATCCACAGAAGACATTGAGAGATTGGAGCTGTCATTCTCATCATGCAATGATTCTTTAGATCAGGACAGCAAAAGAAATACTTCCCGGACAACTGAAGATGAATGCCAAAATGGTAAGAGTGTAAAGCAAAGAACATGTGGAGTTCTCAAACTGACAACATTTTTGTGTTATTCTGCCTTTGGAATGTGAGACTTAATTCTTTGTTTTTCTAATCCTTTATCTGCCTTATTAATTACTGAAGACAAATTTATTAAATCATGGCTTATTCTCCTGTATGAGCTTGAATAAATGCTCAGTCTCTGCAGGAATGGGTATTGTGTTTGAGCTGGGGAGCAGCACCTGCTGGCAGTAGCCACAGTTTATACACATCCTCTGCTTTCCCTCATGCTGTGCAAACAGCTGAGCTGCTGCAGTGGCTCTTGATTATTTTTCAGACTTTTGCAAGCCTCTTTTTTATAACTTCTATGTTTTTCCCTTCTTCTGTACCTAGTATTAAATTTTCACTTCCTTGTGACTGTCATATTCCTACTGCCCTACAAGATTCCCATGCTGTTTGGAAGATGTTTGTATCCCAGTACAATGCTCCATTATGTACACAATATGAATGTTCACAGGCACTTCATAAGCTTCTACATTGCATTTCAGACCCTGAAATTCAGACTCAGAAAACACCTGTGAGTGGAGAAGCAGATTTTCAACTCACCTCACCACAAGGACCATCACCAGACAGGAACAGTCATAGAAGATTATCTCTAAAAAATGCAGCCAAAAACACATGGGAGGTAACCAGTGGTACGGTGCTCATCTCTGTTATTTTGCATTTCAGTTCTGTGTGGTGTGAGGGACTATCTGTTGTAAATTTCAAAGGACCCAGAAGCAGTTCACATAAGATATAAATGTCTGTGTTGTGGTGGATTATGGAAATCAAACACCCTGCAACAGAATTGCTTTGGAGCATTGATAAAGATTTGCAGGATTAAGCAGAGTACCAGAGCAATGAATGAATGAATATAAAAAGAAAAATTCTGTGCTCTCATAATTAAAGGAAAAGAGCTAAAAATAATTTGTTCTTTAAATCTCTAATAAATTTAACACTGAAGATTCCAAACATGAAATTTATGAGAAATTTTACTTGTCACAGATAAGAGTTTAGAATATTCACTGTGGTACCTATGTAATATCAAGGGATTTTGTTTTGTTTATGAAGGTCAGTGGTGAATTATATTTTGTTCTTATTCAAAGAAAGACACCTCAGCTTATGTTGTGGGTTTTTCTAATAACAACAAAGAAATTATGTATTTTGTGCACAGTGTCAAGATTGCAACCCCCATAATCCTCACAATAGGTTTTCTAGTCAGGAAAGTCCTAACTGATCTTGCCCTATAGTGAACAACCACAAGTCTGGTTCGGTGGTGATGACTCAGCCAAAATCATGGTCCTGACACTTCTGACAAAATGTAAAAGTCCTTGGAACGAAACCACATTCCCCAAGCAAGTGCAAGCATCCATAGTTTCTGACTCCTCTTTTACACTGTGGTCAAAAGAATTTGTGTCGACAAGAATCCATCGTACACTGCTCTTACCATGAGGCATTTAATATTCTTGAGCCCTGTGCAGCCAGAGCCTGTGGAGGTCTTGGAGCAGCACTGCATTTGTTCTGCATTAGCTTGAATAAATGTTAATCTGAATTTGTTGGGGGTAGGGGAGCTTTCATAAGGGATTGGTCTTATAACCTTGGAAGTTAGGCACTGCTATTTATAATAATGTCTCTTAGGTTTATTATAACCTCAAGTCAACATGTCTTCCTTAGCAGGTGTGCTGTACCTTTACCAAGGCAAACATAAAATGAGGGAACGTTGTTTATGCCAATCTTATTTATTCAATGCTGAAACCTTCATTAAAATGTTAGGCTGCAATTAGAAGCTTTAGCATAAGTCTGACTGTGTGGAAGAGCTAATTAGATGTTAAGGTGATCATTCTTGCATTTATGTTGTTTGCTGCAATGTTGTGATTACACAGGAGTTTGCATATTTTGCTAAGAAGGTACTCCAAATTATTCATTACAATTGACATGAAAATGCTGAGTTAAAAAGAAATTGTAGTATAGTTTTTGTTGGAGAGGTATAGGGAGTTTTGGACCAAACAATCCCATTATATTTCACTTGTAGTCTAATAACAAAGTGCACTCTGACTACAGGTTAGAGAAGTTGCTGAACTCTGTAACCACCATAAAATGTCATCTTAGAGTCTTACAGACTTTTTGTCTCCCCCCCTGCATATTTCATTAAGTACTGTGCTATGCAAACTAATATTTGCATTTAACTTATTCCTAACTCAAGTACATTTCTTCAGCATCTCTGGAAATTAAGGATGTTCTTTACAGGGAGGCTTAGACTGAAAAGGCAGAATATTCAGGGTAAATATTTTACAGATACTAAGTCTTTTAAAGTAGCTCTTTACATTTCTGAAGTACTTTGGATTCAGGCAAGACATTACAATGGTGAGTTAAGAGATGTGTAAGAAATTTTTGGATGTCTGAGGCAGAGCCAGGAGGAATCAGAAGTTTAAGTCTCTATTTTCCTCCTGTTTTCTAAACACTTGAAAAAAACCTGTTAGTTAAGCTTTCTTTTTCATGTTTTGAAACTTCATTTAAAATTTGCTTAAAATCTCAAAAAGCAAGTGATTTATCACCTTCTTTGCTTCAGAATTAATTACAAATTGTTATCTGTAACGCCCTCAGCAAATTAAACAGCAACAACTGCAGTAGAAGTTATTCTGGAATGAGAATAGAATAGGTGAGAGTGCACTTAGGGAAGCTGGTTGTTATTAAGTCAGTAGGCCAAAATAAAAATTAAGCTGCTCCTCTCTCACAGTCCTTTGTGCAAGAGAATTAGCGAATTCTCCTGAAGTGGGTTGTACTCTAAATGTCTAACCACACCCTCGAGGGCTTTGTTCCACGGGTCTGAGCTATTAGTGGGTATTTGAAAACTTCAAAGGCAGCAGGATACTTGTCAAAGCTAATTTCGTGACAGGGAAAAAGACTTTCTGAATACTAAAGAAGTGTATGTTATACACCTGGTTTTAGTCAAGCCACTGCCCTTGAAACCTAATAAAATGTGTCTAGATTAAACTGGAAGGGTGAGTGCCAGACTGGTCAGAAGACTGCAGAGTGCTGAGACAGAAAAGAATACAAACATTTTCTTAGCTAAGTAAGTTATGAACGGCTTTTTTGTTGTGTTTTTTTTTAAATGTAATTTAAAATACTGATTTAGTATGAGAGCGTTTTTAAATCAGGTTGGGCCATAGATTCAGATGGGGAAAAAGCGTTCCTGAGTCTTTGCTCTTGAGCATCCTAATTCTGTGTTCAGCTTCACTTAAAGAGTTAATGAGAAGATCCCTCTTTTCATTTCCCTTTTTATAGGCAAAATGGTTACTTTAAAAAGGCAGCTTATATAGATAGTAAAATACAGTGAAAGTATAAAATCTGTGAAATATTCATGATTAATACTGTTTTCTCATAGGATTTTGGTTGTTTTATTCATATTCCACCCTTCACATGTAATTCCAATGCTTGACTATGAAAAATATGAAAAATTTCTCAGAGGATTGTGACATGATCTTGAATGATAATAGACAGGAGAATTCTGCTCTAGTACCCTCCTTTGAAGAACTTGTGGTTATTGATCAGAACTAAAGGTTATTCGGTTTACACCGTGAAGGGTGGTTCCTAAAACTTCTGAATGATCTCGTTCATTTCTTGAGACTCTTGGAAAAACTAGTCCAAAATATTTACAAAATAAATAGAGTTAGTTGCCTATTTATCTTTCAAGTTTTATATTAATTAAAAGCATGATTTATTAGATTGTTTTAAACCAGCATGATTATCTAATATAGCAAGAGTTCACTTGAGAAGCCTTGGGGGTTCTGACTGTGATGGTCTTCATGTAGAGACTGAAAAACTGTCTTTTCTGGAACAAGGAGGTGCAAACTGTGTGCTTGTTAGACATTTCAAGTCCCTGCTCTTCAGTGGTTCCTGGATATTAACTGGAGTTTGGTAGCTTTACTAGCTGTCTTCAGTAACCTGGAAAAACCACAGCAGCCCAGTAAGAAGACAGCTATTTCTCCTGGTTTCTCTCTTCTTTCTCTTGCCTTCACTTAGGGGGGTTCAGACTTTCCCCTCACACCCAAGCTGCTGAATCTGCCTGAAGTGGTAACTCTAACAAAACTAAAGCTAAAATACCACAGTAAACCTACTGTCTTCTGTGATGGCAAGCATTTTATTATTGCAGAGTTACTTTATTATTACATTTTTAGTACATTTTTATTGAGGCTTTTTTAATATGGTTGGTGGTAACTTTGTTTTATGGAGCCAGAAAGCTTCAATATCTAGTGAATAATCCACACCACACTACCTTTAATGAAGATAAGGGAGTATTGCATACTTGAGCAATTCTCCTTTTCTCAGATGCTATTTGAGATTGGTTTTAATCAATCAAATTGACATTTTTTTCTATACCATCATTCCAAACAGTAAAATATAAGTTAACAATAAGAATATAAAAATGGTCTTTTCATGTCTATCTGGTGCACTCAATCTTTAAATCCATTTCTGGAGTTTATTGTTTGTTTTAAAATTGTCAGATTAGTTGTGGCTGTATTCAGAGAAACTTGGTGAAACAGATATCTTCATACATTTTTCATGTCACACTATTTTTCATCAGAGTGGTAGTTTGAAATTGAAATTTAAACCATAAGTTCTGGACATAAAAGAAAATGTAGAATTTCAGCAATAAAGAAGCAGCAGATTGTAATATTATGAACTTTCCACCAATGTGTGTTCATTTTTTAAATGTCAGCCACAAAATAAAATGCCTGTTGAAAAAGATCAATGGCCAAATTTAACACAATTATGTTTTCCTAGAATAAAGTTCAGTTGCAGGTCTCAAATCTTGACAACTAAATAGTTTCAGGTTTGCAAATTGCAGGCCTGCATGTCGTGTACCAAAACCTGTGTACTTCTTGAGCTGTGAGCTAGAAATGTTTGGATTAACTTTGCTGCACTTTGAAAGCAGCCTGATCTTTTCCATTGCATCCTTGTCACTCTTCCAACTACATAAATCTGCTAAGCAAAATGTTTCTGTACTAGAAAAATATACTTTGCTGTACAACTTCCCAAGAGAATAAGCATGATCAGGGTAGCACAAAATTTACATATTTGGCATTGAAATAAACACTGTGTATTTCAGATGAATGGGTGTTTCCAGGGAGTTTCACCCAGAATATTCAGTCGGATGGGTGTGAGCAGTTTGTAGCTACTGAAGATTCAGCCTGCCAGAATTTAACCTCACCCCAGAATGCCTCTGGTGAACATCACAGCAGTGACACAGGTCACCATCAAGTGAATAACCAAGAGGTTTTCACATTTTCATCAAGACCTCGATCAGCTCGTCACGGGAAGTCTCCAAATATGTCACCCAAATGTTGTGTTTTCCCTTTGGATTTGGAGCCAGACAGCAGTGGAGAACATGAGCAAACCCACACTGAAGAAAACTTTCCCGGAACTGACAGCAGTGAAGAGGTAGGCCCCTTTGGACCTGGAATTCTTGATAAAGCAGTCTTCATCCTAAAACTCCTAAGATAAGATTCTGTCTTCAAGTTAGACAGAGGATAAATCATCTTTTCCCCATATACCCACTGGTAGATTTGTCTTTGTCAGGTTGCTGTTTCTAACTGGATACAGGAGTGTAAATGCAGGTGTACCCTGTGTAACGAGAGGACAAAAGAAACCCAACTCTCTGTCAGCCCCTCTGCTCACAGAGAGATGTGAGAATTGTGCATCATTGCTACAGAAAAGATTTTGGGAAAGTCTGCACCATGGATTTGAGTGAGATGCAAGTCCATCATGGTTGCTTAGGAGTGCAGTAAATAAGACTTTGTTGTGCATTTTAAGATGTAAGTGGAGACTATTTTTGCTCACTGACATTGCTGAAAGTGAGTTAAGAAATTTCAGCTTTTGAATGCCACTTGATTATTGGTATTTCTGCTATAGATGCTGTCTGAGCTGTGTCAGCATCAGCAACTTTAATTCTTTTGCAATGTGGAAATCTTTCAGCAATAAAATTAATAAAAATATTAGCTGATACTACATAGAAATTCTCTGAATTGTTAATGCATGGGATAATTTCTTTGTGTCATTACAGTAATTGCTCAAGTTCCTACCTTTAGGAACATTCTACTATATTTCATTTTTAATTATAAAATCTTTTTCTTAGGATTTGAATCTTCAGCTCATAACTAATAAATAAAATGTGACTGAGTTACGTAATAGCAAGATGGACTGAATTTAGCTTTTCTACATTCTGTATTGCTGAAACTAAATTGCCGATGCTCATTAGAAGAAATAAAAATTCTCTCAGTTGTTTTCTGTAGGTGAGGGGGTTTTCCTGTTATCTGGGGAAGTTCATTATTTATTAGCTGAAAGCCATAAGACTTTGATGTAATTCTGAAATTCTGGAACTTTGACATAACAGTGTTGGTCAAGCTAATAGTTCTTGAGCAGTGCTATACGGGATACCATTCTGAAGGTATGGAATTGTTTGGATTTCAAAGAATTTCTTCATTATGTGGAACTATAAAGCATGACAAATATCTATAAATTAATCAAAAGCTAAATTTATCATTAAGTTTTGCTGGTGTTTAAGCCTTTATTGAATAAGAAAGCTTACCTTCCATGACATTGTCCTACCTCACAGGTCCAGTGTCAAGCACGCAAAGAGAAAGCAGTAGCCAAGTACTGCTGCTTTTCCAGCACAAGAGGAACGTGGGGGCACATTAGTGGCCATTCTAGAGGGTTGATGCAAGAGAGTGATAGAGGATCGCTCTCTTTTTTAAAAAAATTTAGTTATTATATAAACTAAAAGTAGTTTTTCTTTGATTATGTGCCAGAGGTGTGGTAGGGAAAAGCCATTTTTTATTAATTATCCTTAGACGCAAACTGCATTAAATAATATCAACCTGCAGCTGAAGGTGCCTTAGATTTACAGAGCTAGAGTTAGCCTAACTTTATATGGGCTTATAGTACAGACGTCAAGATAACATGACATTAAAATCTATGAAAAAGATGGAAAAACAGATTCCTATTTCAAAGAAATATCTGAGGGAATTAAACTATAAACTTCCAAAACATGTACATTAACAAAATTGGGGTATTACCTTCTTGAATGTCCATTTGATGCTGTGCAGTCCTGGAGTCAGTGCAGTCAGTAACAAAGCTGGATCACTTTCATGTGCAGTGGGACTCACGGGGCAGTGAGAGGCACACAGGAGATGTCAGTCTGACTGAGTCCTGTGGTCCATACTGCCTTACACCCTGGGTGGCAGAGGAGCAGCATCGTGAGAGGAACATGAGGCCTCTCATCCTTCCTTCCTTGAGAGCAAGAACACTGAGGCAAACGCGAGATGTGCTTCCCCATTGTTTTTCTTCCCATCTGTTCAGTCCTGCTGTTTGTTGTGGAGATGGGGTGTGAGTGAACATGGTGCACTTGATTCATGGGGTATTTTGCAGATTAATTTGTTGTGTTTTTAAATTATGTTCAAATGGTAATGAACATGATATTCAGTACCACATGATTACCAGAGGTGAGCAGAGTGATCTCAGCAGGAGTTATTCCTTCTATGTTTAAGTTGAAGGTGTAATGTGAAAATAAGGAATATTAATAATTCAGTGGAAAGACATCATTGTTGTGGACTCTCTGCTTTGTTTTGGATTGCAGTTGTAATAAATTTTATGAAATTATGATTATCAGGTAAGACACAGTTTTGGGAGGTTATCAGCATTTTAAATTTGAGTTGACATTTTGAAAAGAGTAATCTACTTGAGATATTTATGGTATAGTCAGTGTAGTTGCCAGGAAGAACAGCTCTTTTTCAGAATCCTTGCAAATTTAGAATTTGGAAGCAGAGATTAAAGAGATATTTTTAAAGTGTTTTCAGGTTAGGTAAAACTGAATAGTGTGATGATGAGAGGGAACCAAATGTCCTTGCTTTGTTTCCTAAATTTAGGATGACAACAATGAACTCATCCAGGGTATAAAGAACCTTGAGATCAGACACTGCAGGCAAGGAACATCTGATTCAGCAGTTTTTAAAGAAACCCCATTAAATGAAATGTCATGGAAAAATGAATACTGGAAGAATAAGGAACACAGCAAACATAGCCTCAGTGAGACCATCGTATCAAAACCACAGAGTTCCAGTGTGAGAAAAACAGATTCTATTAGCTCTCAGAGAAGCTTAAAGCCTGTCCTTTCTCTTTCTCCAACTCAAAGTAAATCTAAGTTCTTTAAAGCAATTAGAAATGGATCTGAAAAAACTGAAAGATATGAAGGAGTTTCTGATCAATTAAGAAGATCCATCAGTAAAACGTCTCTCAAGAAAATCTCAAAAGAAAATTCATGTCTGACAGCACAAACTTGTGTAAGTGATTTTTACTTTGAAATTAAATTACTAGATTGTATAGACTAGCTATATTAGATATACCCATTTGCATGAAGTGATTAAGTATTGCACATGAAGTATGTCTTTCATCCAGACATATTCTGGTTTCATCATAAAAGCATTTACTGGGCTCAGCCTGTTGAAAGTTGATTTTGTAGGTTTTTGTGGCACACAAAATAATACTCCAAATATAAGAAATCGCAGTGGTTTATACATAAAAAGAGTTGTCACTGAGCAACCCACATTTTGGAAATACGTGAGTTAGAAAGTAGTTTGAAGCTGAAAGATTACTAAGGAAAATTGACAGATTTTGAATTGATGTATTAACAAGTGACCACAGAAAGGGTGTTAATCTGGGTACTTCATAGTCTCTCTGCAACAGCCCTGAGCAATAATAAATTATGTGATTGAGAGCCAGCAGCAAAGCTGTGCCACAGGCTGGATTACCAAGCTACTAAAGGAATTGTTGAATTCACCAAGGTGTTGTTTATTCCTTGCTTTTTCATCATGGTTTTTTAATATGTAAACATATAATTCGAAATGCAAGTTTTTCTGAAGCCAGTTATGTTTTGGGGGGGGAAATATGCATCTTCATTTATTTCTTTGAATGCATTATCTCCTTGCTGGTGCTTTCTTATTCTTCTGTTTGTAATAAGAAACAATAAGTAATCTTGGTGTTTTTTAATTAATATTCTTACCAGTGCCACTTCCTACTTGGTGGCTGTACATCATATTCCCTTGCAGTTGTCTCTTCTACAGATGAAGGAGTTTTATGGCATTTATTCCCAAGATTGCTATTCTGTGATTTTATTTTATTTTTTTTTCACATTTTTACCCAAGGATATTGAATCAAACTACTGCACGTTCATTATTGTAAGAGTGGGTTTTGTATTGTAATATCTTGAACCAGGTATTGTACATCTCTGGAGACCAAAAGAATAAATGATTCTCTTTTTTGAAGGCTCTATGAAGCACTTATTCATTCTTTGGGAAAATTTACCTACAATAATGTCCTGGATCATGGCATATGCCTTGTTTGCATGAAGGGCATGGATATCTTCCATTGTTATTGTGTTTTCTGTCCTTGCAGCTTGTCTCACCTGCTGTAGGATCCCACAGTCACTGTTCCCAGCAGGGAAACATGCTGTGATTCCGCTGTAGGAATTTAAATCTGTAGCAATTCTGTGACCTGTTGATGCAGTTAATTTGAGTTCCCTGATTTGACAGCCCCTGTGAAGTGGGAAACAGGAGGGATGACTGCCATGGGACAGGGATGTGGCTACTGGGGCAGGGTCCTCATGCTGAGTGGTTCTGCCTGCCTACTTTGGGCTGCTCTGGCTGCTGAGAATGGACAGCCCTGCAGTGGGTATGGAAATGTGGGCATTGGGCTAGGCATAGCAATCCAAACCAGGCACCAGATTAAAGAACAGTGTCTAGGGAAAGGTGTGTTCAGTTTTCAGTGTTTCTCTGATGGTGAAATGCACAGACTGCCACACCACTGATGCTTCAGCACTTTGTGTGAAATGAGTCTGGTTTAGTCCTGGTGCAGGGACTGCAGTTTGGGTGTCTCAGTCCTGTGAGGTGTCTCAGACTGGGGATTCTGGAAATCTCTTGTTGTATTCTGCGAGTAGTTTATCAGATTGGAAAAGGCCTTGCACTTTTCCTGATAGAAACAGAACATCCGTTTCCATGAAGGATGTGGAGACTGGTTTCCTTTGGGAAGTGGATTAGGAGAAAGCAAGGGGATTGAAATACAAGAGTGCAAATGAAAATCAGAAACAATGCTGAGACTTTATGGTAATGAAAAATATCAGAGGCTGGTGATTTTAAAGACTATAAACCAAAAAAAAAAATTAAAAAGCAGAGAAAGCAGCATATGTTCTGTATATTTATGGTCTGGAAAAGACATCGGAATTGCTACGAGTGATGTAGAAAATGTAGAAGAATGCAATGCATGACTTCTTTTGTATTTGGGAGAAGTAAGATAATGTTTCTGTAATTTTTAGTGATAGGAAATCCCCAGTTGATACTGATAATCTGATTCTCTCTTTTTTAATATGTTAATATCCATGTATCTGTCTGTGTGTAATAAAATTTGTTTATATTTTGCATTCCTTTTCCCTCCTAGTATAAACTACAGGAATTTAATTTTTCTGTTTTCCAGTAACTATTTACATTTTTGTGATTGAATCTATTCCTCTCTTGTTTCCTGATTTTTTCCAGCTTTGGAAAATCGTTCCCCTTAAAATTCAACTAAGTTTATTGCTCATAATAGCTGAAATCTCTTTGTCCATAACAAATGAAATGATACATTGATTACTTTCCTAAAAGACATTATAAGTGTTTAATGCAGTGATCAAATTTGTCCTGTGGAACTTGGCTAAATATAGACTATCTAAGTGGATTGCAATAGCTGATTACTAAATTAGCCAGTGGGGTTATTAACATACTGCACTTATAGCTGTAAATGTATTGCACATGTAATTTGTTGCTTGTAAGTAGTTTTTTCAAGGACAAATCCTATTACCAAGGTATAGAAAATCAGAAGCTGCAGACTTTGTTTTATTGCTACAAAACATAAAAGGATGTGGCAGATTTAGCTCTAATCCTTGATTTGATCAAATATTAAAATTTCTCCATCCAGAAGCCCTTCCTCAGAGTTCTTTGACACTTCTTGTGTTCATACAGAGGACTAGTAAAGAAAAAATTGCTTAACCAATTCTTCCTGTAATCGATTTGCCAACTGCTTAATGCACTTTAAGGACCTGGTTGCTTGCAATGTTTTATTCATGTTTTAATAGAGTTCTCTATTATTAAGTTCAAATATTTTTAATTAAGAAAGAAGTATAGCCCTCTGGGTAATATTGCAGGCATGTAGATAGCTGGTAATTAAAGTTTTCCACACATATAACTACATTCAAACAATTGTGAATAAATCATTTGAACCTAGAAGAATGCAAATGTCATTATATATGAAAAAAAATCCTTTAAACAACAGGTTTTGCCAATCTAGGAAAAGTTTTAAGTGCTTAATAAAAATACTTTATTGTAAGGGAAGGATATGCAAATAGACAAGATAAGCTTTTAATTACTAAATGAAATATTAATTTTAGACAAATTTGAGTATTGCAAAATAACTTCTTACATGAAAAGTTTCTTCTAAATTACAAAGTGAACTTGATTTCAAATTCAGTTTTCAAATTCTCTCTTTGAAAACCGACTAAGACAAAGTAAAATTAGTGAAGAGGCTTTTTGGTAGTAGCAGTCTAAATTGGCAGAATAAATAGTCCAAACTATTTCTCCTTTATTAGGAGTTTATTGTATGGGATGTTTAACACAGAAAATTGTCATGACATTTCTTCTTGCTGAGTATGGTATTTCCAGGAGGGGGGCGGAGGAAACAGCAGATGCTTAGAATTATGCTGTAAAAATTCCAAAAATCTATCACCTTTCTCCATAGATGCAAAGCAAAAGACAAGCAGGTTTGGGCAATGTTTTGCTTTTATTAAAAAGAGAATGAGAAAAAAGTTCTTTCAATGATTAGGGCTTTTATTCTGCAGAGCCCCAGTTCGTGCTGTCAGTTTAATGACTACATGCCAATTGCTGCTTATATGAGATAAGAAAGATAAGCCAAAGCTTCTCTTATAATAATCAAATAACTGCAGAAGGTTTATATATAGAAAATTTAACAGGAAATCAGCATCTTCAGTAAGATCAATAAAGTTAGAGCAGCTGTAGATCGGGTAGAATGCTGATACATCAGAGCAGGCTCCCAAGGGTAACAGAGTGAACAAATGGCTAACAGTGACTGAGCTGGTAACAGGCATTCAGAGAGGGGCTAAAGAAAACATCTGGTATTATTTTAGGATTAAAAATGGTAGAAACAATCACACTAGTAAGGAATGAAGCTTGGACCTCAAAAGCCAGAGGTAACAAAGTGGTGGCAACTGTGCAAACTGCTTCTGTCATCTTCTTATACCTTCTATCTTGTGTCATCTTCATGCCCCTTGTATCATCTTCATGCCCCTTGTATCTTACACATGTAGGAAGAAAGCAAAGAAGGTTGTAATCACAATTCCAGTGTGTAATATTCAGCAACTTCACCAAACACCCTGGATCCATTCTGCAGTTCATAACAGTGTTTGTGGTGTCCTTCCTACATAATTATGTGTAAATATGCTTGATTTTCATAGCCAACCAGAAATTTGTTAACCAATCTTTTCTTGTAAACATTTTGTTTCTATTTTAGTGTTGTAGCTTCTTGAAGATTCTCCGAGAGATTCTCCAAGGTCTCTGTTTCATTCATCTATTCTATTCCATGATCCTGTCTACACTGTTGACTTTTTCGTTTTATTTCACAGGAGTATGACTGCAAAAACTACAGCTCAAATAGTCTGAGTTCATCTGAACTCCAGATGCTGGCCAGCATGAGGAGACAACAGAATGAAGAATTACAGGATCCTGGGATCTCACATGGGCTGAGCGCGTCACAGATAGACACCTGCAATGTTAGCGTAACTACACGCAGGGATGATGATACAGCAACCTGGAACTCCAGTTTCCCACCAGTAAGTCTAAACCCACAGTATATTCTTTATATAGTTTCTGTGAGTTTTGAGACTCAGGGGTCTTGAATATTAAAATTTCTTGGAGTAGCATTGAAATTTAAGGTTCCACCACCAAAGGCTTCTAGAACTTTTCAGGTAAGACATGCTACCAAGACACATGCACTTCCAGCAGGTTCTATAGTACCACCATGGATAAAGAGCAAACCTTATATATATTCCTTCCTAGAATCCTGAATAATTGTGTAGGCTGTACAGCTTGTCACAATAGTGGCTGACAACCTGCAGGTGTGTGATATAGCACTTAAAAATAGTTCCAAAATGAATGAAACCCAGATATACCAGTCAGCAGCTGCATAACAGTGTGAGTAATGGAAAATAATTGCTTCATACAATTATAGAGTCTCATTACTGAAAAGCTAAATGTTTAAAGGACTGAAGCAGGAGAACAGCAGCAAAAAGCTGCAGTAATTCTGAGCACTTAGTCTGTGATCATTATGTATTTTACACCTTGTATCATTATTTGTCCTGGTGCAAAGTGGTACAAAATCACACACAGCTGCACTATGTGACACAGTCCTGGTATAAGAAGCAGAGTATTTGCTACAGTCCACCAAAAAGTACTGAATGTATGAAATCACTGAATAATGCTTCAGGAACTACATAAAGGTACTTGCAGGAGCTGCTGTAAAAGTAGATAACCTTATACTCTGTTTATATATCAGCAATGTAGCTGTTATTTTATTATAGTTGAAGCCATAATAAACAATGAATGTGGCTTAAGCAAAGCACACAACACAACTCTCAGAAACAGATCCAATCTTAGAAGAGTAAACACAGTTGTGTTGCCCCAATATAAACTATTGTAGAGTAAATGCTCTAAAATGTTAGGTGCAAATTACCTCCAAGGTTCTACAGGGCCCAGATAGAGGCCTGTGACAGCAATCTTCCACTGTGAATGATTAATAGGCTTGGGACTTTGTGGTGCATTGTTAAATGAAGATTTCAAAGGAGAAGAGATGCATTGATAAATGAGTAATTGTACAAATTAAAACTTCTTTTACAGAGTAATATTTTGCAGGACATCAGAGAAACATTTATTTGAGATATATCAACATTGCACATTTTCTTGGTTTAATCATGTTTCCAATGCGTTTTCTTAGTACTCACTAAATAGACTCCAACATGGTATAAATCTGGAAGACCAGACAAATGGAACTCAATTAAACATAGAGAATAGCAGTCTTATTAATTTTTGAGTAGTTTAATTATACAGAAATTGATAAGAATATTTAGACATGTCAGGTTTGGTTAATACAAATTACATGACTAAAACAAAATGAACTTTTAAAGTAAAATGTACTGCTCCAGTATTCAGAGAAGCACAATGTGATTGCAAAGACAATTCTTTGATCTTACTGTCTTGATCAGCTTCTGTAGCTTCAGACTAATAGCATCAGTCTAAAAAAAGTGTTTAGATATAATAGGTTAGTAATTTCAATTGCAATTTAGCATAGTTGTAGTTTTTCATAACAGTCCTTTCTGGCCATCTTTCTCCATGTAATTCAAGCGTAAAAGGCAAGATATTTGTCTTTGAGAGAGAAGTTTTTCACATTTCATTCATCTGACTGAAGTGTTGGTGTGCCTTATACATACAGCCCTGTCAGGTTTCTCCTCTGCATTTAACAAGATAGACATTGAGGGTTTAAGATTAAATGGCAAGAACCTCATTTCCAAGACACAATTTAGGAACAAATCTAATCTTTCTCAGATAAGGGCTAATCACTTAGTCCCTCACAACAACAAAGCAATTCAGCTTTCCAGGTCTTCCCTACCCATTTACCTCTGCCTTTACGAAGAGAAACTCTGTACCAGCTCAGTGCCAGTGAGTCCACAGAATCTATTGTTTCACTTCATATTTCCTTTCTGAGATACTTGCCAGAGCACCAGATCTTCATAGATGTGATACAAGTTTTAACACTGCTTGATGTAATTCTGTTCCACTATTTGGAAAAATGCAAAGTACCTATGTGGGGGTGATAATTCACTTTCTGGGCCTTTAGTATGTAACGTTATTAACATTGGTTAAGGAAGGTGATTATTTAATTACCCCAAGCTGTTTTAGCACAGAAGATTTTAAAAGAATAGTTGGGAGAATTTTTGGTATGCTCCTGTGAAATTTTAGTACATTTTGATGTGCTTAAAACATTTCAGAAGACTCTGAGTGTAGCAATGCTTTGCTAGTATTCAAATAGTTAGCTGAAATGAAAGTCTTTTGCCATGCATGCTCTTGATGACAGACCTAGAATTATAGAATAGTTCAGTTTGGAAAGGACCTTTAAAGGTCATCTAATTGAACCTCCCTGCTATGGGCAATGACACCTTCCACTAGACCAGGGTGCTTACGTCCCATCCAACCTGGCCTTGAACAGCTTCTCTGGGAAACCTATTCCAGTGTCTCACCATCCTCATTGTAAAAAATGTCTTCCTAAGTCTAAGTCTACCTTCTTTTAGTTTAAAGCCATTTCCCCTTGTCCTTTCACAAGAGGCCCTGATGAAAAATCTGTGCCCATCTTTCTCATAAGCCCCTTTATGTACTGGATGGCTGCAATAGGATCTTCCCAGAGCCATGTCTTCTCCAGGCTGAACAACCCCAGCTGTCTCAGCATGTCCCTCCAGCCCTCTGATAATCTTTGCAGCCCTTCTCTGGACCCTCTCCAACAGGTCCATGTCTTTCCTCTGCTGAGGATTCCAGAGGTGGACAGAGTGTTCCAACTGGGGTCTCACCAGGGCAGAATCACTTCCTGTGTCCTCCTCCACAGGGCTGCTCTCAATCCCTTCATCCCAAAAGAACCCTCATTTCTTCAGCTTCCAGTTTTTAAAGAAGTGTTCCTTATTTATTGCTTTGATATATAATGTAAAATATAGATGTGTAGAATAAAAGCATATTTGGTTTTGTGCCACTGATCTTTAGTACCACCATCATTTAAGAGAATTTGCAAATGTCAACCCATCAAAAATCAGATGTACAAACTGCAGAAAAGTTTATATATATATAATATAAACTATAGATATAAAGATATATATAAATGCAGATACATACATTTATATATATGTAGCCATCTTCCAGTTATGTAGGCAAATCATTTTAGCAGTGAAATATGCAGAAAAGAAATGGAAATAATCCTCATATTGCAGTTTGAGAAATTAAGGACAGCTTGAAATTCTTGTAATGATTAAAGTTTCATGCTTACATGTGTTTCCAGGTTATATCTTTCTGATTCTTTAAATCAGTAGTATCTATTGCTTTCTCTTATGTTTTTCAAAGATAAATAAGGAGTATTTTTTTTCCAAATTTTCGTTCATTTTATACATTTTTATCCTTTAGTGGAATCTATGGCAACAGCACCACCAGAAGGCAGCTTTTTGTGTATCTTTCATTTTGAAATACCTATGATGTCTTGCAAAGCAGGGCAGAGTATAACTATGGTAAATAATGAATTTATGAATAAAAATAATATTTTATATTTAAAACACACTTTTAGAGTTTTCTTCATCACTTACTGTTGGTAGTCTGATTTCCAGATTCATTGAAAATTGTCATGTTACTGACTCTAATGAATCTGAGAAACCCTTGTAAATGTAAAGGCACGTAGATCAATCATACTGCTAAGCTGCAGTTGGAGCAGATGTCCTTAAACAACTATAAAATGGATATACTAAAACTGTATTTTTATATTCTGTGATAGTTACCACAAACTGGATATATGCTGTCAGGAGAAAACATTGAAATGTAAGTTTTTTAGCAGCTGCTGTAAACTATGACAGCCAGAAAGGAATAAAATCGCTTTGAATATTATACATTACCCAACACAGCCATCAGTTATAAATATGAAAAATTCTATTTTAAAATGGATTTACTTTGAAGGGGAATTGTAAACCCTTGCAAAATGTGTGTGGAATACCTTTTCAAATCAATAATATGTGTATGTAGAAATAAATATTTTAAAAGATTTTATTTGAACCATGTCTTACCTGTATGTTTTCTTAAATCTTAAGGTCTATCCATGATAGCTTTGCAACACTCTGAAAAACACAGTTCTGTATCTTGCAGAGTTCAATGTGAAGTTTTTGCCCACACATATACACATTATCCAAGAAAATTTGCAAAGTTTACAAAACATTTCTGCTTAAATGTCTTGATTTATTCTAAAGATCCAGTAAGACCTTCTTGCCTGTCAGGGAATTGGACCATTCAGCTTCTTGGGTAGTTGTTTCCACACTTCACACACCACTTCAGATATAACACAAACATTCTGGAGAAAGATCATCTATAAGGGAATTCAGGATATCTTATTCCATATGGTCCCTATGCAAAGGAGAAGGAGGATTCTCCTGCATTGCTCATTGATACATCCTGGAAGCCTGTAGTGGTATAATGCTGCATGAGCAGCCTCTATGCTTTGCTCACCACTCTAAGACCCATCTTTCAAATAAAGGAGTATTCACAGAAAAGACAGATTACTTGTTCCCCAAGCAACTTCCTAAATATACATTCAGTCACATAAGTCTTGATCTGCAAAATATTTGAAAAAGTGCTTCCAGGTTCATACCTAATTTGTGGATGGTCTTCTGGCCTCCTTTGTGAGTTTTCAGAAAAGAAAGCCACTTAACACAGAAATGGTCTGGCAGAACTGAAGTCTGACAGACAAGAGGAGTGATATTTAAACCCAGAATTATTCCAACTGAGAGCTCAGTTTGACAACCCCTGGAGGGATCTGTTCACATCAAGTCAAATTGCAAAACTAAGGCAGAGTATTCTTTACTATGAAATGAGGCTAAAAATTATTTAGACAGATATTCTGGTTCATAGACTGACTAATTCACTTTCTGTCTCATCCTCAATCTTCCACTAGCCATCATCTGGGAATTGCGCTATCCACCACCAGGCAGTGAGTCATATTGGACAGTAATTAGGATGTCATTCATCCTGAACATATATTTTACAACATGCCTTCCTGTTTTCTCTAACTATGAGAACATACTCATTTTTATACTGATTTCTGTTTTAAAAAATTGCTTATTGTTATTTTAAGCATTTCATGTACTGAATTGTACAAGTCTTGTTAATGTACACTTATATTTTCACTCCTTTTGCATCTTCTGCATTTGCTTCAGTGAATTGTTTAGAACTGCTTTTGAGGTGTGTGATAAGGGCAAGGGGAGCACTACATATATTCTGATAGAAAATGTGATTATGAATTTTAGAATTCTTGAATTTTTATACCAGTTTATAAATACTGGTCTTTCCTGCAAATAACTGCTTTTAATGCCATAAAACAAATGTAGTTTGAAACCTTTGGGGCACATGCTTATAATGGGTAGGTAAGATTTAAAGACCATGGAAAATTACTATCTTTTGTATGAATCTTCATACAGTCCACTGTTGGCTATCCATGAACAGCTTAATCTGGGATTCAGAGGTGCAGTGCCATAGAGAATCATATGTGCTTCAGCAAGTTTCATTTGGGACTGCTGAGATTGCTGTTAGTGGTGCTTCTGAGGAGAGAGGAACTCTGCCTGCCAGCTCTCTTAGGTCTGGCTCAGTGTTTACCCAAGAGTGGCTGGTTCTGCACAGATCCTGCAAAGAGTTCCTGCACCAAGATTCCTACATGCATTCAGTGCAGACTCTTCTGTCTGACAAGACTTGGCCACCCTCTGTCCCTGAGTTTCCTCACTCTGTCCCAACAGTCATGCAGGCGGTAGAGAAATGACTCCTTAACTCATATATATTTCCACCCAAACGAGAATCATCCATTAAGTTGTGCTTTTGCACAGTTAGGATCTGAATATTCATTTTTAATTTCACAGATAAGAAAAAATACTGTGAAATTCTAATATCAGAAGCTGTAAATGTGTATGCTCATACCAGATCTCTTACATATCCCTAAACATTCTATTATTTTTTGTTTTCCATAGCCTGTCAGTCAGGAGCATCACTATCAGAGAGAAATGAGCCCACTTTCTCATTCCAACCCACGGTAAGATTCCATTTATAGCCCAGGCAGTGAGGATTCGGTTAGAGTGTTCTGAATATTAAATGTGACATTCTTTGATTTAATCTTCAATCTCTTTTCAATTGCAACCTCCTCTCAGAGGGCTTTATTGCTCATTTTAGTCATTGTCTGCAGTGTGTCTGTGCTGTCCGGGAAGGCAGAGCTGAATTCTGCATGTTTGGGATGTACCACTGTGTATTTAAAGTATCTGACACGGGCCTTGCTCCTACATCTGCTTTGATGCGTGATTCAGCAAATTGTCCTCATCTGGCATACATACACTCTCATCCATTTCTTTGTCCCTTTCTCCCCCTCTGCTTTGAAGGCTTAGAACTAGAATTCTGTGTGTGACTGTCAGGGAATCCATTTGTTCCAAAAGATTTTTATGTTCCTTATTGAGAAAGGGTTTTTTTTCAATAAATAGCCTGCTCAGGAGAGGGTGTTACAACACTGTGGGATAGTTCTAAAGGATCCTGTCTATAGTGTATTTTGTCTGTCAGGTTTTTGGATTGATCTGTTTTGTTTGAAATCAGCAACAAAATCCCTGTGACTTTAATGTAAGGTGAGATGAAGACAAGGGAAGAAAGCATTGAGGGAGAATTAATCAAATTGAGACTATTGAGACAATCAAGATTAATTGACCAGTTTCAGAACTGCCAGTTTCAGAACTGCCTTGTACCTGTGAAACCCTAACATCACTTTGTCAATTTTTTAACTGCCTGAACAAGAGGTGTACTTAATTTAAATAGCAGTCCTATAACACTTGGTGTTATTAATGTGGATTTTGTTCATCCAGGTTTTAACTGGGCAATGTATGTGTTTTTGGAGGGGTAGGAGGAGAGGACATTTCAGATACAACTTCTTTATCTTCTCTCAATAGTCTGAGATGCTTTATGATAGCACACTACAAGGCAGTTGTACAGGATCATAGGTGTTTCTCCTCACACAGATGTCTTCAGCCACTTTTCTCACTTGCCATCCCTATTTTTATGGATTCAAAATTTTCTGATTAGCTTTTAAGAAGTGAACACTATGAAACTTTCAGTGCAAGTTCACCCAGATGCATCAGTTATTGCAACACACAGCCAAATGTCCTACTGCACAAAATATATTACTGGAGTTAAAGTACAATTCTGGATTCCTGTTCCCTTTCACATGTAAATCAAAATGCTTATGGTGGTTTAGAAAAACTCCCTGCCTTGGGTAATGGTTATCAAAGGAACCATCTCCTTTTGAGTTCTTGAATGGATGAAGTGGACAGAGACACCTCACTGTAGTTCATAGAGTACAACAGCACTTTGGGCTCTTTATTCCAGAATTGATTTCATAGTTCTGGTGACATTAGAATTGCCTATATTTTAGTGCAAGCTACATTCTTTGTCTTCTTTTTGCCCATACATTGGTTGAGTCGGGTTTTATTAAGTTATTTTTATGCATGTGCTAAAGCAATTTGGTATTCCATACATTTTATATACTGAAAACCAGAATAAACACCACTATCTGTAAAAATAAAGTGTTTCACCATATTTAGTTAATATGATCAACAATGAAAACTTGTATTTCCATATAATAAAATTTAAAACAAAATAGTATAAATTATGACTTAGTTCTTATGCTGTTTTAATCCAGTACACACAGTAGACTTAAATTTCTCTGGAAATCATTTTCGAGAAATGCAGGTGAAGTATTTGTAAAAAACCTGGCTTGTAAGTGCCTCATAAATTCAGTAGCCCTTGTGAACTGCCAGAAAAGTATTATTGGGCTGTAAATAGTGAAGATGACAAAATTATGAGGTCAGTTTGCATCATGATATAAAAACTGAGGATGATGTGACTCGAATACCGTTATTCACATCATTACCTTTCATTTATAGTGGAAAACTCTGTAATGTTTTTCACAGAGGATGTGTACCTAAATGAGAGGGAGATAAAATTAATGGTAATTCTATAACTTAGTTCCTAAATGGTTTTTAAAGCCAATTTTAACAGGTAATGTATGAGCAACTAGAAAATGTCTAAAACTTTGTAAGCCTCCTATAGCTATGTAGGGAACAAAGAATATCTGAAAAATTGATACATTCTCTTTACATGTGTTGGGTGTAAATGCCATGGCATGAAGACATGATGCATTTACTGAATCAACAAATTGTTGTAAAGAGTGATAAAGAATTTGACAGGTCTCCAGTAACTTTAAAAAGTGTAGTAGTGATATTTTCTGGAAATGAAAGGAGACCAATCTGGAAGCTATTGTCCAGTAAATGTAGGTTCTGTCTGTAAAAAGATAAAAGAACAAGCCAGGAAAGAAAGCTCCTGTGAAGATAATGGAAATTCAGTCAATAAAAAGACCCAGCTGGACTCATTGTCCATTGGTTCTGCTGAGTAAAGTCATAAGTCTGCCAAGGATATTGCTGCTGCAATACAAATCACCTCCACCCTGTTCTGCTCTTCAAGGCAGAGAACCAGTTAATGAAAGGAGACAGGCGAGGACAGAGGCTGCAGAGCCAGAACAGTGAGATGATGTGCAGTGTCCAAGCCAGGCCATGCACTGCCCACTGACTGATGTGCTGTGGGGCCCTGCGAGAGCTTCAGAATTGCTTTCTTCTCTCCAGACAGGGAGCTGTGACTATCTATGTCATTTCTTCCAGGGCAGGAGGAGAGTCTTAAGCATCCTCGCTGGTACTGAGTCCATCTGTAGCTGATGATGGAGATTGTTAGCCCCAAAATTCCAGCAAGACTCTGAAGAAGCAATGAGATGCCACTTTATCACCTCCAGTCTACCCTTTCCAGTGTCTTGTTCTTCTCCATGCCCCTCTGACCTGCATCCATGGAGATTATTTATCTCCAAAGGTTTTGCTATGAAAAGTGAGTCTCAGAGTTGCTCTGAAATGTTAGGATTCAGGAACATCCTCAAGCCAGTCCAGTGGCTAGCTTGTAAAATAAACTAGATTATCTGCTCTGTACAGGGAAGTCTTTTGCTTCTTCAACAGGATTTTTTTGTGTTTAAATTAGATTCCATCAATGACTTTGTTGTGAATAATAAAAGAAATTTCTTAAAACCAAGGAGCATACGAGTTCCCTAAAATTTTAAGGAAAACAAATGATATTATGAAGTGTTTATTAAAATTCCTAAATGGGAATATGTTGCAATTCAGGACAGCATTTTGTCTAGATTTATGTTTTATCTATAAAAAGTGTCAGCACTGTAGAGCGGTTTAACTCTTTTGTAGCTTTGCCACTTGTGGATGTAAAATAAAGTTCTTTGTATCTGTGCTTGGCTGGCAAGAGCCCTCAGTCTTTGACAACTGATCAATATTCACTGACCTCACTTCACGTGGCCTTGGTATGAGCTGACTAAAGCACGATGTCCTATTGTAACCTACATTTGTTTCATTAGACCGATTGAAATGTGTCATTATTCTTTCCTCTACAGGCAAAACACCCAAAAAAAATAAACAACAACAACAGAAAGGACCAAAAGAAAAGCCAATAACATTTACTTCCCTTTTTTTGGTAAATGTTATAGCTTTGAGAATTGTAAGCACTAAAGAAATGTTTCATTGATATGGAGAGTAATGTGTTTGAGGACAATAACTATACACTTTACAGAAAAAGGTTTTGGTTTTGCCTTAAGGGAAAAACAAAAAAACACAAACAAACAAAAGAAGAACCCAAATCCTTAATTGCTACTGTATCAAACTAGCAAAAAGATTCTTTTTTTTTCTTGAAAGAAACCTTTTCATAACCTATTGTTGCCATATATATTGCCCTTAGCATGGCACCTGAAATTTGCATTATTTTCATAATATCAGTGATTCCATCACAAAAACACATCTACAGTAAATTCTCAAATACTAAAAGTATATTCAGCTTTGAGACTACCATTCAAGTACTCTCATCCATCTCCAATGAAAACTAAACATTCCAATAGCCAGTGCATGTGTTATTATACCATTGAGAGATTCTATAGGATTAAACTCACCTACAAAATTGTGCTGTTAAAGAAGGATTGTAGCTATAACATTTATTTGCACTACACCAGAACCTCTCCGACACCCAGGCTGTAAAATTCAGACACAAAAGGTCTTTGTCTCTTGTATTTCCAAGCAAAGTTTTGAAGAGCAGAATAACTTAGTTAAGAAGCACATTTAAAGGCTGAGTTTTGCAAACAAAGAAGCATATTTATTTTTATGATTCATTGCAAGATCAAGGCCATACAACCCAATTACTTCTGCAAAACAGACAATATTACATTATAAAGTATTATAAAATTGCACAACAGTTGTCAAAATAAGTGAACAAGAACAATGTATCACAAAATGTACTTTGGTTTTTATTTTACTTGTTCTGTTACTTACCCACAAAATAGAGTAATTTGCAAGAGATCTCCCAGTCGTTAATCTGAATTAGTGAAGTTCTGCTGCATTTGTCAGGCCATAATGTGTGTGAAAAAGAACATGACAAAAGAAGCAAATGGCACAGGAACCATTTAATTGAACAGGTTACATTTTTTAATCATGATGGTAAAGAGCTTAGCTGCAGAAAGGTTGTTGAGAACCAAGTGGCTAACATGTAAAAGCTTGTTAAAATAATTCAAAAATGGCTTTCCCTTGTATGGGAATCTGAGAACATGGAGATGTGGCAGCATATGCACTAAGGGTTTGAATATAAAACATGGCAAATACTTTCAAACATGCTGTAATATCTTGTTATATCTGTGTTAATAGAAAGTAGGGTTTTTTTTTCTTTTTTTAGCTTCAAGATTGAGAATAATTTTTTGCTTCCACACTTTTTTCTGGATATTCCAGCCATTCGAACAAAATTCTCTGGCCTTACTTATACATAGAGATGGAGAATAGGCACTAAAAAGATCTTGCATGCCTCTCAGCTATCTTAGATTGAAAGGAAGAGATAGGTGTTATCTTGTAAGAAGTCTGGGATTCCCTGTGCCCAGACTGTTGCAATCTCTCCTTCAGTACTCCGTTGAAAATATGTATTTATTGCTCTATTCTTCTTCTGACTTGGAAGCTTATTTAAATACAGACAAACCAGGCTCCTTGACCAACATCCCATATCCATACAGCGTTTTCTTACAGAGAAAACCCATCTGGGTTTCCAAGGGTACGAGAGCCCACTCCACCCTCCCCTGCTATCATTTGTGCAAGGCCATTGGTTTTGACTCCTTTATGTTATTTGACATTTGTTGTTGAAAAAACTTGATGTTTTTGAAGAACTAAGCTGAGGTAGCATGGTGCTTACTTTGTGCTGATGATTAAGTTTCCAATTTTATGCTTTACCGTTCATTGCATTCATATACAAAAGGTCTGACTTTTCTTGCATACTTTTCTTTTTTTTTTGTACTTTTCTGAAAAAGAGAGATACTTTTTCCAGACTAAAAAAAAATTCACCTTTAAAAAATTTGATAATATTAAAGTTAGTTCTCTGCTGAGTCATGTCTCTCCATTGATTTTTAAAAGCCTCCTTATCATCCATTAAAAGTTGATGGCTGCAGTTACATCCAGGATGCTCAGAACAGTAGGATGATCTTGGTGGCTGGCTATGGAAAAAGGAATTATTTTAATTTCAACAAGATTTGTTAGGTGCTAGATTCAGGTGCTTTCTGAACTGGTGAAACATTAAAATATAATTTTAAAAATTAATGGTTTATTTAATTCTTAAAAATATTTAAAAAAGGAAGTACATCCCACCCAACAGACTTTATGGAATGTGAAAATCCATTTGATTCACTGATCGATGATTATCTAATGTAGTTACTAGAATTTAGATTAACACGAAGGAATTTTAACACACCTTTGCAGATTCATTACTTCTGGTTTATACAGCTGATCTTCTGATAAATGAATCAAAACTAGCAAGGGAGAAAGAGCTAGTATTTTACTTAAATCTGATGTTAGAACACTGATTTTCTCTGCTAGACCCATTTATATTGCTAGCAAATATCGAGACTCTAACATTGTGGTGAACTAGAGGTTCAGTCTTTAAGCAAAATCCAATGTTCCTTCTATTTAACAGAAGCTATGATAGAAATTTCATGTGTTTAACTACAAAACATTGACCAAATAGCACAACATATGAACTACTAAGCTGTTAAACCTCTGAATTCAGGTCATTAGACTGACGTAGATGACTGTATATGTTTTTAGTAACCTACACAAATTTATCATTTCAACTTTGAAAATTTAAGAACTGGAAAACATTAACAGATCAGATTTTTTAATACCAGTTAACATGATGTACTGTGCATACTTGCAGTAGCACCTTACGCTATCTAAATATCTTCTATAACAAGTAGAATTCACATCTCCTTTGTTTTCCTTGAATCTAATCTAGCACCCATAGGACAGTTCTTTTACAGATTTAAGACTTTAAGAGCAGATTCAAGTGTTTCTTGCACAGCTGCACTTACACTTTTTGTGATCCCATGTTTAGTTACTAATTCATTGACAATTAAATGATTTTATTTTTAAAGAGATCTCTGCCTCCATTGAAAGTACAGCATTTGGCAGGCTGGATTTGCTGAAGTGGTTTGGAGGAAGGGAAAAGGCTTTTTCTAAATATGCTTGTGATTTTCCAAATCTTAGTGCTAGGAAAAAAAGAAAGTTCCAGTAAGGCATACAGTAAATGAAGATATTATGTATTAGGGATGGAATGAATCTGTCACTTTGACGGATTGTGAGGCAAAGAACAGATTAACAGATTACTCATAGTCAGAATGCAGCTCACTGTGAAAAATGTGCAGGAAATGATAAGTGTTGGTTTGTGCTGATTTAATGATATTTTGAAACTACAGTAGCACTCCAGGAGAATAATACAATGTAGCTCATGGCTTGCTTTTTTGAAAATCATCAATGTATTGCCAGATTGCCCTTAAATGCTTTCAAAAATAGAACTTTCAATTCATGCAAAGTCATATGAACACAAAAATTTATGTTATTTTTCAGCATTTTTATTAAAATGTGTATTCAAAAATCTTTGATTTGTATGTATAAGTATACTCTGTATTCCTTTGGTAGTATATCTTCTTCTGCTTCTGTGCACTCACTCAGTTTATCATTTAAAGGTTGCTGGTTTTCCCACCTGGAACTGAGTGGCACTGAATACTCATTGATGTATAAATTAATATTTTATTTTATTGTCTTATGGCATTTTTATGTAAAAACTTTATGAATTTTCAAAAACTTGAATTGTTTAAAGCATTTTAGATACAATAATGGACAACTTGTTTCATGATTATTATGAACATATGTAGTTATAGGACCTGAAATTGTTTCAACATAATTGTGAAATATTATTGCATTTTGTACATAACTCAAACAAATCTCATTATTAATAGCCTACATAAGTCCTTCCTTCATTGCTGAGGCTATTACTGAAGAGTTTATTCCTATTAAAAAATAAACCCAAACCTTCCATTATGCATACATCATTAATGTCTTTCAAAGCAGAACCCAGATAAATAGGTGTGTGTGGATAATCTGACTTAAGTTAATGAAATTACACATGTGCATGAAGCTCAGCAGATATGTAAATAATTAATAATGAATTGATCCCATTGATTGAAGTAATTCAAATTAAATTAGATCCAAAGTAAATGCAGTAAAGTATGCTGTCTCAATTCACAGCAATGTTAAAAACCTTTATATTAAGTTATTTGGCATTTTCTCAGTCTCCCAGTCTGCAAAAATGCCAGTAAAAAAAACAAACTATCAAAGATATTCATTAAGATTTAAATGAAAAGCTTCTGATTCTAAGGATTTCTGTTGATGGTAATAATTTTGATACATTGTCATTGGTAAGTTCTACTTAATAAAGCATCACTAATTTTCTCAACAGATTTTGCTGATGGATGCTGTTTTTCTGCAAAATTTAACATACTGTCATAAAACTGAAAACCATGTTCATAAGTCCAAAAGATTCTTTTGCTTTCCATCACAGTCCAGCTGTCATGTGATATTTCAATATATGAGCATTATTATCTGAAAGTATTTTTTCTGAGAATTTTTAAATAATTTTTTTAAGAAAAACGTAACATGATTATATAACAAATGTATTATATTTTGGTGTGGAGAATCTCTTTCAGAATAATGAAGAATTTCAGTGCAAGCATTAGAGGTACATGATACTGGGAGTGTGTGTGGAATTTATTCTGAGCCTTCCTACAACTCAGCTAACAATGACAAAAGACAATATTTGGCATTCTATAGCGTTATCAGGAAAGCTTATTGCACACTGATTGCATTGATTCCAGCTGGAGGCATTGATAGCATAAACAGAGTGTCTTTAATTAGTCAGAATGTGTGAAGAACTTTTCTGTTTTCAGGAGATAAACCAGCTTCTTCAATAAGTTCTCAAAAAAATATATTCTTTTTCAACCAGAATAAAACCACAATAAATGCGAACAGCAGCCACAGTCTGTGTCTCTCAGAATAGAGCAGTTGTCTCCAGGCTGGGCCTTGACCTTTAGTCAAGGTCTAAAATTTTTCAGGGTGTTTTATTAAAATTAACTCATGCCCTGTGTCTCACACATACACCCACATGCTACGGTTGCTTCCTAAAAGCAACTTCCATTGTGGAAAAGTCTGTTGTGACTGCTGGACTCCAGAACTGGCCCTGCAAAGCCCCTTCTCAGAGGGTCATCCATCAGCTACCAGCACTTACTCAGCACACATGAGAGTTTTTAACAATGTCATTTCAAGATTTTAGGAGAAGTTAATTTAGACATTGCTAGCTAACTTGTGGAAGTAACAGACCACTTTTTAATATGTATTTTGTAAAATTTTTTATCTTAAAAGTAGTATTAACTCAACAATGAATCCCTAATGCAGTAATGTTTTGACTACTTGTCTTATTAGGAGATTGTTGAGTAGCAAAACTGTTTGCTTTTCCTGGACATTGTGAGAATAAAACATGATCTGAGTCTAGACTGTCTTAACAAAAAATATTAAACTTGGCAACATATCTTAGTTGCCTCTATCATAGATAAAAACTCCTTTGCCCCACTTAAAACATCAAAATCCCTATATCTTACACTTGCACCTCCTAGAGAAAATTCATCTGCTGAACCAGGTGCATCAAAATAAACACAAAGATGAAATGGAACCACTCCTTTACACAAGAACTGATTCCAGTAAATGAAGACAAGATCAAAGATAAAATCACCCAGCTACTCACAAATCATCCCATCTCTGATTTCCCAGACTTGGTATTTCAGGCAGATCTTCCAGAGATGAGACTTCAAACTAAAATTCATGAATTTCCTGAATAATAATAACTATTAATTTTGCAGAAATACTGGTTTAATGACATACTATTACCTCGCTCCCTCAGTGTTCTCTCAATGAATTGCCTCTTTGTTTTCCATTGGATTTCCAATGATTCCAGGAGCACGGTCAGACTCAGTGCTAGGCTTATGCTGGCTGACTCTGAGGCAGATCAACCCACACCTGCAAGTGACAGAAATGGAAAGCACATTCTTCCATGCCACTGGATGTCAGCATGCATTTAGCTGTTATTCCTAAAAACTTCTGAAGCTTTGGTGTAAGCAGAGAGCCTTTGGCTGTATTCAGGGAATGCTGGGAGCCAATAATGAGAAGGCAAGGCAAGCATATTGCTGTGTGGATTAGTTGCACCAGCTCTCACTGGCTTTAGCTGAACAGCAGAAGAGGAGCAGTGTTGGGTGTGAAGTTGGCCATATACGTGAAAATAATATGATGGCGTTAAAAAATCTTGACGTATGTTTTTTTACATTTTGAAATGATGGAAAATTCAATATCTCCTCCTTTAAATCTGCTATGCTACTTGCTGGATTTCTACACCAGCAGTTCTGTTTCCTGAGGCGGAAAATTAGTTTTTTCCGTTTTGACTGCAAACAGATAGGTGGTTGTCCCCTGATTCACCCCAGATTATGCGTACATGCCAACAGGGGATGATGTGGAATCAATAACATGTCCAGAAGTAGCAGAAAAACTAGCAAAAAAAAAAAAAAGTAGTTGGCATATTTTAGCAATTATCCCAGATGACTGAGCCTTGCCAGGTTTCTCTGACAGAAGCAACACATCCATGAGATCATGAAGGCTTTTCAGCAAACAGAAGTGCATTACCTGTTTCCTTGGTGTTGGACAATTGAGTTGAGACAATTACAGTCTGGCAATGCAAAGAAAGCTGCCAAGCTTTGGAAAAATCCATCCCTTTAGACAAAGCCATGGATGTTGAAGTTACCTCTACACCTCTGGCTAATCTCCCCGGCCTCTGCATAGTGTTTTTGTGCCAGCTGTTGGAACAGCCATGGGCAGATATAAGTTAAGTCAACCCCAAATCAAGTTTAATTTACTCTTTAGAGCTGCACTGCTCCCATAAGCATGAAGCAAACACACAGGAATTTATCCCCTTCCATTCTTTTTGCCTTGCAGTGAAATAGGTTGGTCAAAAAGGATGGATCTGGTTCTATAAAAATGAGATGATTCACTGAGGTCCCTCAAATCCTGTGCTCAGGGGTTGACTTGCAGGTATTCAGTCTAGTCAATGATTACATGGAAGCCTTAATGTGTTACAGGTCTTGACTGCTGAAGAGGAGAGATGAGGACTTAAGGAAACATCAGCTATGCACAGTGTGCAGAGATTAGTTTCATATGTGAAAAGAATTGCAAGACGTGGTCACCTGCAAAAGGAATGTCTTAACTTTGTGACTGGCCTGAGCCCTTCCAGGGCAATCTTTCTCTGATAGTATAATATGAGTGACTTTGTCACTGAACTTCAGTTTGCAATAAAAACCAGCAACAACAATAACAATAAAAACAACTGTTCTGTTTTCCTTTCTCTGAGCTGTAACAATCAAAGACAGTGTTTCATAAAGTGCTGTATGTGAAATGAACATTGAACTTTACATGAGTGTATGATAATGTGAAGATCATTTTTAAAAGCTATCACAATAGTGTCCAGGAGAAACAAAAATTGCCCATTAGGTTGGGTGAAGAAGGTACTCTTCTCTATGATAAAGGTCCCATCAAAGTTTTTTTCTTTACAGAAGCAAAAATAGATACATGACAGTTGTAATGAGAAGAGTCCTCTATATAGTCTTGCCAGTAGCTAGAATTGTTATGCTCAATAACAAATTTTTATTTATAACATGCATTTTATAACAATAAAATTTTTATAAAGAATTATTTATAATGTATTTACCTAACAATGCTTTTTCCCATATCAGCAATAACATCTTGACTCAATCCAAGGTTTCCTCTTTAGAAAACTGTTAGTGGCATCCATTTCATGTCTAAGCTCAGCTCTAACTCACCAACCATCCAGACAGGGAATGATGCACCATTTACTGTGTCACCCACACTATTACAGGAGCTGCAAGAACTGCCACGTCAAGGGGGACCAGACCAAACCCATCTCTTGTGACTGTCTCTGAGCCTTTGAATTCTTTGACACTCCTTTGACTTTTTTCTTAATAATCAAAAGAATTAGAACAATTAGGAATACAAACTGTGCTTTTATGAATGACATTTCAATTTGTATTTTTCAGAGACTGGTTGAATGTGTTCAGTCCCCCCATCATTCCTGGAAGACAACAACTCGAAGAACACACTAAATTTCCAACAAAACAGAGTAGTTAAGGTAGGAATTTATGAAGACAATGAAAAGAACCTGGGTAAAAAAAACATTTCTAAATGTTCTTTCTGCAGTGCTGGTGCTGCCTTTTCATAGTTTTCCATCCCACTCCTTTCTGGTTTCAAGTTTTCTTATTTATTATTCTCAGCTCAGGGTAGCAGAGTTTTCCATGCAGTATTGTTTGCCTCTGCTAGAATAACATGCAGTTGCAGTTTCCTAATGTTCTGGCACTATACAGATTAACTCATAAAAAATACATCTTATTTGTTTAAAATAAGGAATTTATGCTAATGAGGATGGCAAACCTACGTAAGAAAGAACACAAAGACTAAACATTCTTATTCAGAGGCACAATTATACTTGCATGAGACACTTCTCTTATGAAGAAAAATTTCAGATTTACCCTTAAATAAAATCTTAGCCAGATTTCCCGAGGACTGTTGTCACCAGTGTTACAGGCTTCTGTTTGTTAATGGTGTTTGCTTAGAGAATGGCAAAGAACTTACCTGAAGCTGGAAAGTCAATGATAGAATAAAGAAAATACCTTATTTTCTTCACATACCCTTTTTTCTTATCAGTTATCTTAGGAAACAGGGTAAAGGCTCCATCAGAGAGTCACCATGGAATGGTCTGGGCTGAAAGGGACCTTGAACATCACCCATTTCCAACCACCTTGCCGTGGGCAGGGACACCTTCCACTAGAGCAGGAGGCTCAAAGCCCCATCCAGCCTGGCCTTGCACACTTCCAGGGTACACATCTACATTTTAATTCAAGTCTCAGGAATTCCTTGTGAACTCTCATAAATCTGGCCCATGTATTTTGGCTGCCAGAGGGGTAAAGATGTCTCAGTGATTTACTAACTAAAATAAATTATGCCCCTCAAATTGGGAATATTTTCATAGACATAAATTTGTAATTGTTTATGACAGCAAAATAGAATTTTGCTGTCAGGAAGGGACCTTGCTTTGAAGAATCAAGTAACATGTTGTGTTAAGAGTCCTAAATAAGCCAAAGAGAATTGGACAGTGATCCTTGAATTAAAGGCATGTTGGATAAAAATTTGTGATAGGTCCCAGAAAACTTACATATATTTAGTATTTTGAATCCAAGGCTTGCTGCAGTAAAGCTATAATTTTTGTAATTTTTTTAAATTGTGTTATCTTTAAAAAGCTTTTAAAAAGAAGCATATTTGGGAATTTGTATTTATCCTGTTATTTCACACTATAATTTCCACACTGTTTTATGAGTTGTTCCTAAACTCATTTTCCTTTAGGCTGAAGTATTTTACCTCAGGTGCCTGTGACTGCACATTTGGAGAACAGAAAATGTCTACACAACATAACTTTTTACTTAGGCTTTTTATTTTTGTGCCTTTATTCAGTCAAATTCTGACTTACGTATAGGTATGATGTTTGTAATTTTGATAACTTTATACAGAAACTTTTCTATCTCATAATAATAACAAGGCAGTTATTAGTAGATTCATTTCAGAGTTCAGAAAAAGCTGCCACATCTGCTTCGTTCTTTGTTATCTGGGTTTAGACATTTTGATCATCTTTCTCCAGAAAAACAATAGCTCCCCTGATTTTAGTGGGGCAGCATTTCATTTAGTATGACAGGTTTTCACAGGTACTAACTACCTTCAGTCTTCTTTCAGCTCAGAACAAAACTATATCACAGACCTCAGTTTTCATTTAAAATCAGGTTATTTTCTCACCTGAAATACCATTTAATTTTGTAGTGATTTAAGAACAAAAGCTTTGATTTTGCTTTCACCGTAAGATGCAAATTAAACAGCCAGGAGGTTTTTTCATGCAGTTCTGAGCAGGTTCAACCCCCGAAGTGTGGGTGGTGGCAGCATGAGCAGCTATGGAAATTTCCTTTGAAGGTGACCTGTTTATCAATTACTGTGGTCGTGGGCACTTCATTCCTACATATGGTCAGGTTGCATACGATGTATCACTTGAAACCAGAACAATGCCTTCTAACACAACCATTACACACTATTTGAGTTTTTTAGAAGAACATAATTTAATTCAAGTAGTACTTCTATTTAGGAAGAAGGAGGACCGAAGTGAGGTTTTCATATGTCTGTTCCAAACTGAATACTCCATGCTGTCATTGGAAATTTGTTGCAACACCTAGAAATACCTTGAAATTCATTCCAAGGTCTTGTAGATGCTAAAAGAAAGGAGCCTAACTTTTAAAACAAGATATGTCTAAAAAAATATGTTCTCTTCTTGGTCACGTGAAAATACATGCAAGGAATTATTGCTAGAAAGGTATAAATGCAACTAGTCCTGGATGCAATATAATTCTGATTTAGTATGAATTCAGGGCACATGGGGAAAGAGGTATTCCCCTGATGAGTCTGAGGAACTTCTTATTCCTAAGTCAAACCAGGGAGTATACTGAGGGACCAGTTCCAAGGTAAAGAGGGAAGGAGATTTAAGCTTAGAGATAGAATCATTTTGAAGAGAAGCATAGGCAGTGAAAAGCAAAATAATAAAAGGAAGAACGCAATGAAAATAACAACATGGTTTCAGGTGAAATTGTAAGGCTGTGTGAGGGAGTGAGGCATGAAAACCATTTCCTTGTGCACTGTGATATGAAGCAGAGAAAAAACATTCAGTTCTTTACCTTCTTTCAGCGCTGCATAACTTTTCCCAGGAGCTATCCAAACAAAACATCTCAGCTAACCTCATTTAGCTTCCCTGGCCTGATGAAGCACCCACAGCTGGGAGGGCATCAGTCTGGCTTTGCCTTCTTCCCTTTGCTTACAGCAAAGGACAGTTTCTGATGGTATTTGTTAATGCTACAGAGGAAACAAAAATGAAATCTCTTCTGAAAAGCTAAAGCTCACACTTCAGTATGCATCAAATGCACCAACCTACTTTCTGGTCTCCAGATACTGTAACCTATATATTGTTGTGTGATCCTGGCTGTAAATACACTCTGAGCGTTCTGAAACTGCTGCCGTTCACATAACAGGCCATTACTTATTGTGAAGTGTTGGGGCATACAAAGCATTCAGTTGGTATTAGCAGCCTGAGAATGGGATGAACATTTATGGTGAAATTCAAGATACAGATTGCATTCAACTGTGAATTATTTCCTATCAAAAAGCTATAGATCATATAACTTGGATTTAGCTTATATGAAAGGCAGACAGGCTCAGAAAAGAAGGTACAATATATAAAGCATCTCTAATAAAAGTCTGTATGGCTTTATCAGTGTATTTTAGGCTGAGTATTCAATTCTGTTACCTGAAAACGTTCTTGAATTTGATACAACTTTAGAAAACCTAGATTTAAATTTTTTATTGTCTGGAACAATCTTATTTCCTCTCTGATACTGAAAACTCTTTTGTACAGATTTCCCTGTACTGGATATTTAGGTGACATATTGGCTACCAGACATTCAAACTCCTTCATTCTTACTGGCCTTAAGTACGCACTGACTGTCTTTGTTCAAGCTAAAAAATTATTAAGAAGGTTATTGAGGAAAATACCACTTAGAAATACTTTGATTCACTATTAGTAAAGGTACTTCTGGTGAACTGCTCCATTGGACTTTGAAAAGTCCAGTCGTTAAGCAAACTCCAACTGACATCATTTCACCTCAGCTAAATACAAGTCTTCAGAAATATAATAAAAATGTGAATTGCTGTTATCTTGAAGGCAACAATTCAGAAGTCAGATTATACACTTTAAAGGAAAAAATCTCTCACATCTGACAGAAAGGGATTTCCGTGTTATTGTCTGAGGGAATAAGAGTGATTTATTTTTACTTTTTCCAATTCACACAGGTGAAGATGCCTTCAATGCTGAAGAAGATGAGAAGTTTTGAGTCTTTTGTATGATCCATGCCTAAACTGTTACTTTGATCCAAATTCTGGGAAGTACTATGAATTGGCATAGTCAGAACATGAGAGGATCTCATTTTGTATTCAGGGTATCTTTTAACTTCTTGCAAAATGTGACCGAGTATAATTTATTATGTAACTCAAAACTTAAGTTAAACAATAGTTTTGCAAGCAAATTAATATATTTTGCAAACAGTGTCTTATTTTTATAGTTTGTATTAAGTTGTAACACAGTGGAAAATCACATAACATAAAAGTTCCTTGCATCCCGGACAGTTATTTCTTAGTCTAATTTATTTCCAATATTCACAGCTTCCATATGAAAACTAATGAAGCTGAGTCAAGGAGGTTGGTGGTGTTTATCTGTAAATTATGGTTTTGCTCAAATAAAAAATATTTCATTACTTGCCTACTGTGTTTTTAGTTGCTGTGAGCTATCTTATTCTGTAAGATGTACAGTGGGTTGTTCAAAGGCCTCCATTTCATAAGCTCACTGTCTCCTTTTAGTCATCAGAGAAAGCATTTTCCTAATCTTCAAGAAATTCTCTGCTGTTGCATGGTACAGCAGCAGGGTGATGTCAGAGTGTGGGGTGGTGTCTTTTTTGGAGACAGTTGAAGAGAATGTGAAAATCACATGGTAAAAGTGATCTATAGGCATTTCTGGAGATTCTTATTCTAAGTTTCTAGTTCATCATATCCAGTGCTATTCTACTGTAATTATTTGCAAGTTGACTACTCAGTGAATTTTTAAGAATAATGTATTTGAATGTCATAAAGTGAGCTTAGTAAGCTCACTAGCAAGTGATTTAAAATTATATGTCTGTAAATTGTATGTAATTAGGGATCCCAGTTAATGAATATCCTAGAATCAATTGGAAATGCAGTTGGTAATAGTGACTGGGCACGAGATCAGATTGTGTATTTGGCTCTGTGGCAGGTACAAACATATCACAAATTAATTCAAGTAAGAGTAGCACTGAAATCCACAGGAAGACAGATACTGTGCTGAGATAATTTACTTACCCTGCCTTAGCCAGAAAGATTTGTACCTGTTCTTGCTAATACCATAATCAGTTTAAAAGTTCAATGAAATCATAATTTTGACCTTCAAAAATCAGATGCTGGCTTCTACATGCTTGCGTGTATCTAACCACTTTCTCTTTAGCATTATTTAGTGATCAGCACCATCATCCCTCTGTGACAAGGGCTATTTAAAACCTGTTGTTAATTTTCTCTCCATAACTGCATGTCTCACAGGAGTGGTTGGATGTCCTTGGGCACCCCTGTGAGTCCAGACTGGGTCACTGCTGCTACTGAGCTGTGCACATGAAAGGAAAAACAAACAAACAAACAAAAAAACTAAATACTCTCTGCAAACTGGTATCAGATGGGTTGTCTGCCAATGCCTGTCTGGGTAGATCTGCTTGTCCTGGCTTCACAGCAGGCAGTCACATACAGAAGTGTACCAGTGAGCATCCTAAGCTTGGACAAAAGGAAGCCCTTGGAGACGCCACACTCTTATCCCCACCATTAATGAGATAAGGAGTCAGGTAAGTAGCAACAGGAGGTTCAGGGTGAGCCTCTTGTTCCAAACAGGTTCATTGTCAAGTCTGGATACACTCTGTTTCCTTGTCATTAGCACCGCAGTATTTTATAGGTAAGCAGGCAGTATCCTTCTTTTCAAAATCAGCAGTTTGGGATCCTTGCCCTTTGTGTTCTAGTTTTATGTCTTCAGCATCCATGGGGATTGATTGCCGTGATGCTGTGAACAAGACCTGGGAGCTGAGTGGCCCGAAAGGCTCTAAAGGGCTCTAAGTTTTCCTCACAATGTTTTTCTTAATCATCATCCTGTGAACCCAGAACTAAAGCACTGCTGACACACAGGGCTTTTTGTTGAACCAATTTGTCAAAGCCAGCAGTTATGGCAAGTGATGAGGAACACAGAGAGTTGCTCCTACCAGTCATGGGCAATGTTTTAGCCCATGAGAATCACATGGTTCTCACTAGAGCATGCTTTCCAACAGGTAAAATGACCTGTGCCTGGGCAGAAAGTGTCAGGTTAATGAAACTACAGGGGTTTATTTCTACAGATCCAGCATCATTTATGATTTTTGGGAACAGAAATTTTGAAATGCAGTAAATTTTAGTGAGGCTTCATTAATGTTTCTGGGATCTGCATTGAAAATAGAGGAAGTGAAATTAGCTTGGTAGAGGTGCTGGAGTCAGCAGATCACTAAGTCAATCAATTGGTCTCTCAGGCCTTTCTATTTTCCTTACACATATAAGGTGTGACAGACTTTTCTGCTTTGTTTCTACTTGCTAAAAAACACAGCCAGCTTTCAGATAGTTCAGAAGGAAGAAATCTTTAAAACACTTTTTACTGTTTTGAAACACAGCCCAGAGCAGTGGGTTTCTGTGTTGCTGGAATGATTCTCCCCATTGTTTCCCTTAGGTTCTTCTACCAAGGTTTTCTCTGAAGTCCAACCACATAACCAGGTTTCAGCCTTCAGGGCTCTGTGGACACCTGCAGCGCTGGAGGTGCAGGTCACTGACAACCCAGTAGCTGTGAGTACCCACGTGGGCTCCTCCAAGCAGCTGCCAAGACTTTAATCTTGCAGTACCCAAGTGTTGTCTCTACATCCGAGCCTCATTATACCAAACAAAGAACACACTCTGTCCTAAGGAGCTTACAGTAAGAAATCAATATTGATTTTTCTCCTCTGCTGCCGTGGTTACTAGGTGAGAAAATATGAAAAGTCATGCTTTATTATTCACATATTCCTCAGCCATAAAGCGTTCTCTTCAGCAGCACATCCTCTAAACACTTGAGTCAAATGGCAAGGATGCACAGCCTGAAAAATCCATGCAGATAATTTGGCATAATGAATTTCATATTCAACTTATTTTTCCATAGTATTTCTTCATTTCAGAAAAGGGCTTATTTTTTTAAGCAATCGGCTACATGTAAAATGAAAAGACAATCCAGTCTGTCTTTTTTATGTGGTATTGCTGATAATCACCACTTTTCTCATGGTTACTATAGTAACTTGGCATCCTTATCTGCCACCTTTTTTGGCACCTTGAAAAAAAACTACTTAAATTGAGTTCCCTGATAAAGTGAAAGCTTGGCTTCACAATACCCATGGGAATGTGTAACAACAATATTTGTCATTTTTTCTTCTTTGGTGTTTAACTTGCTCATTAGCAGCTGTACAGGCATTTCTAACTGTGATGTTTTGGGATCCTGCTGCAGGCATTATAACCAGCACAAATGCAAAAGTCCTGGATGAAACCCCAGCAACAGCTGTGAGCTCCCAAGGGCTCACATGCAGCAGCCACAGTACAAAGACCTGAGCAGCATTTTGCTCTTATCATGCCACTCTAAAAGCAGTTCTGTTTCCAAGTTTGACATTTTTCAAGCAGACAAATAATCTCTGGGCATTAAACTACATGGTAAGAATTATTATGAAGGTTCCTGTGGTAAATCAGTGGTGAATCAACGGGCTTGTGATGCTTTTAATCCCTTTCCAAGTATGTGCCATCCAGTCTGCATTGCAGATGAGAGTGGACTTGGGCTGGAGATGCTGAGGAGCTGAGAGAGATTTTTAGAGGTGAGTTCCAGGCCAGTGCAATCACCAGGTGCCCCAGCTGAGCACTGCTCTCCAGCAGCTCAAAATCTTTTTTTTTGTTCTAAGGCCAACAAAATGGTGCTCGTGATAGAGGTGGTTTTTCTAGTTCTGTCAAAATGTGGCCCAGACAAGTCCCTCTGCTCATGCAGTCCCCTCAGCGATGTCCTTGAAGATTCCTACCCAGAAGTACCCTCAGCACTGGAAGAGAAAGGAGATGTTGACACCTGTACCACTGCTCTTGGCTCCTGGCCATTGAACACAACAGTCCAGCGTGGGCTGAGGGGCAGAACTGAAGGCAGAGCACTCAGTGATCCATCCCTGCAGCTGTGACATCTACAGCAGATCTCAGGTTTTTAGTTCATTATCATGTTCTTTCCCCATGAGTTTTGAAGAGCAGACAGGTTTGAAAGATACATGGTAACAAAACAACAGAGGAAAAATGCTATCAAGAGCCATTAAATAGAAAGCAATTTTACTTTTGCAGTGTGGCTGGAGTGCTCCTGGGGACTGACACTGTGTCCTCATCCCACTCCTCACAGATATCCTCGCCTGGCCACTGCCAGGCAAGAGGTACAGGCTATGCCAACAGCAGGTGCCCTGCACTGACCTGCACAGCCACAGTAAAATGCTTTTAATAAAGAAACCCAGCTGGGCTCCCACTACAACTGTTACTACACTGCTAGTGCTAGTGTACTTCAAAAGATGTTTACACTACATCTTAGGTTTTTCTTCTGTGAAAAAGTTTATTATTGGATGATTGTGCATTTTATCTGCGTGGGAGATCAAAAAACCTTAGGTCATGGAAATTAGTAATGTCATTTTAGAGCACTGCATATTTATTAGGCCATCTGCTGCTGCAGAGCTCAAGGCAGAAACCTCCGTATAGGCAATCTATTCTCAGCTACTGTTTTACCACCTGATGTGCAAAATATCAAAGCTCTGGATGCATTTATTAGGGTGCTGAGTAATTTTCTAGTGAATTCATAAAGCTCAGGAAACATCCCATGCAAGAGTTTCCTGCACATGAGGCTGCTGTTTTCTCACTGGGCTTGAGAGGGGCCTCTGAAGAGGAATCTCATCGTGTCAATAGGTTTGTTATGCCAAACTCACAGCTGGGTGGCACTGCATTTTGTCATTCAATCCTCAGTAAAATGGAGTCCGACTAGAGGGTCTGGCAGATACCTGTGCCTTTCCTGAGTATCTGTGTGAAGCCCAAATTAAAACAGCTGTTGTTTTCCTAAGAAAAAGAAAAAAAAAGAAAAGGGAAAAAAAAAGGAACTTTTCAGGAACACCCAGTTCCAAAGTAGCATTAATGCCTGGGCAAGCTGTGTAATGTCCACAAGAATACCAGAAGTCGATCCAGCTTTTGGGGTTCCTCAGTGTCCTTTCTAGTTACCAGAGAGCCTCCATGGTGGAGGATGAACCCAAAGGGCAGGTTCCTGCTCTGAAATGTTAGCATGGTAAAATGCAGTCATGCCATCTGTGTGCAGATGTCCTTGCACTGGGCTCTCCATCGTGCTGCTGGGACTGGGCAGAGGAAAACACAGATGGACAGAGGCCGTGTGGGAGAGTTTGGACACCCATAAAGGGATTCTGCCATCCTCAGTGGTCCTCTGCAGTGCCACATAGTTCCCCAGTGCATCAAGGGTTCCAGGGTACCCAGCACCAGTGCTGCCTTCTCTGGAGTGATACTGAAGGGCCAGAGCTAAACATTCACCTTGTGAGACACTCAGACATGCACCCAGGGCATCTTGTCCTGAGCAGCAATGACAGATGTTATTTGGAGAGATGTGTTTCATAGAAGGAACAGACCCTTCCTTCCCCTGTGCATATTTAGAGCGAGGCTGGGACTCTACCCTTTACCCAGTGCAGAACACGGAGAATCTTCCATCTCTGGCTGAAACAGCTCCATCCTTCCCACGTGTGTGTGCTGGTGCAGCAGAGCTGGGGGTGCTGAGGGCCTGGCAGGTGTCATGCCACTCTACAGTGCCCTGATCACTTACAGTGCATTACCATCTCTAGTACGATCTGTAAATCCTCTCATGCCAATAGAAGGAAATGTCTGATTGTCTGTAAGGTGCTCAAAGGACTCATCTTTTACTGACATCTTCTGTTAACTCCCAGCTTGTGAGCAAACCAACACACGGCAGGGGCTGAGACCTGAGAGAAGCATGTCAGTTCTCATCGCTCCATCATCCCATCTCCGGCTGCCACTTCCCCTCCAGAGCCACCTGGGAGTTACACAGACACAAGATGTTTAAGGTATTTATACCTTCCCCCGAGTGAAACAGGGGGCTCAGTATTACTTAGTGCACTGATCATGCTGGAGGTAATCGTGGGAACACTTTGCCATTGTTACAGTTTAATGATGCATTGTTTAAATGGGAATGAGACATCTGTAGTCAAATTTACAGCTGGAGTTGTAACAGCCCCAGGCACAGTCCTGGTGATGCTGAGCCACTGCGGTGTTGCCATTGCTTGTGGCAGGAACCATGCTCAGCACTGGCACAGCTGGTGGCCCAGGGGAGCTGCTGCCCTGGCCTCACTCCCTGGGACACACTGTACCCCTGCTGGGGCTCTGCAGGCTCAGAACCCATCCATGGGCACCCCGGGGCACCCAGAGCCCAGAAAGCCTTGGCCACAGACCGCAGGACTCTGCATGAACAGCTGTGGTGCATCCGGAGACACCCAGAGAAATAAGGCTAACCGTGTTAATTTATGAATTTGCTTTCCCTGGCTGGTCCTCTGACACCTCCAGCTCTGCAGTCCTCTCAGCAATAAACTCAGTGCCACGAGATTAAAATGTACAACTACGTGACACGTTATAAACCACATAAATATGAACTGGCAAGGCCCTGTAACAATGAAGGATTTTGCACAAAATCTTCAGGCACTAATTCAGTCTCAAGGCTCTCTTTCCACTGCAGTGGGTATGCAGTGCCATTATGAAACCTTGACTGAATTATAACCCTTTATTCTTCTAAGGCACCTTTTTATTCTGTCTTCAACAAGGTTTTATTTTGACCCAATCATGAACATAAAAAGCATAAGAAATACATATTCACTTTGTATGGGATAGATTTGTTTTCTCTGGAAAAATGTGTGACATTGTGATGCTAGGAAAACAGCTATTAACTTGGAGGTTATTTTAAAGCTAATGGATAATTATTATTCTGTGGATTTTTTTTCCCAGTGAAGAGTTTAGTTTGCTGAATGATCCCTTTCCATTTGCAGCACCGATGTTTCTCTTCCCCTGCATTAGCTCGATACCAGATGTTATCAGAATGAATTGCTATGATTTTGGCTTTGAATTTCTCTTCCACATTTTTAACAATTGTTTTTTATGTCTTGCATAAGTCACTGTAACACATGATAAAGTCAGGCATATTCAATGCCTGCGAAAAGTTACTGTTTCTCTTTTATGCAATAGTCCACAACTATATTTTAAAGCAGTTAAAGTCTTTTATCAAGCACGTGTATTGGCATATTTTTGTAGCTGGATCACTGAACATACTTTAGCAGCTCTTAAGCAGCTCTATCATGTAAATCCTTCTTAATTCACAGTTTACTGACCTCAGTGGTTCTGGATGAGCATCTGATGCCAATCCCCTCCCATGGGCTGTGTGCCAGCTGCTATCCCATCATCATGGAAATCCCCAAAGTCCCTCTTGAGAAACCAATCCACGTGTTGCAAACCATCACCACTTCCATAGGGAAACCAAGCTGGAGAGGTCATGATGTTTGCAATGGGTTGACAAATGGAATAGCCCACGGCCACGCAGGCAGGAGCCCCTCGGTCCTGGAGGCACCCTACAAGCTCCTGGGGAAAGCCTCAGTCTTGTATGGGACACGAGAGTGGAAACGACCCATCCCTGCTAGCAGGACACTCAGGTCCTGGGAATACAGGAGGTGACACCCAGCACTTGGGGACATTTGTGGCTGTAACCAGTCCCACAGCACCCACGTCCACAAACCTCCTGGGTGTTCCAAATCAGTGTATGGCAACACACGGGACACCATTTGTTCAGCACAGTCTGCAGCCAGTGTGGGGGAAGGGGGTTATTTTGCTCCTTTTAGGGGCTGATTTTTGACTTGTTTACATGTATGCCTCACCCACACTGCTAATATTGTAATTAAACCTTGTTAAAGTGTTCAGGTCCCCCTCAAGCATGTGTTGTAACATATTTTTCCCCCTCTGAACAATAATTATAATATAGGGAGGGGAAAAAACTGTGTGGTGAGGAAGGGTGTCAGGCAGTCTTGGTTGTAATAAATACCTATTTAGCAGGCAGCGGACGTTTAGTCCTAAATCAGAGGGTATATTAAAAGTGGAAATTGCTGAGATTGGTGTTTACCTGTGAAACCAAAATTACTTCATGAAGAAAATAATTATAGATGCAGACGCTCTAAAAAAGCAGCTGCAAGCCTTTATTAAACAGTTAAAATCAAGATGCTGCAGAGGAGCACTGCATCAGCACATCTTGCATGGGTTGGCTTGGAGGGGGCTGTGAGCTGTGTGTGTACATACCCCACGGAGCTCTACCCCACAGTTTTCTGGTGCACTGCAATGTTTTCTAGGAGATAAACCCCATGAAGTAATATTAAAGCAGGTGAAATAGGTCACAAGGGAGGAATCTTATTACCAGAAAAGCCTGATGAGTTCAGGGAATTAGGAGGGGGAAAAATGAAAATTATATTAATAATAGTCATTTATTACCTGTAACAAGGCAGCAAACACCCTGATGAGCAAATACAGAGGCTCAGTGGCTGCAGTGCCTGTTCCACAGAATCCCTTCCCCTGATTCTAAAGCAGCTTCAGTTCGGTTTAACTCAGTGCTGGATTTGCTCAGGGACTTCTCTTTCAATGCAGATCCAGTAGTTACTACCAGGAGAAAGTATCCACATATTTGTGTTGCTGAGCTGGGGGTGTGTGAGTGCTGCCAGGCCAGGCAGTGGAGCCCTGGGGTGCTCTGGGGAGCTGCTCCACCTGTGCAGCATCGGAGAGGTGTTGGTGGCCGGGTGGCAGCTGAGAGCCCCCAGCAGCAAAAAGCCCCACAGTGCCAGTTAGGGCTCTTGCAGGGCCAGGGAGCCACCTGCTGTCACCTAAACCTTCTGTGGACACAGAGCCAGGAACAGGGTGGCCCTTTCCTGTAACTCTCCTCCAGTGCCACATTATGAGACGGCTCTTCCAGGAACAGTCTCCTCATGTTGGAGCTTTACGGCTGAGACATGCTGGAAGCTCACCAATGACTTCTTGGATCTGGACTATTTTTAGTCAATCCTGTCCAAAAGCAGAGTCCTCCTTGAAAAAGCAGTTGTTCCCCCTGGAAGAGTGGTTTAACACTGGATCTGGGAGAGTCATTCAAAGGACAAAGATGCTGACGAGCCCTGGGGAAATGGTTTGGTTTGAAGTCGGTGCACTGAGCGTTGATGCACCTGCAGAGCCACAGGAGCAGCCTCGGTGCAAACTGTACTGCTCCCCAGCACACAGCACTGGCATGCTGGGACAGCACTTATTTACCAACAGCTTGACAGTGTCTTCAAACTTACATTATTTGAGAAAGAATTGCTGAGGTATTAAGAACAGCACCTCACCACAGTGTAGGCAGCATTAGGAGCTCGGGTTTCATGGGCTGTTGAAATATGAGTGTCTTCAGTCTCGTTTAACACTTTCCCTTCCCAAGGAAGGCAGAGCTGTGGTAAGAGACCCCTGGCAGCCCAAAGGCTTTGACACTGCATCACTTCTCCATGCAGCTTATGGATGGATACTTAGTGACTGTTGGAAGTGGGAACAAAAGGGGAAAAAATAAATGGATTTTTCTTGCGGAACTGCATGAAAAAATTTCTTTATAGCTTTTCAGGCAATTAGCCAGAGGTACCAGATGGCACACGGAATAGTTCCTAAAAATGAACTGGTCGCAATGCTGCCCTACACGGAATTTGATGGATATTGAAGTCACGCAGTTTTCAAAGTAGTACTGACAGAAGAGCAGGCAGTTTGGAACCAGCTTGGTGCACTATACTCTGTGTGTGTGTGTTCATTCATTAAGGGGAGCCATTAGTTCAGTCATCAGTTCTCTAGAGCCAAACACAGGAGACCAGTTGTAAGTCTCACCAGCAGGGACTTTTTGGATTCTCTAGAAGTACCATTTATTGGTGGGAGAACAACATCATGCACTGCCTCAGTCATGAGTTAATCTCTGTGACATGTTACTCGAGTCTGACCTGAAAAACACCGGAGGAATTTGGGCTTTTGCAAATTTCACCATTCCCTTTAGCAGCATCAACCATTCACTCCAGCACCAAACTGCTGCTGTGATAGCTTGAACTGCGTCACTGCTGAACATCCTCCTGTGTACAGCAAAGCTATTGGGAAAACATAAACTACTGAAATGCAGCAGACAGAAGAAAGACTTTTCACCCTCTGAGACCATAATGCCTGAGCTGTTGGTGTATTTTCACTGTAAGGGATGCTGGGTCAGGGCTCCAGCATGGGGCTTCACGCTCTCTCAGGCATCTCCTTTGGAAAGTGGAAACTCCAGCCTCTTGCTCATCAAATCCCTCAGCATACTTGTCTCAACCAAGAGTAAAGGCTAAATAAACACATCTAAACAACTGGAAAGCACATCAAGATCCAACTTCAAAATAAAATGCAGTGAAGTGTGAAATTATACCTTTTATTCCATAAATCTTCAGCAACTGGCATAGTTCTATAGCTTGTATCACGCTTTAATACTGGCAGAATTTAACACACCAATGCAAAGCCCATAAAGTAATTACATTTCATCTCAACAAAGAAACGAAATCCCAGCTCATTCAATCCCCTCCATCTGAGGAAGGATTACAGACAATTCAGTGTGTGTCGATTTTTTGTAGTGATAAATCCAAAGCAGGTCACCAATGTGGTGGTAGTGTGGGCTCCCAAGGGAGCTGATTTACAGGGAAAAATAGAGATGTTATTTGATATCCTCCAAGACAGTGTCACCCTGCTTTCTGAAAATTCCTGAGGTTTGTTCTCCACCTAAAAGAAGCTTAAAAATGTAAAACTTAACCTTGAACAGACCATTTTGGCACTTGGCAATTGCCCTTGTGCAGGTTTATGTGTTTCACAACAGATCCCCATCCAGCTTTTAAAGAGTTATTTCATTTTGCAATAAATGAGATTATATGAGTGATGACTGAGATGATGATAGAAAGCCAGCAGAAGACACTCACAGCCTCACATCTTGCAACACCGACCATCAAGCCCCAGGGATCTGGACACTCCAGACCCACAGGTCAGGCTGGAAATGTTTGTTATCAAAGCACATGTTGGCTGCCCTTCTGCCAAACCAAGGGTATCTCTGTATACAACAAGCCACAATTAGTTTAACTAATTTATTGCCCTCAAATAGAGCCTTCAAACTTTAATTAGACCATTGTGATTAAATGCAATTAAAACTCTGAAAGCAAGTCAGCAAGGACTGCAGGCACTCTCCTTCCCAAAGCCCAGCACAATGCTACAGACACGCACAGGAATGGATAACTGAGAGTGAGGGCAAAAGATATTTTTCCCCGCCAAGCACAAACTAATATGTCACCAAAGACTTTCTACCACGCCTTACTCAGCCCCTGCAACAGGACAAGACTTTGGAAAGCTAAAAGGACACAGTGGCCTCTGGAGGAAGGGGATGAGAGGCCTAAAAGTCCTAAAAGGAGAGATGAATATTATCGCCTGCCATGGTCTGTGTCGTTGCATCAGCTCAGAACGTGATGATGCCCTCAGCAGCACTGGCAGTGATGGGGCTCAGTGATGGCACAGACACAAGGGAAACTTGCAAGTACACGTTCATTTTCCTAGCCTTTCTTCCTTGCTTCTGACCCAAGCAGACCATGATAAATATTGCACAGTGATGGGAAGCGTGGTGGGGAAAAGCCATGGCAGCTTCCCAGCCCTGGTGCTGTTGTATAAAACTCAAGGCGGACAACACAGAAATAACTTGTGCAAGTGTCTTCATGCTGTTTCAGCTGATACACCTCATGAAGATAACTCAGTTTCCTCAGTTCACTCCAAGAAACCAAAGACTCAAAATGGTACATGCAATTGTCTTGGGATAGTTGAGTCTTATCCATGGAGAGGTCAGAGGGAAACCATCACAATTTCCAGGACAGAGCAAGTGACACTGGGCTGAATGACAGAGAGGATTAAATTGCACTAAGAGTCACCTGAACACAGAGTAGTCTTGGTGAAGACAAAATCTGATGGGAAATCTTTGTATCACAACTTTCACAACCTTTTTGTGAGACAGTGAGCAGTGAAAGACCAAAATGAGGCATAAAAATTGCACAGAGTCAGGTTGCACAGGGCAGAGAAATTGGTAATATCATGATCAATTACACTGAAATAGGAAGACAAAACCAGAAAGGGCTCTGAGAAGCCAGGAAATGTCATTGGGGTGGGGGACAGCAAGGAGGTGAGCCAAAAGCAAGGAAAAAAATCACATTTCTAAATATAAACCCCAGCCAGGTCCTTCAGCCCAGCTCTGGTCATTTCTTTTGCCCTTTAGACTTTTTGAAAAGCTGACATTGTGCTATAACTTGAGCAACCCCAAATCTTTCCTCCTAAAGGCACCTGTATTCAGATTTATATTCTGTAGTGAGCTGGAGTAAAAGGAGAGTTGCAATAGGCACCCTGCGGCACAGGAGCCACCGCGGCTCAGAGTGTGTACAGAGCCAGGAAAAACCCAGCAGGTGCAGGAGAGTTCCCTGAGTTATTTCCTATTCTCTCTCTAGCAATAAAGACACAGCTACACCGGGTGGTAACTCTTAGCAGATGGTGACTTTTTAAAGTTGATTGCTGTATAAATGATACTTTCTGAGTTTGTTCCTTTTAATTCAGATTCTCAGTAGTGTGTTCAAATGTCAGAGAGCATCATATTTCTATCTTTTATTTCCTTTGTGAGCAGAAATCTTCTATAAGAAGTCTAGGAATTACAGCTTGGGAGAGAAGATAGACTCCCCCGATAAAAGTGATCTACTTTACAAATGTTACGGAATACAATAAAAACAGGAGATGCAAAAAGCCCCACTGGCTTTGTTCTCGGTGGAGAGTTTGAATTTCTATTGCACTTTTAAAGAGACATTTTGTCTGCACTGTGATGTTTACTGGATCAGTGAGGTGCATCAGCAGCACAAAGGCAGGATTTCCTCTGCTGCCAGCACAGGGAGGGTGGGGAGTGGAAGACATCTAATTAATCTACTACTGTGGGTAAATAAAAATAAAGGGACAGCTGAATGAGGACCTTACTTACCCCCCAGCTGCCTTTCAGCCCCAGGCTGGGGTGGCCATGTGCCAGACCCCCATGGCATGCAGGGTTTTGGGGGCTGCACGTGCCCTGGATTGGCAGCCACAGGCTTTAAGGCTGTGCTTTAGCACGAACCACATTCAGAGAGACTGGCATCAATGTAGTTTGGCTCTGGCTGCAAGGTCGAATCCTGTGCAATGGCTCCCCATGGCAAGAGGGCTGTTATATTGCTCCAAGTGTATCCCTCACATACCTTTGTAGATAGGGAAGGTGTTCAGACCAGCATGGGCTGCTCGCCCAAAACTCAAGAGTACACACACAGTGGTCTCCCAGAAAGAGAAGTCCCTGTGAGGATGATGGGCTGGCTCTGAGGGCTTCCTGCTACATCATCCACCAAATCAGAAAAGGCACCTCTGACAATAACTACAGTGTATTTTCACAGGTTTCACAGAATGTTCTGAGTTGAAAGAGACCCCCACAAGGATCATCAAGTCCAACTCTTGAGTAAATGGCTCATAGAGGGATCCAACCCACAACCTTGGTGTTATTAGCAATTTCCTGCCACCACTGACAGCACCAGGTGCCTCACATACCCCATCACATGCACCAGACCTGGCCCCCACAACTTTTCCTTGGGGAGACACAGAGGAGCAAACGAACCTCCAAAGTGCGCTCCAGCATCCAGTCAGTGTGCTGGGACACTCCATGTCATCCCAGCGATGGATCCAATGGGGCCAGGAGAGCAGCCAAGGAAGGGCCCAGACCGTGTCTGCCTCCCCCCATTCTGCATCCCCACCTGCACGTTCACGTGCTTGATGTCACCATGTTTCCTGCTGCTGTTACCCATGTGGGGTGGCCCGTAATGACACTCTGCCTAATTACAGAAAATAGCAGGCAGTTTGAAGCCCTCAGATCACACATCCCCCTAATCCTGCTCTTCCATCACCAATCAGCAAATCTGGCCAAGCCAGTGCTCAGAACTGTCATATATTCTTTTGAATATTTGCATTGCAATGACACAGACATATCAGAACTGCCACTAAAAAACACCTCACTGACCCAAAACCAAGGACCATCACCACCTGATGTGAGTACTCTAGAAAAAATGGAGGTGAAAAATGGATGGAGCGCCTGTGTGACTGGTACCACTGTGGACCTCTCACCACCATGGGACAGCCCCTGTGTCCCCATCTTGGGGAATATGTACCAAAAGAGATGGCACTGTGGCAAACTGGGGAGATTCAAGGGGTTCTGGTAGTCAGTCATCTGCCCTCTGCACTTCACCTCCCCTCAGAGTCTGTGTCTCAGCCCATTTATTTATTGCACCTCATTGGCAAAAAAGGAGAGATATCCCCTGGCCAGAGGGAAATGTCCCAATTAAAGAGTGAACGATGCACTAAAACAGCAGAGCATTCTTGAGAGCAGCGGTAAAAGGGGCCACCTCTTGTCCTCAATTTATGCTGCTCCCATCACCCTGGGCATTATATTTGTGCTGACAAGGATCAGTTTAACCCCTGCCTACAATCTAATAAAAAGCTGGCATGGTGCAAGCATACATAATCTTTCTTCAGTGTCCTAGGAATGGATGCAATAAAAAGCTGCTGCTGCTGCTGCTCGATGGCCACAGTCACTGCCTGGAATAAATAACTCCCTGTCCCATACCAGCAGCAGGAAATGCTTCAGACCAAAAGCTTTTTGGACCCTCATGCCTTTATAGAATCTTATAATCATAGGGTTGTTTAGGTTGAAAGAAACCTCTAAGATCACCAAGTCCAACTGTTCCCTCAGCACTGCCCAGTCCATCACAGAACCATGTCCTCATGATGCACATCTACACATCTTTTAAATCCCTCCAGGGATGGTGACTCAACCACTTCCCTGGGCAGCCTGTTCCAATGCTTGGCAACCCTTTGGTGAAAAAATTGTCCCCAATATTCAGTCTAAAACTCCCCTGATGCAGCTTGAGGCCATTTCCTCTTGTCCTGTCACTTGTTACTTGGGAGAAGAGCCTGACCCTCACCTGGCTACAATCTCCTTTCAGATAATTGTAGAGAGCAAGAAGGCTCCCCCTGAGTCTCCTTTTCTCCAGACTGAGCCCCCTTAGCTCTAAGTTAACACTCCAGCACACCTGTGAGTGCAGCACGTGGTTGGTGGCAGCCACCCACCATCCCCCAGTATACACTGGGGGCAAACCAAAAGGAAAAGTCCCAAGGCCCTACCATTGGTAAACAACGGGATCTTTCCCCTCTCATCATTAATTGAGCCAATCAGTGTTGCAGAGCTGGCATTACGCTCTGCTGCCCTTTGTAATGAAATCACTGCCTGTGTGTAAAAAACAAATTTAATGATATGATACTAATAGGGTTAGAAATTTCCCATGCAAATATTAATAATTTATATCTGCATTCATTTTTTTAATACTGCTTGCAGTCTGTAACAAGAAAATGCTGAGGTCTACCAGCCTATCTCACAGAGCTTGTCTGGGGAGGGCGCAGGCATTACCCAGCTGGAGACAGAGGCTCCCCAATACAGTTTCACTGCAGGTGCAAATTAGCTCTTGAAAATCATGTCCTGGCCTGCAACCGTGTTTTGAAAAAGAGATGATGCTTAAACATGAATGCTGCTTGCATGGACCAACGAGCAGCAGGAGATGGACAGCGAGCCTTGGTGCTGCCCAGGCCTCTTCCCACAGGTGTGTCTACAACACTCGCACCGAGAGCCAGCGCTGCTGATGGCTCTGCAATGGCCCGGGGGTTACAGAACACACCGAGCTCACACCTGTGTCTTGAGGCAGCTGCCAGCAAAAGGAGCGACCTCTGGGCTGAAAGCCAGAGGGATCTGGGGACTGTGGGAGGCAGAACGGGAAGGGCATTTTGTTGCAGAAGTAGGGAGGGATTTGTGTTAAATGGTTTTTTTCAGCAGTAAAAAAGTCTCTTGAAGGAAGGGCAGTGGCTGTGAACCTGGGGGGTTGAAAGAGTAGCTAATTCCCTCGGACAGGCATAATTGCTGCGATTCAGAATGTTAAAAACGTGAAATTAGGAATAATCAATGACTGTTTATGATCTGTGTCTATAGTGTGAACGCAGCTAATACGGAGTAATTACACTGTGCTAATTCCTGGTATTTGTCATCGTTCGGTTTCAGAAGAGTCCTGCAAAACAATAAAAGCAGATTGGCTGCGCCGGGCCCGCAAACCGGGGGCTTAGCACTGCACAAGCTATTTTCTCTTTTAATGACAGAAGCGGTTATGATTTCCCTTATTTATTTTTCCTCTCCTGGCGGTGAGCAGCGCGCCGGGCTCTGCCGTGCGCAGGATGCGCTACACAACAGCACCCCCAATAGCCGGCACCGCCGAGCTGCGGGGACAGCCCGCCAGCCCCTGCCCAGCCACACACCGCCTGTCTGCCCTGCCGACACCGCCTCTTCACCTCCTTGCCCAATATTGTTATATTACCCCTCCTATCAAACTTCGTCCTCACGCAGTTCTTCCCATCCCGCACAAGGTAACCCTGCCGGGTCTCACCCGGATGCTCAGTCACCCCTGAAACCCATGGGATGTGTTCCCTGGCAGTTTGCTGGCATGATTCACTCTTGGGTCAATGAAATAGTGCTGGTTATTGACCTCTGCAAAAGTGGGAGAGGAGAGGTGAGTACAGGAACAGGATGGTTTATTGGTGGCTGAATAATCGCCCTCAGCAGCACAGGTGGGAAATGTAGGCTGCAGGAACAACCCTTGCCCTCACCCACCATTCACACCTGTTGTGCGGGAAGTGCAGGTGATATTTAACACTAAATAAACCCTTTAAAAGGGAACTTAACATCTGCAGTCCATAGGTTATCTTGGCATGAGTAACCATACACACCCATGGCACTTGTCTTGACAAAGTTTGCGAAGTGACAGTGGCCAAACTTTTCCTAAGAGAATTTGCCATGACTTTATCCCAGCAAGCACATCCCTGAAAAGCAGCGTGTCCCCGGGCACTGCAGAGCCCCATAGACAAGGGATCGTGGGGAAAGCCTCCTCCCAGTGCTGAGCTTTCATGTCCTGGGGGACATAGTCCTGCAGCCACTGGGGCTTTTTGGCAGGAGCAGCCAGTGTCCTGATGCTTCCCACCCTCTGCTGAGGGCCCATTCACCCAGCATTGACATGTGGAGGGAGGAGAAGGAGGAGGAGGATGAGGAGGAGGAGGAGAGCAGCTCCTTGTCTGCCAGCTCACTCCTGCCAATCCTACCACAGTGCTCATCACACCACAGATTATTCATTCCCTAGCCTGGCACCCTTTTGATATCATATCTATTATTTTTTTCTTAATCTTTCTTTCTCTGTATCACACAGAACCCCCGGGGGAGCCTGTGGATGAGACTGATGTGATTCCATTGCACTGCACCAGTTAATTATTTGCTGTGTTGAGACCACGCTGATGCCCTGTTCCCAGCACTTGACACATTCACTAAACTCAGGTGTTATTAAAAAAGGCCCCATTTAAAAGCCCCTTTCTGCTGTGTGCCACAGGGGACAGGCAAAACCTGGGCTACTACAGGATGCAGGGATGGGACATGAAGGCTCCCCATGCCAGCACCAGCACTTGGGCTGTGCCACAGCCACATCCCACAAGGAAAGCACACAGCTCTCCATCCATTCCTGAGGTTTCAGGGAAACGTCTTGGATGAAATGTGCAGTTCCAGAGAGTAGAAGCATTTCATGCAAGACTTCTTTGTTGTGATGCTGATGTTTTTTGCTTGTTTCCTCTGCAAGCAGAAGCAATGCCTCCATCTCCACAGAGGACTCGGGGGCCTGAGGTTTCTTGAAGCAGGAGGAGAAATTCATCACATAACTGACCTCCCCCAGGACACTACAATCCCCCTGCCATGGGCCAGCTCCTGGATGGGCAGGAAGGGGGTGGATGGAGCAGGGATTCATGCTGCTGCACACCAGGCCTTGGGGCACTTGGTTATTGAGCTGAGCCAGTTATTGCCAACAGCTAAACAAACTAATGGGAAGGATATTTCCCTGGAGAGGGAGGTTTTTGATTTAGACTGTGCTGTTTAAGCTCAGACTCTCACCGCAGCTAAGATTTCCTTCTGAGGGCAATAATTATCCCAAAGCAGAGCCCAGGCATGTGTTTGCTTTTCTGCTCCCTGTCTGGAAGGGTTTGGATTAGGGGCTGTGGTTTCCCCTGGTGTTCAGCACCCCCTGCACCCCTTGCCCAGCTCCAGAGACCAGAGCTGGGGGGAAGCAAGAAAAGCTCAGTGCACAAGTTTATGCAGAGATCACCCTCAGGTATTAAACTAATTACCAGGGAGAGGCATTGGTCCCGCAGGGGCTATGCTCCAGCCTTCTCAAGCTGCAGTCCCAAAGGCAGCGCTGTTGCTGCCAGCCCTGCATCTCCTCCACTGGTTCTGGAACGAAAATTGCTTTAAAAGCTCCAAGAGAAGCCATTTGGTTCTTCTAAGTGATGGGAATGGAAAGGAAAAAGGAAAGAAGGAATGGGAACACTTTTGCTCTTGCTGGCAGGTAAATGAGGTTCAGCTTTTGAAAATATATAGGGCTTCTAATGTTAACTGCAGGGCTGGAGTCTCCAAGGAGTGATTTCTTCCTTCTGAACTATAATAATAACAATAAATGATTAAAAAGAAAACCGCCTAAATCTATATCTGTAGTTAACTCAGGACTCCTTCAGAGTTCAGGCCTGTTGCTGAATAAATAAATGCTTATTTGAAAAAGGAACCTCCAGGCTTCTGCAAGTGAGAGGCAGCAAAGCAGCACTCAGGGCCAGCCCTCACAGCAGAGCCAAGGGGAAATCCTTCCAGATCAGGTTATTCTGGTTTTACCCCAGAGTGGGGAACACCAGTCCTGGCTTCATGCCCACCCCCTCCCAGTGCAGCATCCTCCATCAGCCACACTGCCCAATGTGCTGGTTTGGTGCAAGAGCAGAGAGTCAGGATGGTGCCCGCTCTCAGAGAGGTTTTTCTCTTCTGATGTGCCAAAAAAGCGAGTGCCAAAGTGGAGAAAACCTTCAAAGAAAACAAATGAGTTCATGGCCACAGGAATGACTTTTTTCTGCCTCCCAAGAGACAGCTGTTCCCAACCATTGCTGGCCACTCTGCCCCATGGAATGACACGCCAGGGTGCCCGGCCCCACACCAGGCAGTGAGATAAGGCTCAGGGAGGTGCCATGAGTCACAGAGGGCTGGGCAGCTCTACCACCACATTGCTCAGCACATGGTGCTCCAGCTTCCTGCAGCACCCTCACAGCCAGTGGAGAGGGACAGCGTGGCCAGGACACTGACAGGTACGTAGACTTGTCCCATCCCTGACTGGGGAAATGTGGTTTCTAGAGCATGACTGAAATAATGCATATCTGCAGCATTTTTCTTTGGACTTGCTGGGAGGTTAGAGGGTTGCACATGGAAGGTTTTAGTTGTTCCTCTTCGTTTTAGGCTGGAGGTGAAGGGGAAGCCCCATGTGCTGGCATTCTTTCCATGAGGTGCAGCTGTGCTGGTTTCATGGTCAGAACTAACGAACTACCTGTGCTAACAGGGATCCATGATGTGGTGGAATCAGCTCTGTGATGTGGGGTCCAGGTCTAAGCCCTTTATCCATCATGGCTATGGACGAATTTGGAGGGTGTTCACTGTGCAGAGTGTGTGGCTTGTCTAAGGTCAAGCTGCTTCTCAGGTTATTGTGTGGGGTTTTTTCTTGCACTGCTGAAAAAGATGGTGCAGAGACCCAGTCTTGCTGCCCACATAGCACCAGTAGGGAGGAAGTTGTTTTCTTTTAAAAACTGCTGGCATCATCTGGAGTTTTGAGAAACCAGACTAGGTGGAAGGGTAGGAGGACACGAGGTGTGAAGTGCTTTCTGGTAGAAAGCAGCAAACATTGGTCAACACCCCAGATAACCACTGGATTTTGGTGGGGAGAGTTTTGCCATAAGATGTCCTCTCCAGCCATTTGGTGGGTCCAGCAGCTGGCCAAGCATTTTTATGAGCAGAGGAATTTGTAAGCCCTCTGGTAAACAGCACCCTCCTGTTGAGAAACTTGGGAAAACTCAGTAGGTTTGAGTCCCTTTGAGACTGAAAATGGCATTGTAGCATCCTCCATTCTCCTGTGGTGGGATAAGCCCTGAGCACAGGGTGGATGTGCACCCACTCAACACAGTCCCTCCACTGCACCCCTGCATTCAGTTTTGCAGGAAAGCCCTGACTGTTGGAGGGGTGATTCAGTGGGTATGGGCAGGGATACATCTAGAAGTCATTCTCTTTGCAGCCACATCCCCACCCCACAGCAAAATGATCATGTTCACAGTCGGGGACATCCTGGGAGAGGGAGGGACATGTGGGGCTCAAAAGAAGGGGAAAAAATAGGGAAGAAAAAAAAAAAAGGCAGAACTTTGTGGGGAAGAGAAATAAAGTTTTCCTGCAGTGCTGGGATGCAACAGAAACATTTACCTGCTGAATCCTGGAAAACCTCCCTGGGTTTCTTCTTGACAGCAATAACTCGGCTCCACTAAGTGGCAATTCAGTCCAGAGCAGGCTTGGGTGGAGCCTTCACCTTACAATGCCAGGAACCTCTTTAGCACTATTTGTCCAAGAACTTTTTTGTTCCTGGAATGCTTTTTAAGCAAATAAGTTTCATGTTTATTAGACAAATAACTCTGTTTAACACCTGAAACAATTCCTTCCTTTCTCCCTCTCCTACCAGCAGGTCTCTGGCAGATGCCAGAGCACAGGTGTCTTTTATTCTAGCACAATGCTAGGAAGAAAAAAAAATAACCAATGCAAGCAATTAAAAAATAAAATTATATAAATCCCAGGACAAGACTACCCTCTTGAAATGCAGCCAGGTTCCAGGATTTTTACCACCTAGAAACCTCACCCAATAAATTTTATCTGGGATTAAGGTGATGATAAATAGCCCAAATAAATACATTACTTCCCTAAAGCACTGGCATTTATTGGTTTATTTTTCCATTTCTCTTCCTCTGCATTGAAATCAATATGTGCATAGAAAAACCACAAATTTGGTGAAGGAGAGAATTATGCAATGGGCCCCTGGGAGGCCAGTGGTCGCTGTAGAGGTGGGGACCAAACAGGGAGGGTTTTGCAAACCCACTAGAGTTTTGCTCCACTCCCTGTGTTCAAAGCACAGTCCAGGTATGAATCCTCAGCAGCTTCAGGCTCTGCTTGTGGCTTTTGGGGGGAAGTCAACAATCTCCTGAAGGAAACCAATACCATTTCTGAAGTCTTTGTGTCTTGCCAGGGGGGGATTTTGAGGACTGCCCCCATTATCTGACCCCATAACTAGATCAGGCACTGTAATGGGAAGCCAGGACTGGGAGAGAGTCCTGACGTTTAAAAAGCAAAACTCAATGCTGAAAGGAGCAAAAGGGAAGAGGTTGGTACTGCCCCTCCAGATCCAGCCACAGGCAGTGTTTGCCCTCCAAGTCCTTTAAAATGTCCTTTTTCACGTCTGTGGCTCTTCAACCAGCTCAGTGAAATGGGCTTGTTCATGCCAGTTCCAAAGCAAGTTTTAAAATCTGCTTAAAAGACACTGTGCCGGGGGCTGGGATGAACCAGGACAAGGTGGTGTGGGAAAGGGCTGCGGGCATCACGGACTCCCCCTGTCACCTCCCACAGGGCCAGGTTGCTGCTCAGAGACACCTCCCTCCCTCTGGGAGAAACAGCTGCGGGGTGGAGAAGGGCGATGCTGCTGGGAAGCCAGTGAGCTTGGCTGATACGCAATCAAAAACACACTGTCGCGATACACCAGGGTACACAAATATCTTCCGAGGTTTTCTTTCAAATGCAGATAGGCCAGCCTCCCATGAGAGGCTGGTAGCCCCTTGCTGGAGCAGCTCCAGCAGGATCCCAGCAGATGTGGGCACAGCGGAGGGGTCTCGTGGGGAGCGGTGCCGGGCTCCAGACAGCTGAGACATCACTGAAAACCCCAGACAGTGATGCCACAACCCGCCCCTGGGTGTAGGGGAAAGCAAGCGGAACATCTCCCCGGGGCACTGAGAGGGGATGCAGCTCCGTCCCGCCCAGGGTCCAGAGCACTGCACCACACCCACGGTCAGAACACAGCAAACCCTGGGAGGGGACCCGGAGCGGGGCTGGGCAGGAGGCGAAGCTATTCTCGCTCTCCACATGACGCAGCAGCCTGAAATCAACATTCAGCCCGGCCCTGGTAAAACCCGTTGCTCCTTATTTACCCATCAAACAGGAAAAGCAACTCTCAGCACGGCCCTTTCACAAATTTTCTGTCAAACGTCACTTGTAGGGCTGTTTAATTAACATCGGGCTCATTAAGCGGCGGTGACAGCACCCATCTCACAAGTGACAGTTCGCCTTAGGACTCCAGCGTGGTTTCCAGGACGGAGTTCAGCAGACTGCAGCCCCGAATTTCAAAGGTAGGAGTGTGTCCCCAGCCCCTGGGAGCCCAGAGCGTGGTGGCTGTCCCATCGGTCAGGGTGGCAGTGGGAGAGAGGTCGGCAGATGGACTCGCTCGGGTAGGAAATAGTTCATGCCCCAAATTACAACCACACCCCATCCCTGCGGGTGAAGATGCTCCAAGATTTGGCCAAGTGGAAATATTTCTGGTTTTAAATTGGATGTCCACAAAGCTGCCTGCTCTGCCCAGCACAGCAGAGCTGCCCTTCTTCCTTTCTTTTTGGATCTGAAGGAGGACAAACTTGTTCCCAAAGGTTCCCCTGACTGGGCAAGACTAGATCCCAGCTTGTCCTCAGACAGCATTTTGCAACCCCTAATATTTAAAACCCACTTTGCATCATCCCAGAAGGAAGTGCAGCAAAGCAGTGACTGAAGTATCCACCTCATCAGCAGAATTGGAAAGCCTGATCCGTTACCAAGAACGGGACGTGAAACAGGAGCACACGGGGCAGCAGAAGGAAGCAGGGAAGGGTTCTGAGACGTCAGAGGGAAGCGAGCTCAGTCAGTGCAGCCTGCTCCACTGCACAGAGCGAAAACTTACCAGAGTGGGACTAAGCACATGTGCCTGATAGGAGTTTGTACATCTTTAATGACACCTTAGATATTACAAGTATGACTAAACATAGCTATTATCTTTTCATCCAGAATCTCCTAGCTTTGGTGGGTTACAGATACGCTTTATGGCATTGCCTTCTTTTCCTCAGGGTGACCTCTGACCATTGGCCACTCCCCCTCAGCTGTGGTCTCTCCCCAACACCATGCGGGTATCAGGTGAGGGAGACATATTTACTTTTCTCTGTCCATTTTTCTACAGTTCTTTATGCCTCCTTCTCATTTACATGATGCCTTCCAAGCTCAGCTACCATGACCTTCCCCTGCCAGGGACATGAGAAAGGGCGTTTGTGTAAGCATCAGGTTTTTACAAGATTTGTGTAGATTTCAGCCTGTTGTATTTTTCCAAGTGAAACCTTCTGTGACTGGGAAGAGATGGCTATTGAGACACTCCTGGTTCCATAAGAGCCATTCAGCTGCAATAAAAGTACATTTTTCTACTCTCTTTCCATGCAGGACTGGAACGTTTTGCTCTGATGAGCGCTGCTTTAAAGCCAAATGCCAATCACATTTGTATCAGCAGCTGCTCAGCTGTAGCAAGTGACTAATTGGGGGATAGCAGTCTTCCCAGCACTGGGAACATAAGAAATATTTGGATTTACATATCTTTCTGAGTAATTACCAGGTTTACTTTAATGTAGAGAGAAATATGAATATTCCTCCCAGTAGAACGGTAATGCCTGTCTGAGCATCATCACATACTCTAGAGATATTAATTAAGAGATCAGAATTCATTTAGATGGTGAAGGACTGTTAGATGCCTTCCCATACCATGTAAGGACTGGCTGTCACTGTGTGCCTGGTAACCTTGGGGCACACAGACCAAGTCCCCATGAAACTGGAGGGATGCCCAGTGCCCGACCCAGCTGGACCTACTGCTCTCACCTGGCTTCTCTCCTGCACCTTGCAGGTGTCATCCGGTACGTGGTGCTGCTCATCACGCTGCTGAGCACGTGGTTCATCATGCAGACGTACTTCCACCACAGCTGGAAAGCCATCAGCCTGCGGAGCTGGCTCGGTGAGGCACCAGCAGGGCTCCAGCCAGACCCGGAGGGAGGGTGTGAGAGGTCCCATTGCAAGCCAGCTGCCAGAGCTGGATATAGCTGCCACAAATATTTGCACTTGCAATCTCTGGCAAAGGCTACAGCCACTAACTCTGATCACCAGGGTGGGGAGGGGAGAGCATGGTGGGAAACTGCCCTGGGGCGGGTGGGTCTAGGGATGCCTGCAGCCACAGGAACTAGTTCTGGACAGCTGCTGCCTGAATAGCTGCTCCTGGCTTGGGGAAGAGCCAGCTGCTCTCTGGTGTGTCTAACCCTCCTGCTTGATACCCACAGGTGCCAAGAACAAGCCCAGCAGTGAGTACCACTCTTGACTTCATCTCCATCACACAGCTGCACTCCAGGGTTGAGCATGCTAGTGGACATGCAATAGCTGCTCTCATTGCCTCTTCCCCAGGGCAAAAATCCCACCCTCCCAAGCACAGGGGGATTTTGCTATTGCACACAGCAGTGGGGTCTTTGGCAGACTGGGACCTTTGGGGCTGGGACCACCTTCATGTGACCCCCCTGCCCCAGCAGAAACACCCCCAGGCCACAGCAAGAAGATCATGGGCCCAAGCCAGGCAGGTCACTGCCTTGGCTAAGAATGGGGAAATGCTGGTCAGAAAAGCCCTGAGGAGCTGGCCTTGGATGCCAATACCAAATGCTCCTGGTACACACCCTCTCATCATTTTGGCATCAGCTGTCCCATACCACTGCTCATACCCAGACCAGCACCTGGCAGCACCTCCTCCTAACCTCCCACCCCAAGCCTCAGTACTCTAAACTTCAAACAAGAAGCTGGTCCCAGCCCCAAGACAAGCCAGTTTCATGCAAGAAGCCAGTCCAGGTGTTCCCCCCTTGGTGGGCCACTGTCCCCAGTTCCAGTCCTGCTCAGCCCCTCAGGGACATGGCCTCTGTCCCCCATGGGGCTGATGCCATGGCTTGCAGCTCTGCTTCTCCCTCAGGTGAGAAGCTGCCCCGGCACAAGTGTGGGAACCAGAAGAGCTGCCCCCGGAATTATTTTGCCTTCAAGATCGTCAGCGGTGCTGCAAATGTGGTGGGACCCTCCATCTGCTTCGAAGACATGGTGTAAGCAGCACATGGCAGGAACAGGGCAGCCCTGGCTGGCCTGGCCTTCAGTTTGGCCTTTGATGATCACATCAATGGCCATCAGAGTGTATTTGTGGTTAGAAAAAAATTCTGCAAATGGATTTCTTTGCTATGCTTCTGGGGCATTTTGCTGTCTCCATCCACTTTGCCCCATCACAGCTGCACTGGCACCAGCATCTCCAGGGCACCCCTGCACTCACTGTGCTCCGTGCTTTCCTTTCCAGCCTCATGAGCGGTGTGAAAAACAACATTGGCAGAGGCCTGAACATCGCACTGGTGAATGGTGAGTTGGGTGGGCACTGACCCCCTTCTCCCCTCAACTGGGGTCCCCTTCCCCCCAGGAGAGAACAGGTCACTGGGGACCCCGTCCCAGGCACTGGCTGAGCCAAAAGCGTATCAGTCTGTTGTTGCATGGGGCACACAGCCACAGTTATGGTTGCAAGCACTGCCAGCTGGAAGGGAGCAAACCCATCTGGGCCGTGCATGACAGTTCCACAAGCTCCTCCAAGCAACACAGTCGCCATCGCAGCAGATAAAACACACTGAGGGAAGAGTAAAGCATTTTGCAGCAGGAACCCCAGGCTCATCACCAGGCAAAGCCTAGAGCCAGCCCAGTGCAAACTCACTGTGCTCTGTTTTCAATTTTAACCTTTCAGGTACAACTGGGCAGCTCCTGACCACTGACACATTCGACATGTACTCTGGAGGTGAGCACCATCATTCTGCTGCTTGCTGGTTCCCCACCAGGGCTCACACCAATATTGCTGGCTGCTGGCTACTTCAGCTGCTCCTCTGTCATGTATTTAATGATAAATTTGAGTGGACTTTGACCAGAATTGTCAGCCTTGATAGTAAAAGCCCAGCTTTCCCTGAGGCCATCAAGCCTGGAGTCCCCACAATGGATCTGCATCCAAGATTGGCTTCTCATTCCTTTTATGTACACACAATAGCCTGGAAAACATAATTTCAGTAACCTGGATAAACCAGAGCACTTGAGATTTGAGGAAGGTACTTTCTGAGATCAGGTGGTTACACTAATCCTGATATTTTACAACTTGCAACTCAGCTTTTGAATGCTGGTGGTGGCTGAACAGCAGTTTTGTTTCCCTGCCTTTCATGGAAGGATAAATGAGGGAGCCCAGGGCAAGGCTGGGCACACGGAACAGAGCCTGGTGGCAGCAAATCTCTCCCCAGTTTCGGCAGGAATCGTCAAAAAATACATGCTAAAAGAACACTTATAGTACTTTCAATTTTCCCTTTTCTGTTCAAGCCTTCCCTAGAGATCAATCCCCCTCTATGCTCCTTAGTTTTGCAACTTATTCTTGATAACTCTGGAGTTTTAAGGAGAATCACCAATGTAATGGGATTTCCAGCCGAGTTCTGGAGGGAGATGCTCGATAGGAGAGGCTCGGGGAAGGAGAAGGCAGTCGGCTGCTGTGCCACTAGATGGGGCATTAGATTCAAGCATCCCACGGGTGCGGGAAGAGCAGCAGTTCCCCCAGTACAGCCGTAATCTCCCGGCAGGCAGCTCTGCGGCCGAGCAGCTGAATTTCCTGTATCGGGAAGTAAATTCACGTAACCAGATTTCACAGTTAGTGAGCAAAGTTGAGAAGCAATTTCCCCCCCGTAGTTGTACCTGGAGGAGGACATCAGTCCTGGGCACTGCAGAACAGCCCAGGTGGGAACATAGGATGGGCAGTGCAGCATTGGGAGCCCACCTTTCCCCAAGCCCATGGCCCCAAATCCTGGCTAGCACCAGCACAGTCAGGGATATTTCCCACTGACCCAGAGGAGGCTCTTCCAGCTGCCATGCAGTAGTCCCTGCTAAATCCCTTTCTCTCTCCCTAATGCTTCTCTTTCCCAGATGTTAAAAAGCTGGAAACATTCCTCCAGAGGATCACACGTGGCACCCTTGTGCTGACAGCCAGCTACGATGATGCTGCCACAAAGTGAGTTCACCCATGGGAGCAACACAGTGCTCCCCAAAAACCTGCAGCTGGGGGAGCTGGACATGCTGCTGCCAACAGCAGAGAGGGGACAGGAGGGGACATCCGCCTGGTACCACACTAACACCCTCCTCTTTCAGGATGAACGACAATATCCGGGCACGTTTCATGGAGCTGGGCAGCAGCCACGTGAGCGAGCTGGGCTTCCGGGACAACTGGGTCTTCTTGGGAGCAAAAGGGCTGATGAACAAGACCCCCTTTGAAAAGGTACGTGGTCCTCCCCTGACACAAGCTCTGGAGGGTCCATCCTCTTCACAGCACTTCCTGAGCTACATCTCACTCACCTGTCTGCAGAAGACAAGGGCCAGTAGTGTTATCCCCCATGTCAAGCCAAGCTGCAACCTCTTCCATGTTGCAGACTGGCATTGTGCCACCAACCTCCTCATTAATTTTCTCTCATCTTTTTTCTGTAGTACATCAAAAATGATAAGGAGACAAATAAATACGAAGGTTGGCCTGAGCTGCTGCAGATGGAGGGCTGTGCCCCCAGGAAGATGGATTAGCATCAAGCTCCAGTCTGCCACAGAGGGCAGCCTCCACCAGTCACACAGGGACACCAGCTCCATTGTGGGGACCCCAGCCTCTCCACTGCCCAGTCACACAGCCCAGCAGCTGCTGCCTGCTCCCAGGAACCAGCTGTTTCACAGCAGGAACTGTGCAGGGCTTGGAGAAGAGCTGCACAAATGCCTCCAGAGCCTGAACAAACACCTGGACAGGTTTCAGCCAAGCTGTCCTCATCTGTGGGTCAATTTGGGGTATTTTATTTTTCTGTCTTTAAACTAAAAACTTTGTGGAATGTTTTTTAAATTTCTTAAATGAGACTTCTAATTATAAAACCCTACCTTCTCACTTCCATTTGCAAGCATAATCCACGCTTTCCCCCACAGGCACAGCATGCCAGGTCCTCTGCCACCAGTCGAGCATCACCGTCACCCATCCCACAGCCCTGCACATGGGCGCTGGTCCTCCCCACATGACACAGGGTAAAGTCATCCCTGGGGATGCTCAGACCTTGGTGGTTTACCCCTGGAGCTCTTGCCAATGCCCACAGTCGCCTACAGCCACAATAAGGCCAGAACTCCACAGGGATGGCATGCAGCCATACAGGGTAATATTTGCAGACCAAAGCATTTTCCCCACCTGGTTGCATTTTTCCTGGGTTAAATCCAAGCTAAATCCTCTGTGACGCATCCTCATTAGGATAATGCCAGGGATGTGCCAGCCTGACTTTGCCCTCAGAAAGGGATGGATGGATGTGCAGGTGTCTTGGGCAGCTGAAGTTGTGCAGCATAACCAATAGGTGGGAGCCTTTTACCAGGAGAGCTGGAGCCAACATCACTCTGGAGCGATATAAGGCACCCGAGCTGGGACCCCACTGCAAGCACCCACACACCAGGAGCTGCACCTCAACCTGGGGCCAGCCAACACTACCAGGAAGAGAAAGATCCCTGCCCAAAGGCAGGCTGGAAAAGCTGTGCAGTCCTCCTCCTGCCCAGCTGCTGCCCAGCACCGAGCAGATCCTGGGGGAGCATCTGCCCTTACTCATGTCCGGATGCATCACCTAAGCACAGTCTGTTCCCAAACCCTCCCTGAGCACCAGCACTGCTGAGATCAGATGAGCTGTGCCAGTGACAGACAGGCTTATCTGTCATCACCGACAGGGATGAATTTGCATCCTGTACAGACTTTAATTTCCGATGATTGTATCTGGTTTTTCCTTGTTCTTTGAAGGAGACCAGCGGTTTTGCATAACATGATGGTGGAGCATTTCTGCTGGAGCACTGGGAGCTGTGTGGGGAACAGGCTGTCCTGCACAGCTTTCCCTGACTAACAGCCCCAGCACAGCTCCTGAGAGACAGTTCACAGGGTTATCTGAGCCCTCAGGTCACCCCAGAGCAACAGAAGTGAGGAGCGTTGTCAAAATAAGGCCAGGAAAGGACACAGCCTGTCCTGTGCTGGCCACCTGGATCCAAAACCCTATGCCACCGATCAGTTAGTTTTCCCTAAACAAGGAAAAATCCCCAAATAAATTGTACAACACCTGGAAGAACTTCCAAAGCCAAAACTGAAATAAACCCCCAAAACAGCCATCACAGAGGAATCCCCCAAGTGGTGTAGTATTTTATCCCAGCTTATCTTCCCACGCTCTTAACACACACCTGATGGCACTGAGGGAAGCCTCTGCCATAAATCGATCCTTAAATCTGCTGCAACAACAGTGGTTAATCCCAAGCGCTGAATCATCCCTACCCGTGGCAGTAGCAAGCAATAACACAACACAGCAGACACAACAGCCCTCACATCACACAGCCCCGCCGCGCTGCCAGCATAAATATGCCAACTATTTTAAGCCCCCTCAAAGGATCTAGATTCACTCATAAACCAAACTGAAAACAGCCCAAGAGCTGTCAAGGTGGCTGCATGGGGTAAAACAGAGCACAGCATCAACCACAGCCCTGAAACAACCAGCCCCTTTCAGCTGCAGGAAACTCTTCCTACCCCCTCGCAATGCACATTAGAAATCTGGTTTAAAGCCAAAATAAAGGAAATTTACGTTTTGCCACGCTACAGGCTGTTAAAACCAGCTCTGAGCCCATCATGGAATAATTTTTAAGGTACATCACTATTTGCAAGAAAGAGGGAGAGCTAAAAGTGCAGCTCCTGTGCAGGGATCTTCAGCAGCAGCCAGTGTTTTGAAGAGTCATTCCTGCCAAAGTCACTGTGTCCTGATAAATAAATTGCTGCTTTTCAAATATCCAGAAACTGGTAGGTAGGGTATAAATATGGATTCAGGAGACAAATGAACTTGCTAATTTTTCTAGAAGATCTGAAAAGAACAGTGGGTACTGGGACAGCAATCCCCAAATGAGGTTTTCCAGTGCCTTGGCATATTGAAATCTGTATTACTGCAGGGATAGGCACCTACTTGACTGGTTTTCACTACGCCACATCCCCCAGAGTCTTCACCCAACACAAGCCTGACCTGCCCAGCCTCCCAGAATGCAGCTTCAGGTAACCTGGCTCACCTGGGGTCACAGTAGGCTCCAACACTGCAGCAGCAAAGAGGCAGCCTGGGGTGTTTGCAGAAGCAAAGTTTGCAAAATCCAGTGCTGCAACAGGAGCCAAGAGCCAGGACACAGACGAGTAGCAGAGGGATAATCCTCCTTTATATTTTGAGGTTTATTTCAGCAAAGCACCAAAGGAGCATCTAGGAAAGATGCCACAGGCAAGGACCTGCGGGTGCCGGGCCCGCAGCTGGGCGAATCCGCATCCTGTGACATCTTGCCCTGTCAAGTGCAATTACTGTAATCTTCCACAGTCTCTCAAAATACGGATCCCGGCTTAGAAACCGGGCATCCACAGCATGAAAGCTGCCTTTGTGCCCGGGCAGAGCCTGGGTGCGAGCCAGCCATTAGGTGCATGAAGAAAATGAGTTCTCCACGTGCTGGAAGAAGGGAGGAAAAGCAAGCTTTCCCGCCCGACCCCACCACAGACGGGCTGGATTTCACCCACATCTCCCCACAGCAGCCACCGAGGGGCTGGGAGCTGCACAGCTGCCTATCCCCCCGGGAGTGACGGAGCCGTGACCACAGAGAGCTGGCCGGTCCCACAGCCCGGAGAGTGGAGCACAGCCAAGGCAGCCAACCATGGGGGCGTCTCACGGGAAGAAGGTAACGGGGCAGTTCTACTGGAGGCTGTGGTGGTGGGATGATGGAGAAGGCACCATCTGCTCACGTGGTGCTTGTTTTGCCCCACGCGTGCTAAGGCGGCTGATGGCAGCGAGGGATTAGAGGGGAAGAGACCCGCTCCTGGGAGTGGGTGCCGCTCGTCAGGGCTGGATTAAGTAATTCCATCTAATGGGCTCAGCACTGGGGCCTGACGGGCTTTTCAGGACAGCAAGAAGGGGATCAGAGCACTGCATTAGGGCAAAGTTTGACTTTCTGGGGAGAAACATCAGGTTTGTTCCGAGTGTGTCTGGCAGCCTGCAGGACTTCCCACAGGTGCAGCAGAGAGTAAGCCCTGAGTATTTCTTACCCTGGAAATCGCTGCCAGCTCCTTCCCAGGACCAGGAGAAGTTGGGCCAGGTCCCATAGCACCCACATCTCCCTTTCCTCCAAATCCCCTGGGGAGAGTGGTCAAACAGCTCCAAATGGAAACAAAGCTTTATGAAGTCAGAGCTCTGTGGAGACAGCTGGAGATGGTTGTGCTGAGGATGCTGTTAGATGTCATTTTGCTTTCCTGGCTGATGACATCAGTGGCTAGAGATGCATCATCACCATTCAGTTGTGATGTCCTGATCTGGAATTAGACTTCCGTAGCTCAGAAGTCTAGACTTCTTAGAGCTGGGAGAAGCTCTAAGAGAAACACACTTGTGCACCACACTAGGTCAGTAACTTCTACTGGCATGGGGACAGCAGTGGCCCTTTGCCTCAGGAGGGACCCTTCATGCTCAGCTGCACATGGCTGTGCCTTTCAGAGGTGTGGGCACCTCCAAACCAGATGAATTTCAGAATTTTGCAAACTTGCTGGACTTTTTTCCAAAACCAGAGCTAGACACTCTTGCAGGACAAACATACAAAAAAGCAATCCACTGGCCAGTGTGACCAACACCCAGAAGGAAAATCAGAGGTGATATGGGACTAGTAAACATTTACCTGTTTTTCTGGACTTCCAAAAAGTGCCAGGTACAGGAGGTGCTGCTCCCAGCCAGCCTCCTGCCTCTCCAACACCCCATCCGAGGTGCCAATGTCCTGCTGACTCCAGCACACAGGGGAGTCATGGTTGTTCCTGAGGCTCAGGGCTACAACAACACAGCCAGGAGGAGCTGTGCTCTGCCCACAGCTAATCCCTAGACCCCTGCTCACGTGGTTGTGACCTTCAGGCCCTGCACATTTGTACAGGCATTACTGGAAGCAGGAAAATAAGCTGGTTAGGTCAGGCTTGGCTCAGTGCCACCCGGTTAAGCCCTGCTGCATACAAAGCAGTCCATGCCAGCCTCCTGACCACCAGACCAGACTGCTTTTGGACAGCTTTCCCCACTGTTCCCTCTCGCTGAAACACCCTGATCCCACTGCAGCCCAGCACTGAATGGCCTGGCTTTGAAACACTGCTGGGATCTCTCGGGCTCTTCCGTCACACCAGCTTATTGGCAGCTCCAAAAAGCTCTGAGACAGTTTTACTTTCATGGGTACCAAAAGGTCAGAGATGTCACTCTCGTTTCAGCCTCCCAAATGTTGCCTGGGTTGACAAAAGCCTGTGCCACTGCCCAGCTGGCACTGAGCAGGGATGTCTGACTGGCAGCTCCTAGGTCAGGGCTTTACCCTTAGGCTGATGCTGATGGGGGATGAAAATAAGACATCTCTTTCCAGGGTGGGCAAAAACAGTAGGATCTAGCCCTCCTGAGGACCAGGCTGGGTCCAGGTGACAGGCAGAAAAACCTTCCTTTGCCCAGCCCTTGCAGAACCAGCACAGCTCAGGGCATAGAGACCTGGCAGGCATGACCCCCTCCATCAGCTACAGCCCAGAGAGGACCTGCAGGGGAGCACAGAGCAGGATGAAGGCTCAGCACCCCTAGCAAGCACTGTCTGCATTAGCAGTCTCAGCTGCACCCCTTTTGAGCTTGGACCAGAACAGTACTCCAAGGCGATTACAGTAGTGGATTGTGGAGTGCAAGGCAATCCCCAGCTCCACAACAAAAGGGACCGGAAAGGCTGCCAGCATGGCTCCAAGGACATTTCTACTTTCAAAGGCTGCATCCACTCACAAAAAACCTGTTCTGGTATCACCAGTGTCCTGAGGGCCCAAGCAAACAGCAGGGCTTCAGCAAGACACAGACCCTTGCTGGGGTCCTGTTCACTTGAAGTGAAGGCAAGGACTTTGCTGGGGGCTGGTTCAGGGGTGCTGCAGAGCTGGTGCCAATTCCCTGCTGATCCCTCTGCTCTCCAGGGCATCAGACCCACGGGGGACAGAAGTGTGTGGCTGACATCCCTCTAACCTCAGCAAACCCCCTTCAAGTAATCCTGCAAGTGCAGCCTCAGCAGCAGCAGCTCCCCAGGGTGTAGGGCAGGTGTTCCCAGCACCCCCAACAGTGGAGGAGGTGGCACCTCCAGGCACCTTCACCTTTCCACTGCTTTTCTCCATGTTTTCTCAAGGCAGGTTTTGCATAGTGGCTATTTCCCCAGGGAAAGTTTTCTGTCCCCAAATTCCCAAGAGTGTCAGTTTTCACTAATGTCAGATGAGCCTGGATTAGCCCTGCTACTGTGCAGGGAGCTTTGCTCTGCGACTGGTTTAGAACAACAAGAGGCAGCACGCCAGTGCCAGGGAGAGAGGCTCTGCTTGTTCAGGCAAACCACAGTACCTGGCTGCCCATGGGACCCATCCTGCCTCTTGCCTTCCTCTTCTTCAACCTTTTAAAGTCCCAGAGGTGGCAATGTGGGGACTCTAAGCAGAGACACTAATCTGGGCTTTTCCAGCTTTCAAAGTAAAATAAAATATTGTAGCATCCCAGACCACAGAAGCCAAACATAATATTGGGGCTGCTCTAGCTCCTGGAATGAGATCACAGCTTTATTTCTTACCTGTCCATCCCAAGTACCCAGGCAGCATTAGTAAACCATCTCCATCACCTAATATAACCCGCTCTGCCTGCAAAAAGACTGACATTTCGGTCCTGAGAGAGCTTATATGGGCTCAGTGCAGACAGGGAACTAATTTGGACAGAGTGAGCCCAGATTAAAACTCTGCCTTCCCCAACCTGATCTGTTGCTTCTGCAGCTGCGCTGGGCCAGCAGCTGATGTGCTGCACCCTTCAGCACAGTGCAAGGTCAGCTGCCTGGGACCCACACCAGCTCCAGCAGCTGACTCTGCCCTGAAGCAGCAAAGGGATGCACACACAGCAAGGGACATCCAGCCTCTGTGCCAGTAAGGCAGCCACGCACATCTCACCAGTCCATGCATGACAAGCTGTAGCACAGGGGTGAGGGTGCTGGGCAGGACACAGATGAGCATGCTACCAGCCCATCCAGAGTAAAGGCAAAGGTTATCTGGCATGGGCCAATGCTGCCTGCAGTGCTGGGATTGCAAGGGAGTTGTGGAGAGGGCTCAGACTGCAGGGAGGTGCATAATGTGCTCATGGGGAGACCAAGAAGATCCCTGCATGGGAAATGCTGCAGCTGCTGGCTCTGGGACGGCTCAGCAGTCCACAAATAAAAATGGATTAAAGTAATTAAAGGCTTTGCTGCTTCACTCTGCTCCTGGGGGGCTTGTTTAAGTAGCATCTGCTGCCTCCTCATGAACCCTACAATAACAGGGATGGTTCACCTCTTCCTTTCCTGCCTTCTTCACTTGCAGCCCATGGTGGCATTCCCAGCCTGGCAGCCGGCATCTTATCCTAAGTAACTGCCAAACCTCCTCCCTTTTGGCCCCTTTCCTTTGGGGTCTCCTCTGCACAGGATCCAGGTGGCACATGCTGCCCACAGGGCACAGATCATCCCACTCTGCCTTGACAGCTTGTTACCAACAGTACCTGAGGCTGATGGGGTATTTCGGCCCTTACTTTTCACAAGCCCCATTTTTACAAGCTAAGGACCTATTCTAGTAACCCTGGGCAGGTAAAGAGCTCAGCAAGGTGGTGTCAGAAGAGCAGATTTCTGATGGCAGCACTACCCTTGGCCCCTGACATATGGTCCCCAGTTGTGAAATGGAATGATGATGCCACTGCAGCCTGGCAGCCCTAGGACAGCATGGCACTGTACCAGAAATAAATATGGTCCCTATTAATCATGTGGCAAAAGCCTCATTTTTTGTAAAACAACATTCTTCAAGGCACTTTAGGATGTCTTAATGGTCTCTCTGCAACATGACAGCAATTCACTCTAAAGCTGCTGGAGCCCTTTTGTGCCAGTGACTGATGCTCTTCCCCTGCAGTTAGCAGCATCCCCAGAAACAGTGGAACAGTCTTTCACTTTCTTCAGTGGTGCCACACCTCCAGTACAGGGCAAGAATAAGCTCCTGAGACAGGTAAAAAATGGTTTATCCATAGCAACAGCTTAACTGCTGCTGACAACACTGAGGTGGGTGATGCAGGTATTGCCAACAGAGAACAGGGAGGCAATTTGGCTTTGTCCTGGCATGCAGAGGTGTTGTGTGCTCTGTACTTTGCAAGGGATCAGGTTAAAAAGCACTGAACTGCAGGTGAGGATTTCTTTAGGACCAAGGGAGGACCACAGGTCCATCAGCAGCACTCCGATGTAGGGATGCTCTGTTCCAGTTTGTGCCAAGAGCCTCCCCGTGCCCTTCACAGGGGGATGTCAGGCTTCACAGTCAGCTTGGATGCTGACAAATGAGCCTTGTGCACTGACTGCCGTGGGGCTGAGCCCTGTCACTGATTGCTCTCATTAATCTGCAGGAAAGTTTTTGCTGAGATCTGGTGTGTTGTACGCCACCCTCCTAGCCATGCACTGGGGAGCAGCTGGGGAGAAACATTTGCCCAGCTGCAGTGGGGAGTTCAGTGGGGCTCCCTGCCCTGGGGCTGGCAGCTCCAATGAGCCTCCCATTCCCATGATGCTGCCTCCCTGCTTTGGTTTTGGGGGGTTTTAGGGGTTTTTTTTGGTCCTTCTTTCTGGACAGTTGGTGAAAGGGACTCAGTTTGCCAGCTTTCACAGCCACAGGAGGGCTATGCTCGCCTTTTGGGGCCACAGGGATTTGGAAGGGGAGTAACGTTGGTGACAAAGGCAGGCAGAGGTCAGCATGCTGCTCATCTGTGTCAAATTGTGTTTTCTTTATGAATAAAATAACAGCAAGTGCTATTTGAAGCATTTGCAATTTTCTACTCGACTAGGCAGCAAAGTGACCACCTGGCTGGTGCTCCCCAAGAGCAGTGTGGGAGCTGTAGGAACGTCAACCTGCCCCCATAGCCACACTGAGCCCACTCACCTTCTCTAAGCCTAAATTTGCACATGGATGTAGTCAAAAAAATCCTTGAGGCTGCTGGTTGCTCTGGTGAGAGTGGCCAGAAGCATCGACCCTCAGCTCCACTTCAGTCCCAGAAAGGCTGCAGACTTGTAGAGGTCAAAAGACCAGTAATGAAATGTTACACCAATAACTTGATATTTCTTAGAGTCCTTTGCAATACAATAGTGAAATCAGCTATGGTTGTGGCCAGGGACCAGGAGTAATACAAGCTCACAGCTTGGCTTGACAAACCATCTCAGCCCAGGGCGGGTGTGCACGGAGGGCTGGACACGGGTGGCTGAGCGTCCAGCAGCCCAGGGCAGGGAGCAGTGGGGCCGGGCTGAGGCAAGCACTGGATGCTGTGGTGGTTCAGAGACCCTGCCAAGACCCCTTCCCGTGATGAGGGCAGTTCTGTGGCAGCAGATTTCATAGCTGCTGGCTCAGGAATGCTGGGATGTGCCTGGACACTGACTCCTGGGTGCCTGCCAGTCCCGATTGTGAAACCTGCCAAAATAACAGTGTCCCATAATGAGCTGGGAACAGAGGAATGTGCACAGTCAAGCTCCCTGTCAGGGAGTAACCCTCCCAAACTCAGGACTGCTCTGTCTCTGCAAGAGAGAGGAACAGGCAGTTTCTCAAAACGGCCCCGACAGCAGCTACGTCGTGACCACCACCAGCAAGGCAGAGCCCAGTCTGCCAGCTCTGGAGGGACCAGGGTGTCATACTGCCTTTTCTAGCCCTCAAGAAATTCTGGAAATTTATCCAAACTGCAGCACTTCATTTGCCCATGACCATCAAGGAATTAGCAGCAGTATGAGGTGTTGGGGCATGCTGATGATTTTCTCTGTTTCTCCTTAACAAAAGGACAGTGTCATCCCAGCAAACACGTGCACCAGCTTGCTGAATCAAATAAGCATCAACACCTCACATGGCAGGACTTTGCAGCAAAACAATCGAGCTGACAGATTTTTGTGCATTGACATCACAGATGGGAAAAGTCTTCCTAATCCTACAAAGTTCCTTCCAGTGGATGATTTCATTGAAGTCTCTGGATCAGTCCCAGCTGCTGCAAATGAGCACAGATAGACCAGAATTCAGCAATAACACAGGAGATTTGAGCAACAGCTTAGATGGTATCTCAGCATCCAGAACCATATAAGAGATGTTTTCATACAGAGCACCAGGAGCAGCAAGAGGGTATTTGGGACTAATTGAAAGCTCTGGTAGAGCACAATTTGGCTAACCTCTAAATCACATATTTTGTGGCTTCATCACACACAGAAATGGTGGCTTCAATCTGACAACCATCATTGCCTTGCTCCAGGTCATGACAACTCCTTTCAAAACTTCTGGGTTAAGAAGTAAGACTATTTTAATCAATGGATGTGTTCATTCACTGAACACCAACCTCAGCAGCTGCTACATCACCTCACAGACAAAGCACCTCTCTGAGCCTGTTTACTCCAAAATGGGTTGAGCAACTTCCAACCCTCCTAATGGTGTTTCCCTCCCAAAACCAGGTCTATGGAAGAGTCACATCAGTTCTTAGCCTGGATGGCATTTTACCCTCTTTAATACCTCCTTATCACTGTGATCTGATTGCCGCAATTTCTTGCCTAATTCACTTGCTCAGACTTTGGCTACAGTGCAATATAGATGCTCTGATACTGCACTTTAATGACACCTGTATTGATCTGAACCTGCCTGAAGCCATCCTCATCACCCTTTCCATGGCTCGTGCTCTGCCCACACTGCTGGCTCATTTCCCTACTTTCATCAGAGCACAAACATGGTTCAAAATTACTATCAGTTGTGCTGCAAGTAAATATTAGAGCACCCACACGTGGGACAAGTAACAAACACTGATTAATGGTTTACACAGGGCGGTTGGCTTGAAGTTGCAGTAAGAGCATTGCACCCCCTGAGCAGAGAGCCAGGGATGAGAAGGGTAGTTAGAGCCGATGGTTCAAAGCAGCTTACACCCATGAAACTGCCTCCAGACATTTGCTGCAGGAGCTTTTGCTGTGCATCACTCAGGGCCAGAAACAGTGCTCTGGGACATAGTGATGCCCAGGATGTTTGGGAGTAACACATGACAGTATAAGCAAAACATAGGACTACTTACTATTTATACTTTGTGCTGCTTTGTGGCATTTAACCCATTTAATCACCAGGCTAATTCCAGCTCAAGTGGTGGGTGGCCCCACTGACAGGTCAAAGCAGGATGGTAATCCCAGGCAGGAGGAGTTTGCCCGCAGGTTGGAAGTGGTACCTGCTCCTAGCTGGTCAGGGACAGAGTCCCATAATCCACTTTGTCCCATGGGGAGCAGGCAAAAGTCTCCATCATCTGGGCAATCATTAACTGCCCCTGTGAGCCTGGGAGGTTCAAGGAGCCGTCCTGCTCTGCAAACACACTAATGGCTCAGGTGGAGATTAGCAGGAATTGTTACCAGACACCCTGTGCCACAGAGGTGACACAGTATCAGGGACCCAGCATAGCTCTGACCAGCCTACACATCCCCTACCTTTGGCTTGGCCACCGCCAAGGTCACCACTACAGTGCAACCAGCACGACTTCTTCAGTTGTAATGGCATTGCATGGAATTTGTGCTGGGGACTGGGGGACACAGGGTAGGAGGGAAGGCTGGGCTGCCCAGCCGGTCCTCACCACCACAGGCAGCACCTCAGCCAACATCTAGCATTAACCCAGCAGAGAAAATGTTTAACCAGCCTCCAGGACCTCCCTGCAGTTGGAGGTGAAACACTGTCTGCCTTCAAATCCAGCCCTGGGTGACTTCAGTAGAGCCAAAATTTAGCCTGCAGACCAGAAGCCTGACATGACTGGCAGCGATGCTGCACTCCCAACCCCGCACTGAGAGTCGAGATTTAATAAGGATCGAGGCAGGAAGGACCAGGCAGAGCTGTCTGCTCTGTCACTCACAGCTGCACCAAGGCCCCTCAGCGAGGCAGACAGCGAGCCCATGTCGGCGGCAGCGTTATCTCACTGTCACTGTATTTGTGGCAGCAGCAGCATTACACACCCGTGGAAGAGCCAGTGGTGGTGTTGGGCACTCACTTGACATGTCTGCAGGTTTTTAATCCAGAGGATATATGTCCACACAAGAAAGCTCCCGGTGCCACAGAGCAATTGGCTAAAGAGATGACAGCCAGCAGACAACATCATCACTAGCACAGTAACTCAGCAGCTAAAAGTCAATCTAATGTACAGCCCCAGTAACAAGGACCTGGCTGTGGTCTTTCCTCCTCCCAGCACTCATTAGAAATACGGGGCCAGTTGGTGACTGACGCAACTCCTTGTCTGCAGGAGCCACTCCAGATAAATATCCCCCAGCAATCACCCGCCCTCACAGTAACCTTCAGGGAGCCACAGGGGCAATACAAAGGCTTTTTGTTAATCCCAAAGACACAGGAGCACAGGATGAGATTGCCAACTAATTTAGATAGCAAAGAGAATTGTTCTTCAAGGAGCTCCCAGAAACAGAGCTTTGCCATGCAAAATCCTTTGGTTTAGCACAGCAAGTCCAAAGCACCCCCAAACCCACTTTCCTGCAGAGAGGAGCCCAGATGTGCAACTCATCAGGCACCAGGCCAGATCAGACAAAAAGATATTCAGAAAATTTAGCTGGCCTGTTTCTGATTTATATTACTCAGTCAAAAGCAGGTGTTGATGGATCACAGCCCTTTTCGATTCCCACATCCACCAGCAATAGAGCTCAAGGTAGGTTTAGATTGATGTTCTTTTCCACTTCTGACACATCTCCAGTGAACTCAAAGACCCAAAGCCTATTCAAAGGTGACCAAAGGGGAGTAGTACAGATGTGCATCCATTTCTTTTTCCATTCAAAATTGAGCCAAACTGTATTTTTGAAGTGTGCAGTGAGCAGCCAGGCCATGGGGCCATGGGTGGTATCAGGGGAGAGTTTGCTTGGCCACAAAAGCTCTTATGGCACACATTGGCTGTGAGGTGGGCTGCAGTCTGAGCAGAAAAACTTCACAACCTCCCCACTTAAAGGTCTCTCCTTTACCACAGGTTTGTTTTAGGGGCAAAAGCTGTGTGGGGTCTTCCAAGCTCAGCCCATGTCTAACCCACAGATGGACAGGTCGGGCTGATTGTGCTCCCATAAGCACAGGGACACACACAACACACAGTGGAATGCGAACCAGCCTGCCTCACCTCCTGTATCTGATGCCTCATGTCAATTAAATCTAACAGCTCCCGGTCAGGAGGTTAAAAATAATAATAATTTTTTTAGTCTCTAGTAGCAAAGGACCGGCAACTCCTCCAATGTTTCATCATCTCCTGTAATAGCAATACCTCTACAGTCTTGTCCATTCCTCTCTTGTTGTTTCTTCCAGAAAGAATATTCCCTTCAGTCCAAAGGTCCGAGTGGAAGCAGAAAGCCAGGGAGTGGTGGTTCAGGTGAGTGCCAGCTGCCTGTGCTGCCCCACAAAGAACTTTTTGGAGGCAAACTGGGATGGACTGGGGCTTCTGCTCACACGCAGTGCTGCTGAGCCCTTTGCTAAGAAACATGGCTGAAATGGGGGAAAATGATGGGACGTGGGGAGGAACAAAACATGGAGACATGAAAATAAGTGAAAGAACATCCCCGTGCCCATTGGCAGCCCAGCTTCTTTCTCCAGTCCTTCCTGGGGCCGGGAGTGTCAGGCCAGGATGTGGTTGAGATGGAGCATGGCCCCATGTGTGCTGCAGTGTGTGAAGCTGCCTGAGGACCCCAGTGGTGCCCCCCAGCTTTCTTTACCCCTTTGCTCTGGGTGGAAATGGTTTTGCTCCATCCCAGACCCTCCTGGGACTGAGACACTGGACATCTTCAGGCTGGCAATGGGCAGCCTGGGCAGAACTGGACCACAGCAACCACCTAAGAGCCAAAAGGAGTTGCTGGGGTAGTTGCTTCTCCTCCCTTAGATTTGCAGGCTCTGTTTCTCCCGGCTGTGGCAATTCACAGCCAGCCAACATGGTACCTCCAGCCACAGCGAGGACGGGAACAAGAAGCCCAGTTCAGTCAGGGGCTACACCTCAGCAGGACAAGACCTGGGGCAGCGATGCTGCAGCATCACACAGCTCTGATGCCACCAGGATACCCATGGCCCTGTGGAGGGGCTGCTGCTCCCTCTTGCAGCCCTTACCCCTGGGGTGCAGCAGCTGCTCCCTGGGCTGTGCAGCAGTTGGTAGATGACAGGGTGTTGCAACATGCCAGGGAATAATCACGATAACTCGAGCGGTTGCCCTGGTGCCGGCTTGGCTGTTGCAGTGGTTGCTAAAGAGAGTGGGCGTGCGGCTTCCTCTGGGGCGATCTGATTTCTCCAGGAGCGTGGGTAAGGCACGTTGGGGAGGAATCGTCCTCTGTGGAGCAGGGACACAACCTCTCCACCAGCAGCAGCAGCTGTGCCGAGCGGGCAGCTCGGGTGTCTGGGCACGCACGGAGCTATTTGCTCTAGGGAGAAAGAGTGATTAGCTTGTTCATCCATCCTGGGAAACATCATCTGGCAACAAAGAGCAAAGGGGACAAGTTTTCAGGGCAGCAGAGGGACCTTTGGGACCAGCAGTGAGGAGCGAGCAAGGCCACCAGCTGCTGCCAGCTGAGCTCCATCCCTCAGTGGGGTCCTGGTGAGGTGGCAAGAGCAGCGAGGAGGGAGCACCGGTGCAGCAGCCACCTCCACGTGACCTTCCATCCCTGCTCCCACCGCAGAGACCTGGCAGGAGCCAGGCAGCTCCATCGGACACGGCCAAAAGTCACGCAGGCACGAGTGCAGCCGGGCAGCAGCGGCAGCCTCAGCCCCCACAGCCCCATGTCGTGGGGTGCAGGGCAGCACCTGCCCCATGGGCTTCCCAGGGCCACGCTGCGGAAATCAGGTAAGCTCAGGGCCCCCCAGACTGCCCCGGGGGATCCCCACTCCTCTGTCGCTCCCTCCTGCTGAGCCCCATGGGATTGCTCTGCTCTGCAGAAGTGTTTACGCACAGGTGACTTGGGACTCTGTTTTAATTTTATTTGAGATATCATGTTACTTTAATACTTCAGTAGCTGGTTGAGATGCTGCCCTTCTGCTTCTGCCTTTCCAAATGGACCGCACCGCATCCCACAAGAAACTCCCTTTGTATACCCATGCTGCTTTTCAAACCTTCTTGGAGAGGCATTGGGCTGGACAGGGTTCTAGTACAATTCCTGCAAATCAATGTGGGAGGATTTTCTCTGTATTAACAAAATACCTTTGAACCACCTTAAAGAGTTCCTTTCTGATTGATGTGCATCTCTGTCATAGGCAGGCAAAAGCACAGAGCAAATATTTGATGAGAGATTAAAAGTAAGTTTGTGATTGTCATGAAGGACTGCTGAGCATCTGCCACTGCCTAACAAAACTAAGCAAGTGCGCCACATGCCACTTGTAAGAAGCATGGGACGTCTTGGTGATCACTAACAGAGTGAGATCCCAGCCTTGTTATCTTTGCTTATCACAGTCCAAGGTAATTAAATGAAATCATTAACTAGTCCTGCCTGACAGCAAAGGGGCACTTGCTGCTGCCTGACTGTGCAAGCATTTCCACCCAGTAACTTCCACCCCAGACAGCCCAGCAACCCTCAAAACTGATGAGATTTCTCTCTTTCAAATACACTTGCATGAGTGCAAAGTTGTGTGGGTGACCATGGTGACATCCAGAGTCCCTCACGTTTGGGGTGATTGCAGGTGGTGATGCGTGGGCAGCCTGAGCTGAGCCCAGCATCTGCTCCATGCCCCCTTAGGCGGGTGCAGTGCTGGTGTAAATGGGGGACCCCGACCTTGGGGGCTGCAGTGCTGGCACAGGACTCAGCAGGGGTAAGCAGGACTGGGGGCACTGGCTGAACTGGGCAGACTGGCTATACCAGTGGGAAAACACTGGCTGTACTGGTGGGGAGCTCAGATTGTACTGGTGAGCAGCATGGGCTGTACTGGTGGGGAGCACTGGCTGTACTGGTGAGAAGCCCCATCTCCAGCATGCACTCAGCAGAGAGGGAGAGGTAGGAACAGTGGTGACACGTGGCAGTGGTGCTGGGAGCTGCAGGGATGTGTCTCCTAGCCCTGTTTTACATTTCCATTAGGGTTTTCTCTCCCGTTCTCACCCCGTGACCTCGTGGGGTTTATTCCTGACCCTCAGGGCTGAGTGAAGGTGAGCGGACCCGGGCTGCACACGCCTGCTGCCCCGAGGCAGCCACATGATAGCTGGGAGCTGCTTCCCTCAGCAGCCACATCGAGTTACACTCACCCTATTGCATTATAAATACCAGAATTAGCCTTGTTTAATTATTTAAAACTATAGATTAAAAGCAGACAGAGGCTCTTTGCCTCCTTTCCAGAGCAGAGATATCATTTATCGGTGATATGGTCGCCTGGTGACAAGCACAGTGGAGCGTGCCAGGTCCATTGGTATGAGATGCTCCTGAGGTGCTGGCATGGCAGGAGCCAGAGCAGAGAAAAATCACAGTGAGGATGGGAGCTGGTGTCATCTCACCCAGAGAGGGTGATGGTTACCATCTGCCAATCTTTGGGCTCACATTATTATTATTATCATCACTATTAACCTCATCATCATCCATCACCAGGGCTATAAGCCACAGCAGTCATTCAGCTAATATGAATTACAGGTATTTTGTTCTGGGCTCAGCCATGTGACAGCAACACATAGATTAGCTGGGGTGATAAAGTGCATTTTGCAGGCTCAGCTGCAGGAATTCACTCACCAAAGGGTGTCCAGGCACTGTGAGCCTCCCCCTTAGGCAGCACCCACATCTGACTCACCAAAGCTGGCACCTGGGTGCCTCACTCTGCCCTGAACCCACCGACCATGCAGAAAGGGGCTTCCTAAAGCAAGTGCTGACTTTGAGGTCAAACCTCTCATCCTCCTGGCAGCAAATCCTCCACAACACAGGCACACACCTGGAAGATGCTGTCACCACACAAAGCTTTGAGGCTTTCAGAGACCCAAAATGCAATTCTTTCCCTGCCTCATGTTGCCAACCCAGCTATTCTGTGTTTCTACAAAACAATTCATTAACACTAGAAAAATCATGCAAATTGGCAAGTGCCATCAATTGAAGAATCCAAAATAAAAGACAAACTTTCAGCTTCATTCTTTGTAGGACTTAACAAACAGCACGACTTTTTCTGACACTACATTCTCACAGGAAAAGGTGTAGAGCAAACTCCAGCTCCACTTCAGACTCTGGAAAAGCATTGACCCTAAAATGAAAAAAATAAAAAAAGTTAACTTCTGGTTAATCGATAGAAGTGTGCCAGTGCTTAAAAGTAACAGTTTATAAGATCCCACACACTTCCACCTGCATGTACAAACTGTTGCAAGTAGTGAGGACAGGCCCCCAAGAAGGCTGTGAGGGATGGCACTCTCACCCCCAGGGAAAGGAGAGCTCCCCAGGGAGCAGATGCTATCAGGGTCTGTAGCCCAGAAAAGGCAAAGTTTCCTCCCCATGACTTGCAGTTAAAAGTGTCAGAAACTCACATTATTTCCCAGGCTTGTGTAAATAGTTTTAAACTCTGCTGACCTGTACTGATGTGTTGGTTTTGCAGCCACCTGACTGGCAGGACGTGTATGACCAGCTGCTTTCAGCAGCCCTTCATTAATCTCTTGGGTCTTTAATAAAGACACATTCATGAATAAATCCCAGGCATCCAGAAACCAGAGGTTCTTGCCTCTAACCACATTTTTAACACTGACATCTTGGGTCAGTGGTTTTACAAACTCAGATCCAGGGCTCTGACCCGGGACGTCCCTGAGGTTTTTGCCCAGTCTCATCCCTTCTACCAAGTGGCAGGGTCTCACATAATTACAGACAGCAGTGTCCTCTGAGTATGCATCCCATTCCCAAAACAATGCCTTCTGACTGTTTCTGTGTGGATGGCATTTCACAGAGGCCCATTCTCTGCCCAGAAAAGGATGCCTATACAATATTTTAACAAGAGCAGTTTGGTCATCTGGCACTACTGACAAACCTCTCCTGAGATGCTCTAGTTGAAAAATCAGTTCTCAAATGACACACACAGCAGAAATAAAACAGTGTGAACTATGTTTGCTTTCTGTATTTCAACTAAAGCTGAACACTGACCTGTGATGCATCAGGCAGCATTGAGAGCTTTGCAGGTTAAGGATGCAGGTGGCATGGAAAAGGGTGGAGGGATGTGCAGGGTAAAGGCAAGCATGTCACAGGAGGCAGGATGTCAAGGAGAGCGTGGCAAAACAAAAGTCAGGGAGAGGAGGCACTTCACATGAAAACCTGCAAAAAGCAGCTGGTGTCTGGTACCATCCATTCTCTTATGCAGGTACACGTAAAGAGGTGCAGGGCAGGAGCCCAGACCGCCACCCTACAGCTTTCTAACCCAACAGCTATGGATTAATTTTGTTTCCGACCTCTTAAGTTTCTTCCCTTGTAAAGAACAGCGGTAGCCATGTAGGCAGCCCCTCAGGTTACCTGCCCTTTCCAGGACTGTTAATCCCCTTAACATTCCTGGGGATTATTTCCATCCCGACAGGACAGTAGAGCAGACTGCCAGAGGCAGCTCAGGGAGCAGCAAAGAGCCCCAATGCACAGGGGCTCACAGGGGAACCCACACTGAAAGACAAGTTGCTTAATCCTAAATAAATGCTCTGTGAAGGGCATCTCCTCTGACTGAGGGAAAACCAAAAAGCTGAAGCTGTAAGGGAAGTGTAGCTCAACTCCAGCCATGCCAAACCCTCGTGTCCAATGTCCCTGGGCATGAGCCAGTCCTTCACTTCACTTCTCTTCTTCCTCCTCCTCTTCCTCCTCCTTTCCAGGAGCAAGCTAAAACCTTTCTCCTTGCTCTGGGCTGTGCAAAAGTCACTCAGCAGCCTCAGCAACACACCTCATGTTATGCTCCTAGTCAAGTATATTCAACATAGATTTACAAAATTTGAAAGCATTTAGTATTACACCAAAGCTGCCTGGTATCCAGTTCCCCAAAATCACTGGGGCTGAGCATTATCAGAAGTGAAAACAATATGCCTCAGGATTTCAGACTGATGATTTTATTGCAACTCTGCCAGAAACTAGGGGATTTATAAGCATTTCCAGGCAGTCTGAGCAGGAATTTGGGCTTTGTTTTAGGTCAGAACAGAACAAGATATTAAAATGTCAGTTTTCTCCTCCAGTCAACCCCATACCCTGGGGCAGGAGGGTGGCTGGTCTCTGGACCATATCAAAGATGCTGAAAATTCCCTGTGGGGTCTCTTAGAAAACTAATCAAGACTGGGAGCTCATTTCACAGATATGGTTGAGAGAAAAGATAATTACATATGTAAAGTCCAAGTATCTGCCAGGGTCTGTGGCATCCTCATCCTGGCAGTCTTGTCTTTTACTGACAGAAAAGCAGCTGGAAGTGCACCTTCTCTAGAAAGCCTCGAGGTTCTGGAAATGAGGAAAGGGAAAATATCTAAAAGGAAGCAAAAGTCTATGTTGAAGAAAACAAAGCTACTTTTTATAACCAACACTCCAAAGCAGATCTATTTAAAAGGTCACACTGACTTTCTCAGTACAGCAGAAGATATTAACATCCACATGTATTTTTTTGTTTATATCTTGCCAAGAACAATATAAAAATGTCCAACACCTTTTGCTGATTTATGATGGTGGCCAGGGAGATGCCAGAGCAGAGCCTTGTTCATTGATCTACGGCTGAATCATGCAAAAACAGACACCCTGCTGTAAATCCACTGCAGAGACCTGGCTTGATTTACATCTCCAGCACCATAAATAATGACAAAAACCAGTCTGATAGCAGTCTGTCTCCCTTTACACAGACATGAATTACATCAGGTCTTGAAGATGATAGATCTACTCCCCAAGAAACACTTTACACTGGGTCCCTATTTGCCAACCTGCAGGAGAAAGGATGCCCTGTCCTTACTCCCAGCATAACTGTGTTTTGGGTGCAGCAACATTTTTACATCCTCATTTTTCTTTTTCTGCTCAGTGCAAATGAAGACATTCCTTGAATTTTTCCAGACTGAGGGTTTCTGAAAGTTTAAAGTGCTATTCTTGTAGTGAGGTTCAAGGCTCCTTCCAGTCCCCGGGGCAGCAGTACAGACACCCACTGGAAGCCAAACCCTCAAGGTGTGTGTCTGTACACCCCTAGGCACATCTAGCAAAATGAAAGCCAAGCACAGAACTACCTGCTGTGTCCTGGCCCCCACAGTATTGTTCAGGCAAACTGCACTCCCCAGGAAGATTTTTGCATGCAGGTTTAGCAGTGCCTGGCCAGAAATGCTTCCAGCCCACTTCAGGTCCTCCCACTCCTCCCTTCACAGTTTGGGGTTTTTTTTATTTATTTTGTCCTAGTTTCAGGGAAAAGTTCCCCATCTGCTTTCAGTAAATAAATTGATAAATTGCTGCTTCTTTACAAGATTCAGCCATGCAACATTAGATTGCTGAAGTCTGGAAATAACCACATTAGGCTATTCTAAACCTCCAGGCTCACCACAGTGCTCCCCCAAAATGCTACATAAGCAGAAGGTCCCCCCAAATGGAAGGGGGTCCTTCCTCTGACCATCCTGGGTGTCTGGAGAAAACATCACCAGACCAGACTGAAGGGCTGGATGACACTGTGCCATGGGGTTATACACTGATGGGTGTAGGGACAGCCTATCCCAATTGAATCACCTGGAATCTGGGTCTTGTGGTAGGGAAGAAGGGACTCCCACTCCTGAGTTGCCAAAGGAAACCCACACATCATGGAGTGGATGAAAACAGTACTTTATAAGTAGAGCACTACTCCAGTGTCCCAAGAGCTGGAAGCTTAGCAACAGGACCTGAGAGCTACTTGGTACAGAAAAAAATACCGAAGTCACTTGAGTTTCAGCATCCAGGTTGGTCCTTCAGGCTTGGTTGGCTGCATAATCTCCTTCCACACTCGCTGCATTATCCCCTAGCAGAGCACAACAGGTGGATTTAAGATGGACAAATCCAAGATGGATATGCCCCATCTCCTGACATGCATCAGGATTTGGTGCTCAGCACACAAGCAAGTGTGGCCATCTGTGTCACTGGAGGCAGCTTTGGATTAAACAACAGCACAGGAACAGCCAGAAAGGGTGATGGGAAGACACAGTGGCATTGAGGTTAGTCCAGTAATATAGCTGTCCAAAAACACCTGGCATTGTATATGTTACTCCATGGAGAGACTTTTTGTTTGAAGAATGAAGACATAGTTTTGCCATTTGAAATAGGAGCTCAACCATTTCATTCATGCCAAAACAAACCTTTGCTTTTGTACCTTCCTCCCCTGTCTTTTGCCTGCCTTTTCTCGTGTGAAAATTAAAAAAAAAAAAAGAACAGAAAAGGGAAGAAGTACAAGAAAAAAAAAGCCAAAGTAATTTTATCCCAGTGAAAATCTGATATATTTTTCTCATTGTTCAAAACCTGGCTTTCATCTAACAAGAATTAGCCACAAAATTGTGCTGCCTTAACCCTTGGCTGTTCCTCAGTCCCTGCATCTCTCAGGAAGGTGACTCTGAGCCCTCAGTTCCAGCCTGAGGAGTCCAGCCCTGCGGGGGTTTAAGTCCGCCTGGCACTTGCCACCAAACATCAAACCACGCCACTTTCCCTTCTTGCCAGCAGTGATGTGTGATCCTAGAGGAAAATAATTTGATACAAAAAATCACTGGTTCCAGCTTCCAAGTGCCCTTTAAATATGTACCGAACTATTCACCCCAATTACACTCCTGTAATGAGCTCTGATTTGTTTCCTTTTGTTCCCAAAGCAGTAGGGCACTGGCCACATTAACATTCAATGAGAAGTTGTTTGATATTGAATCATTTCTTCAGCAGCATTATTCCTTACACAATCCTGTTTGATTGCAATCCACCTCACATTTGATAAGTGCTTACTGACTATGAAAGAATGACCTAGCCTGCTTTCTCTTGCCTTTTTTTATTGATTTCTCTTTTTAAAAGGTTTTATTCCTTTTATATATGAGATTGAAATACGAGAAAGAGGCAACATTACTAAACAACTGTTTTCCTTGCTGTTCCATCAACCTGTGTAACTTCACACTAGGCCCCAAAAAATACTTTAATAATGAGACATTTAAAGACATGAAGCTGCCCACACTCTTTTGCTGGGACTTTTTGTTCTTACTGGTAAACTTCCAAATTGTTCAAGTGAATAGTCAGGAATAAATTGCTCTTTCTGAGCCCCTGATTAGACCGTACACTGAATAATTGAAGGCAGACCTACTGTGCTCCGCATTTAAAGACGCAGCCCACCACATGGAGTTTGTCTTATAACTTGTGCTTTGCACTCACTTTGTGTAGGGTTTTTTGTAAAGAGAAAATGTAAAGGACTTGGAAAACACCAACAGAGAGCATGCCCTGTGGTTTGCCTGAAATCCAAGCTGCCATCCCTTCCAAAACAGTGGGCTCTTGTTCTTACATCCAACATACAAATTATTACAGCATGAGCCCAGACTGCATGGGTGAATGATGCTTTTCTTGGCACTGGGCTCGATCCTGATGAATAGGTCAGCAGGATATCAGCAAAATCTTTCCTTGACAAGAGGTTTCAATACAGCAGCACTTCCTCAAGCCACTGTTCCAGAAGCCATTCAAATCCCACAGCATCCCCTTGTGTTAAGGGACTGACAAGCTCAGCCAGGACACCCAAAGCAGCAGCTCAGCACAGTCCACATCCATGGCTGCTTCCAGTTTTAGTTAGACCTATCCTGCATTAATTAATCCTTGGCACTAAATGGTGCAGCCACTGAAGCGAGTGGCTGGCAAGTAATTTAACTGATCCAATTAATATGTGTCTTATCAACAACACAAAGGGAATGTTTTCTAAAACCTCTAAAAAACCCACACCAGCACACGAAGGCACGTGCACTCAGACACTGACACGGGTGTCAAGCAGCTGGGACAGGCACAATCTCTTCTCTGTCCTGCCTGGGGAAGGAGAGCTCCAGCAGGTTCCCACACCAAGCACGGTGAGACTTCTCATGCAAACACCTCTCTTCTCTTTCAGCATCAATGTACACTGAAATACAACGGGAGCGACCAGATGGTGGGAATATCCTGACTCACCCAGATTACATAGATGGAAACCCAGACCTCATCAAACCTAAAAAGCTCCTAAATCCTGTAAAAGCCTCGAAGAGCCATCAAGAGCTGCACAGAGAGCTGCTCATGAATCACAAAAGGTAAGAGGAGGTAACAGCCTGCTACTAGAACAGCCCAAGAGGTGATGAGCCATTGGACCTGAGGAGCTGAGGCACAGGTGACAGTGACACTCTGGAAGGGCAGGATAAATCCCTTCACTTGTAAACATAAAACTTGCTGCAGACCTTTCCCCTTTTCTCTGATGTTACAGTTTCTTTTAAAACAAAAGCAGCACAAAATGCCCCTGCTCTGCCATCCTGATGCATCAGCTCACACTTTTCAGAGCCACGAGCACCAGAAGATGCATGGCATCCCTATAGCCCTTTCTTGGTGTCACAGAAAGATTTTCTGGTTTTTGTATCTCCCCCACTGATTTGCAAAGTCCCCAGCAATGTACAGCATTCTGCCCCAGAGGCAGGAAGAGATTCAGGCTGGATGAAGACATTGAAAGCTGGGGGAGCAGCAGGGTGAGATCATCTGTATGAGGAGGCTAATCACTGATTCCCTAAATATCAAATGGGTAAAGGCAGGCTAGAATTCATATCCCTGACTTCCTACCCCGTCACCACAATTTATCTTTTTGGGGGCACAAATACAACACCAGGAAAATCACACAGATGACTGAGAACCTACAACCATATCATTCCTTTGTGGCAACTCTCTGAACATCAGTGCAATAAAACCATATTCAGCTCAGAGGCTTTTAAGCACAGCAAGAAATCTGCTGGCTTTATATTGACATTTTTCAAATGCCCTGAAATACCCTGACACAAGAGCTCTTTGGCCGCCTAATTAAAAGGAGCACAGCCTCTGTTCAAAAGGACTGCAGTCATCACGAGGACCAGACACATATATTAATTCAGCGAACAATCAAGCCTGCCAGTGGGGTGCATTAATCAATACTGGCACTGGCTGGGCTTGGGTTTGATTTGATTTTCCCAGAATCAGAAGAATTACAGGGACCATTCTCTGGCATCAAGGCAGAGGTAACTATACCAGCCAGATATTTTTAAAACTCTCTGCCTTGAGAGTGACCATCTCCTCCCTAGTGATACTGCTCAGTTTAAAGGGTCACCCACCAGCATTGGCTTTAATCTCGCAGAACATTATTCCAGTCTACAAAAGATGGCAGAGACAAACAAGAAATCCCTGCAACAGAAGCAGCAGAGACGAATGGCAGCAGACGGGGTGCAGACCCCACGGCACCGGGCTGAGCTGCACTCCACAGTGGCAACACAAAGTACATCACCTCTTTGTATTCCAGTTCTGTGCCTGCCACTGTTCCATCCACGTGTGCCATCAGGTACTGGCAGGAGGCAGCTCCAGCACAGCCATCCTGCACCTCCCGACCCCTCTCATGCATCAGTCAAACCTGGTTTGGCTCTGACCTCCCAACAATTTTTCAGCAAGTATATGAAACAAACCCTACTGCAAACAATAACCCATCATTGCTGGTTTCTTGTCACTCTCAAATGCACCGGTTTTGCTTCCTGCTACATGTTACTATAGAGGGAGAAAGGGGAGTAGAGGAGAAAAGGATCTATGACTTGCTCCTGTACCTGTTTTGGTTGGGTTTTTTCCCTCAGACAGCAGGGAGGAGAAACTCAAATCAGCAGCTTGTGTAACAAAATCCTTATCTTAGTCAACACCTCTGGGCACTAACGACACACGCTGATTAAATCAAAGAAGAGTAACAAATCCACAGGCAACATTGGACGCTGTGTCTCCAGCAAGTCAAGGCAGGTTTGCCTTCTCTCCAGCCTTGGGAAAAGCAATTTTGCAGCATCCAAGTTGTTCCTGCCTTGAAAAACCACCATGAAAGCTCTGAGGCCAAGGCTACGGCTGCCTTCACTGATGTTGCTGTGAAGTTTGTCCTGTCATAAAGCAAAAAAAGAAATTACAATAGGAGGCATCATTAAAGCTGGCACTGGAAGGATGCAAGCACCGGTCCCCAGCCATGTTGTGACAGAACAGAGGTTTGGTTTGCTGATTAGGAGAGTGTTTCCCCCTCCTGGCTGCCAGTTCGGTTTCTCCTGATGTGAGGTACCACCTCAGCACCTCCCAGCCTGCCGAGAAATCCGAAGCCCGCGGGGTTTGGTGTCTCTGCTTTCAAACGACCTCAGCTGAAACCAACCAGCCTTTGGCCAGCAGAGACCTCCAGGTGCTGAGGAGGAGTTTTGCATCAATAGCACTCCCCAACCCACTGCAAGCCCTTAGCCCCTCCTCTCCTCAAACCAGACCTTCACCCACAGAACACCAAACACCAAACACCATCCACCACGCCTTGGATGCTCCCAGTGAGGCAGAAGCTGGTGGGCAGGTGGCCAGGGTCAGCTGCAGGAGGTGAATCTGAGTGTTTAAATTCAGGCATGGCAATATCCAAAGTGTGAGGTTTCTGAAGTTCGTTCAGAGGGTTTCTTCCATCTCTTGACCACATATTTATGCCTTGCCTGCATGGCCCTGCCACATCTCCTTACCCATGCCACCCCTCACAGAACAGTGATTCACCTGAGATGCTTCAGACAGCCAAAGGGCAGGCAGGCACCTGTGCCATGAGCAAACCCTCTGGCTTCCAGGAGAAAAGGACATTTCATTTTGGCCTCATGACCCAAACTATCCACATCAACAGCCCTCGGTTCCGAAGCAAAGCTTCAGATGGGATCCGCAGGGAGGGAAGGAGCTGCCAGGACAATTACTGCAGACCAATGACTACCCCTGCTGGTGGGAAAAAAATCGGCATTATTTCAAATGTCAACGCGGCTAAATCCGTACCTGACACCATTAAAACCAGTAACAGCGGGAGCCCACGGAAGGTCCCATTCCCACACCCGGCCCAGAACGCTGTAGTACCCCAGTGCAGTGGGATCTGCAGGACTTCCAGCACCACATGCACTATACAGGGACTGCAAACCATGCCCAGCCCAGGCAGGCAGCCCAAGGCACCATCCCTGCAGTAGGTGACACCCTCAAACCTCGTGGATGGACCTGTGGACCAGGGCTGGTCTGTGGACCAGATCTCTCCTGTTTCCATTTAGGAATGAGAAGAGTTTTGGGGTTGCTGGGCTGGCAGTGGTTACACCCCAGGGTGTAGGCTCTCTGACCCTGTTTTATCTGCATTTTATCCACAGAGGTTTGGGTGTGGAGAGCAAGCCAGAGCTGCAGCGGGTGCTTGAGCACCGACGGCGAGACCTGCTTATCAAACAAAAGAAGGAAGAGGAAGAGGCAAAGAAATTGCAGTCTCCTTTTGAAAAAGAGTTATTAAAGAGGCACCAGAGGCTGGATCAGGTAGAACTGACTTTTCAAGCCATCCTCAGGTTATCCTAACCACCCAACACAAGGCACAGGGGAGATGAGTTGGCTGAGGCTCAACCCAAGGTATAGAGTTGCTACCCCTGCACAGAACAGGGGCCACAGTGCATCCTTCACTGCTGCCCCAAGCAGCTGCAGCACCCTCATCCTCACAGTGGGATCCATCATGTTTGTACCAGCCCACCCAGGACCACTGCCACACACTCCAGATCCTGAATCTCCTCTGGGTCCCACAGTGTCTTTGGGGTGTGTTTTCCAGTTCAAAGCACCCTAAATAGCATAGGAGCTATTGCAACACCCACCACAGGGGTGCTCAGAACCGTGGGGTGTGGGGCAAGAGGCTGCAGGAGTGCTGGAAGAAACATTGCTGGAATCTCACCTAAAATGCGTTTGGGTGCAGTTCCTGACATGCACCCTGGCCAAAAATATGCCTGGGGAAAACAATATGCAGTGTGCACTTGTCAGCAGCAGAGCTGTGTCCTCTCACCCCAACCAGTGCTATCAGGGAGCAGGCTCATTGCCACTGAAAATAAAGTCCTGCTTGCCAGTATTTGCGCTACAAATGGATGACACCAGTTTATTTAATTAACAACACAATAATAATGTCAGTAAAGCCATGATCACTTGAAAATCAAAGCCCGGCATTTTGAGAACCAGGAATAAGAAACAAGGTCATTTAGGGACAGATCCATAAATACTTTGCATATAAAAGTGAGGCAATACAATGACTTACACCACCTTAGACAATAACTACTTCTGAAGCTTTTCCCAGGCTCACAGGCCTCCTTTGCTGGGAAGGATTAAAACCTCCTCCTCCCTCCCCTATGCCAGGTCTGAAGGGAAGCCCTCCCCTGCTTTGCTGATGCAGGTGTTCCTCCCTGGAGGACAAAAAAAATCATGTTTCACCAGGACACAAGAAGAGACTAAGGGTGAACGTGGGTCTGGTGTCATGATTTGTAAAAAGAGAGCCCCAACATGTGCACTACACACTCATTCAACTTTGGGCAATAACAACTGGACCCAACAATAATGAAGCCCCCTGTTTTAATGTAGCTGATGCCCTTTTGTCCTTTAACATGCATAGTGACTCTTCTTTCTTCCAGCTGGAAAAAGCACAGGAGAAGCAGGAAGACCACGCACCAGAATTCATTAAAGTCAAGGAAAACCTGAGAAGAACATCAACGGTGACAGGGGATGAGAAAGCAGCGTAGCTTCTGCCAAAACTCAACAGGGATCCTACCAAGGCCAGGGCTAACACACACCCACTGACATCTCTCTACATGGTGGACATTCTCAGCCGCATCATCGGGGCTACTTACAGTTATTAACATTTGCTCCAGTAGAAGGCACAGAAGAAGGTTTTCCCAGCCCAGGAGGGAATCACTGTGGAAAAAGTAGAGTATTCACTGAAGAAGTACTCACACAAGTGGGTGCAGAGATAGTGATGTTATTTCCCCCCCAGACTGTGGGTGCACACTAACCACCAGCTAGCTCTTGGTTAACTCTAGAGACACAGCAAATATTTAAGCCAGGGAAGCCTGTGTAGGAATGGCTTGGGGGATCCCTGCTTCTTCTTGAAGGCAGGTTTGCCAGGCACAAGGTGACAAGAGGGCAGCTGCAGCTGTGGAGAGAAACCTGGCATGGTAACGAAAAGGGACAACCTGTATATTATTGAATACAATCCAGGTGACCATACTGGTTTCCCCAAGGGTCACTGGTATTGCAGCAGTGTGTGCGTCAAGCCTGGATGAGGCTGTGTGTCCCAGCAGCACACCTGTGCTATTAGAAAAACAAACCTCTGTGTGCCCATACCAGTGCAGCACAGAAAGGTGCAACTGTTCTTCACAAGCACCTTTAAACTGCATTTCAACCCTGCTTGAAAGTGGCTATTTAGGCAGTTTCACACTCAGGCAGAAAATAAATTGGACCGTTCCATCAACACCCCAAGTGGGAGGCAAATGGTCTGTGCAGAGAGCAAAGGCTGGGTGTTTCCAGCATGGGTGTCCATGGAAATGTGCAGTGACCAGGCAGCAGATCCCTGTGGATATAGCAGACAAACTGCTTCTTCCCCCTGGACTACTGAGCTTCAGCCCTTCACCCAGCAGCTGGACATGTGCTACCACAGTGACCCAAGAAAGAGTCCTGTGAGGGAGAGGGGGTGATGTCGTGATGTCACACCGGTGTCGGGCTGTCCTGTCAACCACCCCGCATGCAGTTGCTATCTGCAGACTACAGGGGAACGTAGGTCCTGATGCAAAACTATTCGTCAGTGCTTCTCATCCCCTTTTCCAGAGGTCAGAGCTGCCTCATTGCAGTTGTCACCTTTCAAAGCTAAAATTCTTGTTCCTGGTATAGCCAAGCTGAGGTGGATGGTGCATTTGCACCATGTATGGACAGAGCCTGCCATACTTATGGTGGATACCCCTCGTGCCCTGGGGTATCCAAATCCAGAGCTTTCAGAATATCTCAGCTTCTTGCATCTCGCATCAGCCCTGATACAAAGCCTGAACAGCATAACTCACTGATTGCCTTTGGACACTGGCTCTTGAATGGCCGCAGTGGACCTTGTCAGCTGGGAAGGTAATACCTAGTTAAAACAACATCTACTATCCACACCATCAGTGGATCCATACAAAAATTAAGGGAAAATGGGCATTTATCACATGTTTATTAAAAATGTGCTAATCCATTGCCTAGTCTCCCTGGTCCAGTGGGAGACTAGGCAATGGATTAGCACCCAGTGGGGTGTTTAATTTCAGAAGGGTGTTGCTTAAACTGACATCTTGGGTAAAACATCTGAGCCACATCACATGTCAAGAGCAGTGATACAGGTATGAAGCTTCCATAACAGACTGGGCTATAAAAGCCCTTAACTCAGCTTCAGCCCTTGAGCACCCCATGTCAAGGCACTGCTTCTGCTGTAGTTTTTAAGCCCCTTGCTTATATGCTTATTCTAAACATGATTTTATTTCAGAAATCCAGTGTACATTGTCACTATGGGTCTGAAAGATCCGCAAGATCCGAAAGGCTTTATTACATCCTTTCCAACTGTGAAGCTTTTCATATAGGTGATGATTAAAATCATAAAGAAGAAGCAGCAGTAACCATTTTTTCAGGAGGGGAAAAAAAGCCACATTTCTCCAAGGATAAAAAGCTGTTGCTAAGGATGCTTGTACATAGCTGTAAAGAATGCTGCATGATACTCCACAGAGAACATCAGTGTAAGTAGCAAGGCGGAATTACTGTGCTGGAGTTTTGTGAGGAGTTATGGCACAGATTAAGTAACCTTGATCAAAGAGCTCAAAAAAAATCAGCAAATTAATTTGTAATTTTGCCACAGATGGAAATGCACTCCAGGAGAGGCAATCTGTCGCTCCATATGCACCAGTGAAATCAGTGTTATCAGCTCACCCAGGCTGGGACAGGGGCATTTATGCAAGTCCTTGGGTGGGAGCCATCCAGTAAGGTCAGCAATGAAAAGGTTGAAAGTATTTTGCTAGACTTCTTATGCATGCAAATATTACCTGGGGGGAAAATAAATTAAGGCGTCTCCCTTTGAGGAGTTGTCCCCCAAACACAGAGTGGGACTGCACACAATGTGGGTCCAGAGTGGACAAGGGGTGTCTGGACCATTTCCAGCAGGTGTCCAGAAGGGAAAGGGAAGGCCAAGTCATTGCCCTAACTCAGGCTGAATAAGCAGAGCCACAAGAAAACTTTCCAGGAGTGGAAAAGCAGTGGAAAGCCCTGACCCAGCTGCCCACCAGGATTCCATATTTTGGGGTATCTTTGTGTATCTTTTTTTTTTTACATTAATTCCTCTCTATGCCCCTAAAACACATTCCTCAATAAACCTGATGTATTCAGAAGATACATATTATCAGAGTATTGATGGAAGACATTTTTTGCACTGTGTATGTTGCTTATGTGGTATATAGTCTATATTCTGTGTTGATGTTGATACATTTATATGAAACTATACATTTATATGTCATGCACCTCTACTGAATTAACTCACTATTTAATGTGGACAGTTCAGAAGAAATAAACTAAAAATGATTGTATATTTTGCTCTTTTCCACAAGGAACTGAAAAAGCTCCAAGAATCCAAGCAGACAACAGCCAAATAAACTTAATGAACACAAAAACCAGTGAAGTCTGACACCAATTCCTTTGTTAGTGCTGTGTTAACTTGCTCATTTTCATAATCTGCACCCAATGCTACATCCAGTGCTTATCCCCAGACTTCATCTCAATTTGGTGCAAGTTTAAGAACACAAAAATTGTGGAATCAGGCTTTGTGCACTGAAACTTCCCATACATTTGATTCTAACTGGCCGTGGATGCCCACCTGCCTGGCAGGTTAAGACGCACAAAGCCAAAGAAACGCATCCTTGGATTCAATTTAAAAACTCAGCTTTGAACCTACATCTAATCCTCACACTAGTGAGCTGTTTTCATTATTTTTTAAGCATTTTTAAAGTGTTTTAGCAGTAACCAAAGACCACAGATTAGACAGATAAGAAAAAGAGAGAATGCTTCACGTGTGCAGGTCACACATACCATGGTCCCTGAGAACCAGGACTAAAACAATGCAGCAAAGCAAATGAAAAGGACTCTTCCTTCTCATTACTGATGTCCTTATTGGCACAGACGCCAACATCCCACTCAAAATATGGCAGAGATGGGGATTGGATGCATTTCTCAGACACCAGGTATTACCTACGCTTGCCACACTGGGAGGTAGATTTTATTCGAAACCCTCCACACCCTGTGGCACTGGTGTGGCTCCTCACTAAACTTGAGGGGTGAGGGCTCATTCACTAAACTTGTTCTTCAGGTCAGGTTTCCGAAACATCTTCCCACCTTTTTGCCACTTAAAACAACAGCTCCCTTGCTATCCTACCACGGTGGGTTGCCTACTTCATTTCCTGGCATAAACCAGTGCAAACACTGGAAACCCTGGCCAAGAGGAACACACAAACACGGAGCAGCGCAAGCCTGAGGGGTGCTCTCCTCCACCCGGGGCAGGCTGCAAGGGCAGCCCCCCAAAATTAAACACCCCGGGGGGACGCGCAGGGTGTCGCTTGGGTGGCGGAGCCGCCAGCGCGGTCCCCAGCGCCGAAATCGGCTGAAATGCGACCAGAAAAAGACATGTTTTCAGGCGCACAGCCCTCTCCTCGCTGGGAGCTGTGGGATTTTCCTGCCTGCAGAGGTCAGCACACGCAGGAACAGCCACATCCAGCGGCGCTGGGCCGAGGACAAGGGACAAGGGACACGGGACACGGGGACAGGGATACGGGGACGGGGATACGGGGACGGGGCAGGCGGCCCGGACGGCTCCATAAGGACGGTGGGACAAGGACGGTGGGACAAGGTACGTGGGTGTTCGTGTGCGCTCAGGGTGAAGGGAATCCCGGATTAATTCCCGTCCGCAGCCGCACGGACCGGGAGACACGCCGGGCTCAAGGGCAGCGCTGCGGAACCGCAACCCCGGGCACCCCGCACCCTGCCCGAGGCTTCTCCCTCCCCGGGACAACAGAGCACACGGAATTAAAGGCCTGGCTATCAGAAAGGCAGCAGTTCAGAACACTCCTGCAAGAGTTTCCAGTGTTTACGTTTTTCAAAGTAATGTAATGTAGCGTTCGGGAAGGCGGCAGGCTCTTCAAGGGAAAAATCTGAGTTATTTTCCACACGCCACACCTCTTTGGACTAGTGGCCTGCGGTAAATCCTGCTAGCATGGGGACGACGGGGTTAGGATTTGCAGTAACGCTGAGCCCCATGGCAGGACAGAGGCAGTACAGGAAGTGACTGCGAGCAACAACCCAGAAACTCCCTTAAATATTAACACATCGTTGTGGGTTATTCCAGCTCTAACTTATGAAATATTAGGGACAGACTGGGGAAATAAAAATATTTATGTTTTAAAAAGAGATCATAAAACCAGAGTTTTGAGTTCTTAATAGTGCCATAAGCCTCTATCGTCCATATCACCACAGTGAGGACAGGACAGTGCCTCAATATTCACGCAACACCTGTGCAGGTGCAACATCTTGGCCAACCTACCTGTGTCAACACCTCCTTTAGGCATCCACCGACCGGGTGCCAGCGCCAGACGAGCCCCGTCCCTTCCCAGAGCAGCTCCAGGATGGCTCTGCTGGACACCAGCAAGCACTCACAGGGCTCAGTGCCCGGCAGTGTGAATCCTGACCTTGCCATGGAGAGGCAAACCGCCTCCTTCAACGTGGAGAAGCTCACGGCCCTGCTGGATGGTGGCGTGGAGCAGACTCGGATACGGAGGGCAGTGGGTGAGTGAGCTCTACAAGGCACTGGTGGGGGGCTGGCACAGGCCGTGTGTGTCCCTGCCATCCTGCTCCTCCTTCGCAGCACGGTGGGGTTTGTGCTCATGGGCATTTGCTTTTGACCATCTCTTTAAAAAGTGGGAGTGTGGAGCTGGAGTCTTCTCGTAGCGTAAATCAACACGACTCCTCCGCAGCAGCTCCTGCTGTCTGAAGCTTTTCCTCCTCCCTGCTCCCATACCCAGTGTCTCTGGCAAGACTGGTTAAACTGGAATACAAGGCGTGAGGGTCAGGTGTCCCTGTGTGAGTGGGATCTGTGCAGGGGCTTAGTGGTGCTGTGCAGCAGTGCCCACCATGCGTGAATCACAGCCAGCGACTCTGCTTGGCACATCAGGCTCATCCAGGTGGGGAATTTTTGGCATGGGTTGGCTCAGCCAGACTGAACTGCTCTCACTCCTCATGGCTGTGCCAGAAATTGACTGTGTGCTCAGAAGGAACAGAGGAACCCTCTCTTGCATCTCTGTAACTGCATCCATACTACACACTTATCAAAGAAGAATGGCACAGGACACTGGGATCACACACTTCATGGTTCCACTGGAATGCAGGATAGCCTTACCTGTGAATAGACAAATAAGGCAAAATGGAGTAGGGGGGAGTGTTCAGACTGACACAGAAATACTGACTCTTGAGTTGCTTTGCAACACTGCAATGGGCTGATAATGTTCCAAGCCAGAGCACTGGTGCTGAGCAGGACACCGAGCAGGCTCCACCCATTAGCCACCTCTGGGCAAAATCCAGCTATCCACCTTGCTGGAACAACTGTGGAAATAGCAGTTGGAGGCAGAAGAATCCATGGCATCTCAATAAAAGCATAGCTGGTTAGAGCATAGTGCTAATAATGCTAAGGTTGTGGAATTGACCCCCACATGGGCCACTCACTTAAGAATTGGACTTGATGATCCTTGTGGGTCCCTTCCAACGTAGAATATTCTGTGACATTCTGCGACTTTGCCACAAAGACACCTCTGACACTCTGACCAGGGATGATGCGTTACCCTGCAGGGTCACCATTTCCACTCAACAGACCCCTCAGGCCCATTGAGTTCTCCTCCTCCTTCCCCAAACGCACTGCTTTTCAGAGTTAGGCATGACAACCATGGGAGCCAGAACTGGCAAAATAAAGCCTGCCCAGAGGCAGATCCCAGTAAGTCACATCGTCAGTACTCATAAGTTCAGTCCTGCCCACTCCTCCCAAGCAGGGCTCAAGGCACTGGCTGCATCTCCCCAGCCCCAGGAGAACCAACCCTTCTGTATTGCCTTGCAGTTGCAGCTATCGAATCCGACCCTGTATTTAGCAGAGAAAACCAGTATTTCCAGACCCAGAATGAGAGGTACGAAGCAGCAGTCAGGAAAGCTGTTCATCTCCAGAAAAAGATGCACGAAATGGGATGGACTGAGAATGGACCTGAATATAAGTACATTTACAGGTGATTTCTCTTTATTTTTTCTAATGTACAACTAATTATTTTCTCAAAGTTTTGGATGCCTACGTGAATCAGCTTCAGTAAAGGCTGGGAGAGAACAACAGCTGACAGAATAAGTTTGGATAAAAACATGCTGCAGGTTTTTATTTTAGCAGCATGCTTGGGAAAAGGGAAAATGGTTGTACATGGCAGGGAACTTCTCAGAGAGCAGCACATGGGTACAGCATGATAGATCACAGCAGTTCACAGCCACAACATGGTATGTCCACTTCAGCAAGCTCCTTACTTGAGCTACAGCTCCCATACCTCCCCTCAGACATTTTAAAATATATAACCAGTACTGGAAGTGGTGCTGTTTCAGTTACATTACTGACTTCCAGTTAAATTAAAGATGACTTTTTGTCTATCTATAAAAGCCATATTATATTAAAGGGGGGAGAAAAAAAGAAAAGAAAGAAAAAACTCACCTTAGTTTGTCGATAAATGTGAAGAAAATATTTTCACAATCCTTTCCTTACGAAGCTTTCTTAACACTTTGTGTGGGGTTGAGCTCCACATTTCAATTACTTGCCCCTCCTTCTTTCCCCCTTTGCTGAATAAATTCCTGGCTTGCTGTTGCCTGGTGCACTCTTCTGTTTGGTGGGGTCACATAGCCAGTAGGAAGTTCAGAAGCATCACTCAAAAGAGCAAAGCCCCTTACACTGACACTCAGAGCCACTTTCCAGTATTTCATAGAACCATAGCACAGTTTGGGTTGCAAGGGACATTTAAAAGTCACCTAGTCCAACCCTCTGCAATGAGTCAAGGACATCTTCATCTAGATCAGGTTGCTCAGAGCCCCATCCAGCCTGACCTGGAATGTTTGCAGGGTTGGGGGCATCCACCACCTCTCTGGGCAACCTGTTCCAGTGTTTCACCCTCATTGAGAAAGAATTCTTCCTTATATCTAGGCTAAATCTACCTTCTTTTAGTTTGAAACCATTACCTCTTGCCCTATGGTAACAGGCCCTGCTAAAAAGTTTGTCCTCATTTATAATTCTTCATGCTAAAATCTTCACCACCTACAGCGAGCAGGACTAATGAAGGGGGAAATCTTCCATCAAGAGCTCTTGGACCTGATCATTATACTCCTATTAAAAAGCAACTCTCCACTCCTCCCTCAGAAGAAAAAGAAATCCAAGCAAGTTTTAAAAATCTGATGAAATTCCACCCTCTTTCCCACCCAGGTGTGCTTTTATCAGGCCCCCTGATGCCAAGGACTGTGGCAGGGCCAGCCCCGTGTTGCCCCATTTTGCTGGATTAGGAGCAGAGCTGCCAGGCAGGACAGCTCTTGCCTGATGAAACACCAGGTGAGCACCAAGCTCTTATGACAAAATCCCAGTGCTCCTGGTGCCAGGCACACTGAATCACTCACACAATTTAAAATCAAGCTTTTCAAATTGCAGCCGAAGGAACGTTATTTCTGGCCAGGCTGCCAAGGGTTCATTAAGTCATTTTCTGTTAATCAAAGCAATTTCCTTTTAACTTCTTTGTTCATATTTTTCACCCCACTGTTTCAGCATGATTGATTCTCTCTCAGGGCGAGTATAAAAGAAAGGTCAGAGTCATTTGTTAACAATAAAAGGTATCTGTGTGGAAGGAGATGCTCACTAGAGCACTGCAGTAAAGCAATGTGCTAACAGCCACCCAGCTACACAGCCACTTACTGGTACATGAACCCTTATCTATGAGGCAATTCAACCATATTTGAGGAATCCCAGGAAGAGGAACAGTATTCCTCATATTTTGTTAGGATTTCTCACACACAAAAAAAGCTTAAAACAAATTAATTTCTGATTTGCACCATGGAAATGGCTGTACCCGAGTTCCATACACGGCTTCTGGAATAGTGTTTTTTAGGATGTATGCAGAGGGTGATGGCAAAGGGCCTGACCAGACAATAAACCAGGTGTTACACTGTTGTGTTTGAATTTTCCCACAAGAAAACAACATGTGACATCGGGCCAAATCTCCGTGTACCTCGATATTGTTCAGTGACAGCATCAGACAGCAAACACACAGTAAAAAGTGGAGAAACAAACTCAACATACCAATGTATTTCTCCAGAATGAGAATGAGAATGTTCAGAAAATTCAGGCCCCAGATGTGTGTAGGGTGTTTTCTGGAGTTTGGGGATTTTTTTAGTTCAGCCTCAAAATATGACAATCAGGAAAAAAACCCCTATGAAATAAAGATACGAGGGGCTCACAAGCCTCAGAGCCACAGGAGCCTTGGAGCTGGGCTGTGCTTTTAGCTCAGCATTTGCTACTCAGGACAGATAATCCCTCCAAGAGCAAGTGAAATAATGAGCAAGCAATACTTAAGCAAACTGTTATGAAAGAAGGAACAAAAGCAGCTTGGTAGAGCACTTCACCTGCAGCACTGTGCTAATGCTGGATGCTGGATTAAAGCATGACAAGGCAGAAATCAAAAGGCAGCAGGTGGTACCACCTGGTGACCACTGCAGTGCCACTGCCTCATTCATCACATGCCTGGAACTTCATCCTTTTAAAAATACCCCTCGTGCCTTCTCTGCAGGGCACTGTCAGGAGATGTGGCGTTTCTCCTTCACCGTGTCTTCATGAGAAGTATTTCAGTGCTGGGCTCTGACAAACAGGTTGCCAAGTGGATTCCTCCGGCCACCCAGCACCAGCTCATTGGGAGCTACTCCCAGACTGAACTGGGTCATGGTAAGGCTGCGGGGGAAAACACAGCATGCCCTTAGGACAAAAGGCTGCAGCCAAATTCTCATGGAAATTTGAGTCCAAACTGTCCATCCTTCACTGGGACAGGGGTGGGTGGAGGGAAATGCCTCCTGCATGTCAGAGGCCGATGTCCTCAGTGTTCCTCTGCAAGCTGGAGATGCGCTGGCGTTGGTTTTGCCAATATGGAGAAATTAACAAGAGCGAGGGTGAAAGCCCATGGTTAGACAGCAGGCAGTCACCAGCAGTGGAGGGGATGAGCCAGGCAGCCTGCCCAGCTGATGGTTGTCACCGTGAGCCAGGCAGATGCCTGAGTACCACAGGGCTCAAGAGATCTGTGCAGGAAATGCTGTGGGGTCACTGCAAGCACTGTCCCACAGTTCGTGTCCGAAGGGTAAACCACAAAACCCTGATAATACCCACACCAGTCCCCAGGGATCCTTCACGCCTTCCATCCTTGTGTTACACCAGGAGACAGATATTTTTTTACATTTCTTTTTTTAAAGGCACTTATCTTCAGGGTTTGGAAACAACAGCAGTCTTTGATGTCGCTACTCAGGAGTTTATACTGAACACACCAAAGATCTCTGCCATGAAGTGGTGGCCTGGAGACCGTAAGTACCACACAAAATATTTTGGTTTTCCTCATTTTCCTCCTTCAGTTACTCCATCTACCCTGCTTAAGCTCCCTGTCCAAGGCCCAGGTGCTAGCAGAGGACTTCTGTAAGAGATGCATACATGGAGAGGCAAGTAAGAGAAGAGGGTTTGTCCAAGTTCAAAGGCCAGAAGAGTGCCATCATCATCTACCAAAACCTCTTGGGTGGCAGGGCTGGAGAACCTCACACGGGGAAACTCCTGCCTCTGCAGGAATAAATCTTCTCTTTGTAAATAATACTCAGACAACCAAAAACTGCAGGGAGGTCATGAGCATAAAGGATTCGAGTCATCAGACAGTCTCAGTATAAAGGATTCAAGTGTGAAATTCTTTGCTCCCTTCAGGAAAGTAATTCACAGTAACTGACTGGAGTTACTGCAACAGCCACAGCACTTCCCACTCTCTCAGCACTGCATGAACTTTAAATGCTTATTTTTCCTATATTCTGATGCAAAACTGTTAATCCAAGCCTCATGGGCAGCAACAGTGGCAGAATGATATGCAGCTCCTGAGAGCCAACAGTAGGCTGGGATTCAGGTTTCCAGCCCCTGTGGCTCACCCCTGTGCTGACCCATACCTTAGTAGGATGCAACACACCATTAGCACTGACTGCTGTTAGCTATGGAAGTGTTTGTGCTGTACCTTGTCTTAAGGGAACGGGGCTGTTTTTCTTCTCGCAGTGGGAAGATCAGCAACCCACACAGTGGTCTTTGCTCAGCTCTACATCCATGGGAAGTGCTATGGCATCCATCCCTTCATCGTGCAGGTCCGCAGCCTCCAGGACCATTCACTCTGCCCAGGTAAACAACCCCAGACAGCACAGCACTTTTGTGGTTTTGCCTACTTTACCCTTAAATGTTTTGTAAAACATTGAGCCCAGGGAGAGTTAAAATTGCCAAAACCAAGCCAAGACAGATACCTGAGGCTTAGTTGTCGTTAATCTCAACCTTTTTGTCTAAAGGGAAATCTAACATATCCTCAGGCATATTCAAACCAAGCTCTCATCTTAACCAGAAGCTTGGGTTGCTCTGAGCACCTCTGCATTAGCACCTCAGTTCTGACCCCGGCCAACACAGACCCATCTGTTGATGGATCATGAAAATGAACTACCACAAGGAATCTGAATGCCTGTTCCATCCCTCAGGCAAGATCCCCCATGCTGGGGAAGAAGCAAAGCTGAACATGCCCTTCCTTTGAGACCCCCAGCCTGGCACAAAATGGGGGAAAAAAGTTCAAGTAGAAGTAAGCAGGCTCTGTTTTCTCCTGCTGCAGGCATAATTGCAGGAGACATTGGTCCCAAAATGAATTTTGAGCATATTGACAATGGCTACCTCATGCTGAAGAATGTGCGCATCCCCCGGGACAACATGCTGAGCAAGTTTTGTGAGGTATGTATGGACTCACATCACAGATTTGCCCGTCAAACTCTCATTGCACAACCAGAGGGACGACAGGGACCTGCCTAAATTTAGGACAAAAATCTTCTTTTGAGGTGTCTGCGAGTCTCTGAGGTTTTATCAAGGGCAGAAGTTACCTGACTCCTAAATGAAACTCGGTGTCAAGAATTCCACATTCAGAGCCTGGGGCTCACAGGGCTGACAGAACCTATCTCAGCCAGAAACAGCAAGAGTTTGTCTCTTCAAATAGATGTCTTCCATCCATCACACATAAAAACATTGTTTGCATTCAGTGAAGGATTTTTAGGTCCATTTTATTCTATGCACAGTGGTGACACAACCACCCTAGTATTGAAGAAGGCAGCATCTAACACCCTCTCTCTCCTCTAGGTTCGACCAGATGGCACCTATGTAAGACAAGGGTCACAGAAGATTAATTACTTCACCATGACCACACTGCGCATTTCCCTCCTGTCAGACGAGGTTATGACCCCCCTGATGAAAGCCTGCACCATCGCCATCCGCTACTCTGCGGTTCGCCGGCAGTCCAAGTTAAAGCCTGGGTAATGCCACACAGCCTGCACCAGTGGGAAGGCACTATACACCGTGTTCCCCTGCACCAGTTTGTATTTCTGCTTTTCATCTTATCTCTCAGCCCATCACTGGCTGATTTCCTGGCCCAGGCAGGGCATGACAAACATGCTCCCCCATTATTTACATTAATGAGCTTCAGTCAAAGTACAAGAGAATGTTTACAGTTCTTTCCAAGATAAGTTTCATAGTTTGAATACCTCAGTGGTTCACACAGGCAACTTATTTTTTTATAACTAGCCTTCTCCTAATGTAATCCCATAACTCAGCAGAATGCAGACAAAGTGGACAAGTTGCTGAATTATTATTCCATAGCATCCTACTAGTGGGTGCAATGTTAAAATACCTTCCAACATCCAGAAATCCAATATTCATGCTTTACAACATTGAATTGCATTAGTCTGGTAAGAATTCCTCTTTAAAGAGATATTTTAATTTGAATGGATTACAAACATTTCCATTTAAATGCCCTTTCAAAAGCAGAAGAATCCTAATGAGAACGTGGTTTGGTTCAAACACAAACCAAACAGAGGAGCACAGCATGCTAAACAATTGTAGTAACCAATCCCAACAACTGAAGCCCTAAGTGTACTAACCACAGAAAAAAATGTAAAGAACATCCAAAAGAAGCTTAAAATAATCTAGACTCAAATATTTTCAGAGGAACCTATCTACACCCACAGCCACAAAGATCCCATTGGAAAAGCAGTTTTTCAGGGTGCAATGCCACCACCTCCCCTGGAACACCCAACACTTGCTGTCCTTGAAGGCTTCATCCTTTTCCTCTCCCACAGTTCCAGTTCCCTCTCTGCACTGAGACTTTTCTATGCTGTTAGGCTGGTTCATCAACATAGCAGAAAAATCCCTTTTAACTTGAAGGGTTTGTTTCTCTGACTTCTCAGCAAGCTGGGCAGATTTGCTGCCACACCATCAGCTCAGTCCTGTTCCCACACTGCATTTGGTAATGAAAAATGCCATTTTTCATTCTGTGACAGGAACAGTAGCTATGCTCATGTCCACACTTTCCCTCCTTCATCAGCTGTCTTCCAACAGGGAACAAGAAGCAAAAATCCTTGACTACCAGACTCAGCAAGAGAAACTCCTGCCCCAGTTGGCAGCAGCCTATGCCTTTCATTTCATCAACAACTACCTGCAGGAGCTGTTTGACAAGGGGTACAGAGAGATCCAGAGGAAGAACTTTGACATGCTGCCAGAGGTGAGCTGCAGCAGGCTTAGCTCAGACAGCACTTCTCATCTCCAGATAGCAAAGTATTTTAGCAAACTGGACAAGCATTCCTCTCTCTAGAGAACTGGAGAAAGAGGAAGCACTAAGAGATTGAATGGCGTGTCCCAAGTTCACAACCAGGCAGCAACAGCATTTGCTCTACCACCCCAGATTTTTTGTTTTGGGAACTATTGCAGAGTGAAAAGTCCTTGAAAAGCATGTCTGTTTGCTAAAAACCTTGTTCCAAGTAGCTGGTGGCACAAGCTGGTATTTCACAACTTCATCTACAGATGCGCATGCAAATAGTCATTTCTGAGCCAAAACCAAAAATGTGACTTTTTAGACAGAAGATTTTGCAATTGGGTGCTTGAAATGAAAACACACTCTGAACAAAGGTGGCCAAAGCCACGGCTGGTTGAGAGAAACCCAAAACCACATAAACTGACTGCAGTGTGCCCAGCAGGAGGGTGTACAACATCCCAGGCAGACACCAAAGGCCACCTTCAGAGAGCTGGGTGCTACCAGGATGCAAAGGGGGACCCGACAGTGAGTCAATGTCCAAAAATTGCACAAGATTAAAAAAGGAAACTTATTCTGAGTATTATTTTAGAACACTTCCACTAGTAACACTCTGCTTTTGTTTGTTTTTGGTTTTTTTAACAGCTCCATGCATTGTCTTCGGGCTTTAAAGCTGTGATCACTCATCACTCCACTGCAGCAGTGGAGATCTGCCTCCGGGCCTGCGGGGGGCATGGATACTCCCTGCTGAGTGGCCTCCCTTCCTTGTACACCAAAATACTTGCCTCTTGTATTTATGAAGGGGAAAACACCATTTTGCTCCTGCAAACTGCCAGGTAACAATTCAAATGTGTTCATCTAAAAGCCTGTCCCCTCATTTATGAAGCCTCTACCACTTCTTCTCCAAAACCAGTAAAACCAGCTAGTCTTTCTCACAGCACCTTCTAAAAATACAGCTCAGGACATAAACTATTCATGTCTTCAGTCTAACAGGCATGGAGGTGTGTGGGAATTGGATTATCTCTTCTATTTTTGGTTTGGGGATGTGTGCAGGTGCTGTTCTGCATAACCTCATTTTCCTCTTTGTCTCATAGCACAGCAAACACATTGCTATACAAGTTTTGTGGTTTATCTTTTAAGCAACCAGAGTAACAATGGTACAATGTGACACAATATTGGTAAAGTGAGTCCAGAACACAATATTGGAAAAGTGAGATTCAGAGAAAACAAAATTGCTGGATACTGAAAGTGGATGAGTCATGCTCCAAGAACATCACTTTCATCGGAACACACAGACTGATATTTATCCAGAGTACAGGAAATAGAGGAGAAACAATACAGCTGCTTGAACTTTTAATAGTGTGTGTTTTTACTAGAAGGAAAAAACCAGTGCACTTCCCAGAGACAGAGCAACCACATAGCCCTGTGCTTGCATGCAGACACTTAAGTACTCATTACTGCTTCTTCTTGAAAGATCAACAACAAGGTATAGAGAAGAGTTGTAACCTTTTAATTCCAGGCCTGCTCAGTCTGGCTCACAACAGAGGTTCAAAAAAAATAAGGGAGTGGGGAATGCTGCTTGTACACAATCTCAGAGAAAGGGTCTCATATCTGTTAATATAATGTGACAGTGTGTTGGGGATCACAGAGGGTAAGATCAAATGACTATTAAGGTTCCCAGAGCTGAAGACTCAGGTTGCAAAGTTGATAATGTATCTAATCACCACACTGCTGAGACTGCTAATAGCCACAGCAAGTTTCTGCTGAAAAATCCATCACTACAGATCGCTGTAGCTTTAAGTGCAGTAGACAGGCTACCCCTGAGACCCACCACAGATCAGATTATTGACAGTAACATACAAAACAAAAGGTCATTACTTGTTCAAGTCCATTCCAGACCACTGGTGGGATGGGTCACACCTTGCTGCTCCTCACCTGAACCCACTTTACTTTCTGTATGACCATTTGCTGTGTAGAGATCACCACCATACCCTGCCTCTGACTTTACCCTCTTCCCAGGTTCCTGATTAAGTGCTTCATGGCAGCCAGTGCTGGCCAGCCTGTTCCACCATCTGTCACTTATCTGGCTGCAGTGAAACCTGGGAAGTGTCCAGCCAAAAACAAGTTGGATTTTCTCAGCCCAGATATTTATACTGAGGCCTACCAACACGTGGCAGTCAGGTCAGTACGGAGGATGGGAGACGGGGTTTCTGTCTTTGACATCAAAATGTGTTAAGAGCTCAGCTTATTCCTTGATTTAAAGGGAGGTAAAATAACGTAAGTTACACAAGGAACGGCACCATCTGTTCCTGAAAGAGAAAAGGAAGACTACACAGGATTAACAGCCATGTCAGATGTTCAGTATGGAGCTTTCACACTCAGAAGTTCTTAAGCCATGTGCTACCAAACAACTACATTCCATAGAGTTGGTGGCACTATTTAAGTAAATCCCAAACCAAATCACTGAGTTGCCATCCAGTAAAACCTTCAGGCAACTGGATCCTGAGCAATTTTAGACAGAAGGTTAAAATTTCTCATCCCTGAGGATGGGATGGTTGTTTTCAATTAACACCACAGCAAACACATTCTGTCTGTAGCCTTTCAAATACACATTCCACCACTCAACACAAATAAAATGGTACCATGAGTGGTCTCATTGGAATTACATGCACAGTTATGAGCTGTGTAGGTGTCATCTCTGAAAACCAGGTAATCAGACAACCCCCCTGTCACTGAAACCAGTGTAAAAAGAGAGCCACTCTTCCAAAAGCTTCAGTGTCAGTGGGAGCAGGATTTGAATCCCTGTGTAGAAAAGGAAAAGCATAACAGTGTAACAGCAGTCCAGTAGTACTGTTTGGTTTGCAAACTCTTCTTACACACGTGATCCAGGAAGAGCTCAGCCAAGCCCTTGGTAAACTACCCTAGAAGGTGCGAAGGCAGAAATCCTCCATACTGGGATGGTCTGGGTGCTACCCCAGTCTGTCCTTAGATTGTGCATAATGTAAGTTCGCTCACACTGAGTGTAGATAACTCCAGATGTCAGAAATGCCAGTTTGCCACTCGAGCACACACAACTCCGAGTGTGAACCGTGTGCATGGGGGCTGCTACATTCACATACAACATGCTTTATGCTTTTTCAATTTTCCAGGCTCATAAGCAGCACAGCAACTAAACTACAGGACTTGATTCAGTCTGGAGTGAAAAAGTACGACGCGTGGAACCAGTGCACAGTGCAGTTGGTGCAGGCAGCAAAGGTTAGCAAAAGTTTTCTGCTTTTTTGATGTTTGTGATACAATATGCAACAGAAATGGCAGGATTAGCTTAAAGCCTCAGTGCTGTTTATTGTTGGCATCTAAGGGACACCACATATGATCTGCATAGTGGAAAAATCATAGTAAAAAGCAATTCCTGATCTGAAAAATTTGCTGCCTGAACAGTCCAGGTAGAAAAAGACTAGAAGCAGAAATGAAAGGGAGAAAAAACACCTTCACAGGTATGCTGCCACTACTAGCAGAATCAGACATCCCATATTCTGCAACAAGAACCCACCATCTCCAGCCAACACTCATCTTTTTATAAGAATCCAGTGTTTCTGACTCCCAGAGGATAGTCTTCCCAAAGCCACCCCACTGAAAGCTGGCAGAGTCACAGCAAGAGTGAAACATGCCTGGTATTTCTTCCATCTGCCTCTCTCCCAAGGAAAGATAACTGCACGGATAAAAATGAAAACCTGTGATAACTACTACTGAAAAAGTCAAATTAATAAGAGATGCTTTCAGATGAAGTAGGATTGGGATAGCAATATTTGTTCCCCAAAACACAGGTGAGTTAGTACAGAATTAAGCAGAAAAGAAAGCAAAAAAAGCCCTAAATTTAAATGAAAACTAAAACCACTGATACTTCCATATCTCCAAAAACCAAAGTTCTTTATTTTTAAATGCAATTAAGTGCAATTCCTCTGTAATTAGGGTGAAGATCTTCCTTCCTTCCTTCACTGAGGAAAGGAAGATTTTGAAACAGATCCATGACTTATTTTACCTTCATTCAAGTTTTAATGAAAAACATCTCACTGCAATCTACCATTCAGCCAGAGCCAACCCAAACTGAAATGGACTCAGCAAGAAGCCCCTGACAGTGAAAAAGGAACCCTATGCATACCTGGCTGTGGTGATACCATCATGGTGATTTCATAGTAGGGACCAGCCCCTTGTAGTCAGTCATTTAGATGAAGTCCTTGATGAGTCAAACCCTTTCTCAGCAACAGCCCCGTCCTTTCAAAACCATCAGAAGCATTGATCCACTCCTACCAGTAGGCACAGATATAATCCTTCAAAACAAGAACTCACTGAATAAGGGAGCAAAGACTTGATCTCAGCAGAAGCATTTTTTGTGGTCACCAGTCCACCATGCATGAAAATCCACATTTTCAATTACATGGACTCACTGGCAGCAGGAAATATTCAATGCTGTAACCTTGAAAATAAGCACAGAAAATGTGTAATTGCCTCAAAAACAAAGGAAACCTTCCATGAACTTTTAAAAATTACCTTCCCAATAATTGTTTAAATATATTTTTAGGGAAGCAAAATGTTTCAGTTCAAGATTACCTCTAGAAAAATTCTGGCCAGCACTCCTTTCACACAAACCTGAACAAGCTGTTTCCTCCTGCACCCACTCAAACGGGTGGCCAAGGTCTCTGGACTGAAGAGGAAGGGAGATCACATGTTGGAGGAGCTGGAATCCAACTCTCTCTGAGAAGTGAGGAGGAGAACAAACCTAGATATGGGACTAGTCAGAAATAAACTATTTCTGAGGAGCCTACCATATGCAGAGGGCTGGCTGTGGTACTGTCAGTGGTGACTGTGCTGCAAGACTCTTCAGAAAATGGGACCTGGGCCCCCAAAGTTTCTTAGATAATTCAGGGACAGAGAGTCACCCAAAATCCTTGAGTTTACTCTGGTAAATACACTGCTGCCTTCTTGGGGTGCTTCTGTATTTACTTCTTATCCCACACCTTCCCTGGAGACCTACCCACATGACTGGCACATGAACTGGTGCCTGCCAGCTCCCAGCTGAGTGGCTCAGACACTGGGCAGACTCCTCACAGGTTAATTGCTTGAGTAGACACTGAGCTTCTCAGGCAGGTCCTGCAGTCGATGCTGCTCCACCGTGCCAGCATGAAGAGCTGCAGTGCAGGTGTGCCATGCTTACACCCACAGCTGGGAGGAGAACTGTGCAGCAGGGGAGTGAACCTACACAGATCCCAACCACCCATAGCAGTGTCAGCACAGCAAGTCACCCCACAGACAGGTGGGGTCAGCCTGTTTCATTAGCTCTGGACCTCAGCTAGTATTTCTGTCATTTGGCAGTCACTCTACTGTGTCTGACCCAGAAATTAGCAGTTTTCTTAAGACCACAAAAGTGGGAGGTGAGTTTAATTACTGTTCTGTGACAATGGTGTTTCCAGAGCTGAAGCCTTGTAGACTTGGATCCTAAAGTACCATGAGCACAAGATCTTCAGCTAAAGAGTTTTCTTCTTCTGTTGATATACAATCAAGATTCACTTGTTAGGGGTCAACACAGTACATTCCAATACGTTTCTTTCACAAACTCTTTGGGATATTAATCAGAAATATTTAGAGTAAGTACTAGCATGATTTCTGAAGCAGTTTTGTAGAGTGTACAAATACCACAGTGTTGACTGTTTACACCCCCAATTCTGTCGTCTGCTGTCGCTGTAAGACATGAATGCAAAGGGCCTGGTCACCCAGCAAACAAAGGATACAGACTGGAGAAGTGCCAGGGAAATGAAAAGGTTTTATATTCTTTGCAAGAACATTTGAGTCACTTGGCCTACTAAAAGTGTTTTGAGGTGCATTCACTGTTGATTGCGTTTGTTTTCCAGGCTCACTGCCACTACATCGCAGTGAAAAACTTTGCAGAAACTGTGGAAAGACTCGAGACCAAGGCTGGCATCCAGAGGATTATGAAACTTCTCTGTGACCTCTTTGCACTACACGGGATCTTCTCGAATACAGGAGCCTTCTTGCATGATGGATACATATCTGCAGCTCAGATGGACATGGTCACAGCATCCTACCTGGACCTCCTGGCTGTCATTCGGTGAGCTGCTCTGGCAGGAGACACACAGCTATTCACTTTGTCCCTGTAAGATATAAAATGGTGCTACTGTACCTATGGCAACATCACCACAGTCAATTCACCTCGTTCAGTTTTTATTTTCATTGCCTGGAAGCACTAGAAATTGATTGAAGTATCTACACAGAGCTTGTTTTCATGGTAAAACAGGACTCAAGTTCCTCTGCAATCTCTAAAAGTTCTGTAACGTGAAATCTTAAATTATAAATTAAGATTTATAATTAATACTTTATACCATTTGCAGTATAGAAAAAGCAGGAGAATATGTAGTCAGAGCAGCACTGGCAGGAGGCAGCCAAAGCAACCCATCACACACTGCAGAATCTGCTTAAGCGACAGCTAGTACAGCCCACTCTGTTGCCATGGCTGAGCTGCAACTGGTACCCAAACAATCCTGCCTACAGCTACTTCAGATGCATCTGCTCAACACCATTTGTCACTAGCTCTGTGAATTCTGAGTTATGTTAAGGTTTTCACTTACCACAACACTCACAAAGGCCTTTTGACAAAGCATTCATCTTTCACTACTCAGTGCTGTTTGTTTAGAACAGATTAACTTATGGTGCAGAGAAGTGAGTTGCTACTGTGTGTAAAATTCTACTTAAGCCACCTGGAGAGAAACAAAGACACACCATAAGCAAGGGCTGAACAGGGCTGAGCCAAACAGCGAGGGTTTTCAGAACTGATCATAGAATCTGTGTTAAGTGATAAGCTCAACATAACATTTGCAAAAGCCTAACATGTTGTCATCCCTGAAATTCATTGCAATTTCTGTGTTAGTCCATGCCTCGTTAACAGGATTCAAGAATGGAGTATTTACGTATTTACAATTAGTAGAAACAACACAAACACTTCCTGTTCTGTAGCAAAATCGGAGCCTTTCCCAAACCCCCAAACAGCCCTTGCCCAAAAGGAACCGGAAGATGCAAATGCCAACATTTGAGCAAACAACTTTGCATCTTGGTACCTCAGGTGTGAGGTACAGCCAGTATGACTTCCTACACCCAGGACAGTGGGAGGACAAGGAAGGAGAAACCATCTCCTGCTTAGGAGAAGCTGCCTATTCTGTAGCTCTCAGTTGCTGTCAGAGTGGCTCTGGGCATGGGTCAGGGTTGCTTTGCTCTTACAGCCACAAAGCAAATAGAAGACCTCAACACCTCAGGAGGAGGTAATAGAAATACTGAAATGTAGATGGAGGTTGAAGATCAGCAAAGCACTTCACATCAATCTAGTAGCAATCTTATTCCATTTTGTAAGACAAATACATACAGTGTGAGAAAAATAAAACAAAAATCAACAGAAAGAACTGGGAGAGACTGCTAAAAAAACTACTGACATGAGATTGGGTCCTGAAGTAGGAAATTAGGGACAGAGCCCAGCTGATTACAAGTCCCTGCAAATATCCATTCATCAGTGCAGACAACTCAAGGTGTTAGCAGAAAATCACAGAATTGTTAGGGTTAGAAGGGACCTCTGGAGATCATCCAGTCCAACTCCCCTGCCAAGGCAGGGTCACCTAGAGATGCCTCTGAGGAATCAAAACAAGCAGGATTTTTCCCCTGAGTATAAACAAGGAGGAAAACTGGCACAGGAGCCTGGACAACTGACTTCCAAGTTTATCCTTGATTTATTTTCCCTCTTTACAAAGCAATACCTGCTTCAGTAACACAAATGCCACTCCTCTGCTCCGCAGGAAGGATGCTGTTCCACTGGTGGATGCCTTTGACTTCACAGACAAGAGCCTGAACTCTGCACTTGGCAGTTACGATGGGCAGGTTTACCAGCGGCTCTACGAGTGGGCTCAGAAATCCCCCACCAACAAGGTATGGAAGGATTACAGCCACACAGTTTCCACATTAGCCAGAGCAGAAACTGTTTGCTTTCTTTCTAATAAAAGTAATACAGATAAAAGGCAAGAGTTTATAATTCCTAGTGTCACTCTGAACAATGACCTGTGACGGTCCAATCATGCCACCCATAGTCTTAGCTCAGACTTTTAACCTAAAAATGAGTTACAGCCCACAGAGTACTAGAGCTTGTGCCAGGGAGCTGGGCAGTCATGTGCCACCCATGTGGTTTTGGTTTTTAAACTTGTATCACTGAGGTTACATTGTACAAAATAAGCTAAAATAAGTCCCGTTACATATTATGAAACGGCACCAAACACAGGGTATTTTCTATACACTGATACTAGTGCAAAACTTAAGGTTTTTAATAACATGTTTAACCAGAATGAGTATAAATGCTAAACAAGGCAATTCCATCCTTCATGGTCTTTAGCACTTTCTCTTCTTAATTTGTCCATATTGTGGAGTAATGTAAAATTCTGCATGATGTAAACATGTATTGCTCTGTTTGAAAACTCATTTTGCCTTGAGTGAGACTTTTACTGTGGTAATCAGCATTGCTTTGAAATTCTACAGCTGAACACAAAACTTGCCTTTATTCAAGTCCAAGCATATTTTTTGAAGTTAAATAGTATGCTGTCCCATTTGGGATGAGTGTGGTGTGCTGGTTATGAAGGACATCACATACTATAGGGAAAGAGATCCTGCACATTGTTGAAATAGCTGGTGGTTTGTTGTTTGCTGCTTTTTTTTTTAATAGTCTAGCTTTCTGTATTTCAGAGATTGTTCTTAGGAAAAGAATTATAGCCTTTCCCTTCTTAATTGCCATTAATTTCCTTCCACATTCTCTTTTTGAACAGATGAGCCCAGCCTACGAGAGGTATTTGAAGCCACTTCTTCACAACACACTATCAAAATTATGAAGACCGTGTTCCAAGTGAAGGGCACACATTTCCTCCTGTTCTTTGTGCAGTACATTTACGAAGCATCAGTAATGACTAATCAGAATTAATAATCAGTTGCTTACTTGCAGTTACAAGTATGAAAGATTCTCAGCCAGCCATTTGCAATTAGACAGACGCCAAGCAGCGCTGAGTGGTATCCACTGCTATGAGGCAATTCAGGAATGGTCCAGGGTTCACTGTTTTCTAACCTGGAGTGTCCTGACAGCATCAAAGCTCTGTCATTTAGCTTCCTTACTCTTTTTCTAAATCCATTATGATGATTAAGGGGGAAAAAAAACCCACCACCACACTATGAACCCTCTTCTCAGTGTGTTGTAACTACACGGTGCCTTCAAAAAAAACCCAAAACAATCAACTTTACTGAAAAATCTAGTGAAGGTAAAATTATGATCCTTGGTTTTTAAGAACAACTTGTTCTCTTTGATTAAAAAATATATTAGAAAGTATATCTGTTTGGACAATTCCTGCCAAATGAAGATTCAGACAAAGCTGATGCCAGCTCTAGTCTGTAGAATTTACCTTCCCATTAATAGGGCCGCTCACACTGTCTTTCTATAAATCTTGGTCTCCAATAAAGTGTATTATTTGCAATAGCGCTTCTCTAATTATTATACTTCATAATTATGGAAAGGGCAGGCTGATCCAGGCCAGTCATTAATTTGCTGGTAAATGAAGTGCTGCAAAGAACATCTTGTGATTATAATTCAATGCCAGTTAGCACAGATATTTCTTACCACGTGTTGCAAGAAAGAAAGAACTGCTTTTCCTGGGTTTCAGAAGTTCTGCTTCTCTTCCCTCTCTGATAGGAAGTATAAAGCTCTTGTTGCTGCCTCTTATTACCTAAGTCAAAAACCTGCAATTTATAAACAGGGAGAGACAAAATATGATAGAGAAATACACCTCTGAGACAGGCCTTTAGAGTGAGAGATGGAATGGACAAGAACTTCATGGGAGAACAGGACTCACTCCGCAAAACAGGTATCAACTCTCTTACTCCCAGCAGCATGCAAGTTAGAACATAACTAGAAATTCCATTCATAACTATGACAAAGTGCCCAGGATAAGCAGAAATTTCTATGTGGAGTAAAGCCACAAAACTTGAGTGCCTTGACTTGAACATCACCAGAAACAGCACTCTATATAAAGAAACTAGATAAAGTGCTGACGAACCAGGTAACACTATTTAGCAGCTACAGTATTTAGGTTCTGTGTTCCCTCCATCCCTACCCCTTTAGCCAGTCCAAATATTTGCCATCTTTCTATTAGTCTAAAGCAGTTTTTAGAACACAAGCTTTGTCTATAATGAGGACATTTGAATCAACTGATTAACACAAAAAGGAACAAATTACATCAGTAATGGAGGAAAATGGGCCCTACTAGAGAAGTACTCTGCAGCACAGAAACACAGGGTTTGGGTGGAGGTTTTTGTTTGGTTGAGTTTGTTTTCTTAAGTATGAAAGTTCTAAAAGACAAAAAGAAAACACAAAACAGTATTCTGTATTTCACATTTTTATTAGCTTCTTGCTGGCAGGCATTACACTTGGGAATAATATTGCACCAGGCATTAAAAATATGAATTCTACCACAGGGACATTTTGTATTTAGAATCCAATATAAATACTTCTAATCATATTTCCATGGCTACAGATAATATTTGGTTGCTTGATTTATATGCATAGAAAGAAACAGTTGTCATAACTGTAAGAAACTGTACTTATCAAGTACTTTTAAAGGGTGGGAGTTGTTTTCCTATAATATTACAATACTGTTTATTGATTTAGAAACTAAATTAGTCTACACAATAGCAGCTTCTCCCCAACTGCATTTTAAATTCTCTTTGTTTCTTGCTCCCAGTGTCGTAGCATTAGATGGATTAGAAACCATTTAAACAGAGGTAATTTTAGCACTTTGAGTCGAGTCAGAGAATTGTGTTAATGACACAAAATACCCTATTGTACTAATTCTTCGGACTCCCTCTTTCAAACAAAAAGGTGTCTTGACTGAACAGGCACATGCACGGTTTTTTTCTGATCAGGACAAAAGAACAGAGCTGCTAGAGAACGAAACTCCTCCAGTCCTCACCGATAAACAATAAATAGTCGTATAAAAAAAGCCCACATTGTTGCTGTAGTCAAAATCCAGACTCCTTGGGTATACTGTCCAATTAAGTTGCTAATCACTGAAGTGGCTCCTGTGGAATCAGAATCAGTCATCTGTTTTCCGTGCCAGTCTGCAGAAAGTCCAGTTATGCTCCACTGTGTTTTCATTGGCACGTTCACTCATGTGATGGACTCTGGTGTTCCTGATCGTGAAGCCTTGCTTTGTGATGTACTCCATCAGATGGACTCGGAGTGACACTTCCTGGTGGTAGTCGCATGGCCCAAAAGTGAAGGAGACCTGGCAGTCCCTGGTGTCCATCATGTGCTTGTTCCACTTTGTGAAGTGGTTTGAAATGCCTTCCAGTAGCGCGTGGACTTTCGTTGTGATCGTGAGCTGCGTGATGATGACAGCCACCGGGTTGGAGTACTTGGAAAGCTTCCGGGTGCTGGACAGCTCCACCACCTCCTCAAAGGTATCCACAGGATACAGTGGCTTCGGGTCATTAAGACACTGAATTAGCGGTTCAATCTGATAGAAGTCCGCTTCCTTCCGGAGGAGGTCGAACTCCTTGAAGTCCAGTGGCAAAGTGAGCTCTGAGGTCCTTAAAAAGTTAAGAACATAACGGAAAAGTGGTCCATCTCTGTCAATAAAGTAATTGCCCTGAGAGTCCCTGGCAGTGGGGAAGTCTCCCCTGAACATGGCCCCGAGCATTGAGTCAGGATATCTCGTTAGAGTTGTGAGGGAGGTCGTATACATGTGTCCACCCACATTTAGCGTGACTGGATCAGTCATCTAGAAAGAGAGAAATTGCAGAGTTTATCAAGCCACCACAAGAAGATTCGATCACCTCGCTGACACACATGGCAAATACTGTAGTAAATCTGGGAGAGAATCACACTCCTCCTATTCAAAGCCTGTAACGGGTGTTTAAACCTGAACAAATCCAAGGCACCTGGCAACAAGGCACAACTGGCATCTAGACAGGATGATACTTAAAATGCAGAACGCACATTTCCAGAATGCTTTAGAAATCTTAACAACTGAGCTAGTGTCACAGAAGCAAGTTTTGCATTTGGGCAACAAGTTTTTTCCTATTCTACAGATGGCGAAATGAGAACAGAGAGATTTCCTAAAGAACAAGTTAGTCTGAACGCGGCCCAGCAGTGTTCCTTACTTTCACAATCTGTCTCTCATTCTAGAACAAAACCAAATCAAAAAAAAAAAAAAAAGGGAAAAAAAAATCAGCCAAAAAAGTCTTAAGCCTCTTTTTCTCCCTCAAAAGAGGAAGACAGTGCAAGTTTAGACATGGGACCAAGAGCTCACAATAAAAATAATCCATGCTCCAGTTCAGAGGCATCATTAAAACAAGCAAAGAAAGAAAGAACTTTCAGATTTTAACTCTAAAGAGATTTATTAACAAATTAGCATGCTGCATAGAAGAGGGGGGCAGAGCACCAATCAGTCTGCACCAGCTTCCAGATAGTGCATGAGGAAGCAAGAGAGAAAGCAACATAAATCCCATCTGGCCACCAACCCTAACAATCAGGACTGTGGCCAACCAGAGAAAAAAGACATATGCATGGCAGCAAAATGAGAAGGGGAGAAAAATAAGATGTGTTTGTCTAGTTTGAGGCAAGGTTTACTAGGAAAAATACTTCTCTTCATAAATAGAATTATGAAGTCCTTAAAATTATATGCAGGAAACACAAACTATTTTCAGCCTTTGTGTTAGGAAAACAGTGAGTTCCAGGCGTCAGTTCAGTCCTGGCTGATTGTCCCCAGGAAACATGAACCTGGGTGCTCCCCACAAATTGCACTCAAGGTGCAGCACTCCAGAGAAGGCAAGTAAGCTGTTGTAAAGCTGTTGTAAAGCTGTTGTAACACGCACAGCTTTCCCTCTCGCATGACTGAAGCTTTGGAGCTACACAAGACAGACCTGCAATGATTGTTACTGCAAGACCTTGAAAGCCCAGCTGTACCACACAGCACATACTTGCACGGACTCACTCACCATATATCCCCAGTCTCCATTATCCATCTGTTCAATTGCTTGAACTCTGGTATTCCAAGTTCAACAGAAGGCCGCTGAAAGGATACGCGATTCACCTCCTCTTATCTCCCTGCAGGAAAAAGCACATACAAACAGAACAAAACATTGCAGACCATCAGTACCTACAAGAACACCAAAGGGAATGCTTTCCAATCAAAGGCAGGCTCTCTGCCAGAGGAGCCACAAAGCCATATTAGCAGGAGAATCTGCAAACCTGCTTTTTCCTCCTTCTCCCTTCACGCTACCCATAGGACTGCCTCCAGAGCACACAGGTAATCACTCCACTGGCTGCCTGAACATCCCAGTTTTGTTGAATAACAAACCATGTGCCTCTGAGGGTAATACACATCCACAGACTACTCTTCACCTGGGAAACTGTGAGTACTTTGAAAAACAGATGTCGTTTTCCCATTAAAATTAAAAAAGTTTAGTTAGCCACCACTGAGGTCACACATGTGATCCCTTACTATTAGTCAACATTCCCCTGCTCCAGTTTCAAACTGTTCAGAACAATAAATCAAGCATGAAAGTCAATGAACAGTTACAAGAAAAAAAACTCTCACTGCAGAATTAATAATTCAGCAATGGAGAACTACAGCTGATAGCAAGAACATTAATCTACAGAAAAAGAGTATGAATGGACTTCCCAGACACCTACTCTCAAAAGCAATCCCTGTAGGAACAAGCCAGAAGACACCAAATATGTTTTCAACACACTCCAACAAAAGCAATTTGAGAAGAGGTTCCTGCTGTGACTTCCCAGAAGATGCTGAACCGTTGACTTGCATAATAAGGGGACTGTCCACAGAAGCACAAGGCAAATCCGCAGCCCAGCTTGTGCAACTCAGGGAAGGGGGGAAGTGAGTGACCTCAGACCCCAGTGTTGATTTTCCAATGGTGGCCTGTCAACCATGTCAAGCAATGCAAGGACAAGGAAGCCAGTCGTCAGTAAGCCTTTATCCCTACCCAGAGCCTGCCTCTCTGCTAGAATTGCTGAAAAATTAGGTCAGCCTGTTTTAAGTAGGGTACAGCTTCTCAGCTTTGTTTATTTTTACATCTTAACCACACAGTTCCCAAGACTCCTGCTCCCATCCTCTTTACTAACAAACTTCGACACACAGTCACCCAGCTAAAGGCAACACAAAGATTTAGCCAAGCCAGAGCCCCACAAGCCAAAACAACTGAAGGTTCACAGTAAATTCCCAACCAAAAAGATAACTTGCCCTTCTCTTTCCTAGCAAATGAGGTTGGTCTCATTCAACACAGACCAAGGCAGCACACCCCACCTCTCTGGGCTCTGCTCCCCTGCCCAAACCCACAGACTGGGCACAAGTGTCCAGCAGGTCAGGCCTTCTGGTGCCAGCAGCACAAGCACAGCCCCAGCTGCCTCTCAGATGGATTAAAGAGTACAAAAAGCAAAATCAGTGTATGAAAATTGTGAGGTCAGACAACAAAAGACTAAGGAATACTAAGATACAGAACTAGTCATACCAGGATCCGATTTTTACAAATTAGAGACAGAGTATGCTTCAAGAAAGTACATTAAAGCACACCCCCCTGACAGCAGACAAACCTGGAATGCCAGCTCTTTTGCCAACCTCTGTAATTATTTTTTTTAAGTGCTCACAAATCAAGAAGTGAATTCATTCAGGTTTTATCTGGAATTGTCACTCAAGTCCAGCTCACTAACTTTTATCAATAGCCCAGACTTTTAAATTCCAGCACTTGCAAGGTGTTATTCTGGTCAAGTACAAGACCAGGATAACGTGCACATGCATTGAAACCATATGAGACTGGTACAGGTTCCTGATACTCAAGAAAGACATTTACTTAAAAGTGAAATGATGAAGCCAGACAGAAACTTCACTAGTAATCATCACAGAAAAGATCTGCAGTCTTAATAAAATTAACTGGAATTACACATCCAGAATTTTCTACGACAGACAGTATTTCTAAGACAGACAGTTGTCCATCAGTGTTATTTTAACCGATGGATATCATGTTATTTTGGTCAGCTTCGAAGCCCACACTACAGACAAATCAAGACTTTATCAGGGAGAGAAACAGATGACTCTGCATGCCTGTGCAAAGGCATGAACTAATCTTTGATCACAGCACTGCTGTGTAACACTGGAGTGAATAATTTACGAGAGCAATTATCTGAAACAAACCCAGCCCTCAATATAGAAGTGGCATCGAGAAATCTCAGTGATCTTTGTGTAAGGACCCAGAACCACGAGGCACACACAAAGCTCCCTGGCAAACCAGGAGTGAGATGTGCAGCACAAAGGGAGGATACCAGGAGCCCATCCCAAAATGTCCGAGTGTGATCCCAACTACCCGCTGGTTCCCTCATCAGCCTGGGAGCTCTGAATTTCTGGACAACTACACAGTTTAAAGTAGCTCAGTTTGGGTACCACCTGAGCTAAGGACTATCAAACCACATCACAGTAAGGATGAGGACATACGCCCTTTGCAACATACGCCTTTAAAAATCTTCCTGAATGGAAATCAGTGATCATCAGTGGGGCTGGGCAGACACACCATCCATACCCCAGGATAGGCAGTCTCCAGCTCTGGTCCCTGTCTCACACAACAACATTCTGCATATGCAGGGACAGCCTCATCAACGCAGCTACTCCCGTCCAGGCAACAGATAATGGATGACACACAGCCATATCCCAAGACAGCCTACCTTTGATAACCACAAGAAATACTCATTTAAGATGAAATTCAGACAAAGTGCTGACACAGTTTAAGTCAAACGGGATGTCCCTCTTTGGTGGGAGCAGAAGTGCATGGATGGTGTGGAGCCACAGTCCTGCTGTCATTACGCTGTTCTGTGCACAGGGAGGAGACACACAGCAGTGACATGGTCATTGTGGCTCCTGCCACAGCCCAGCATAAGCACAGCCAAAACTGGAAAGGCACAGTTAGAAGCAAGAAAAACACTCAAGTCATCATTTTATATTCGACACACCAAACTGGATACCTGCATTTATAAAATGCTCACTCTTACTTCATATATTATGACTCAGAGGCTTATAAGGCTGTTTATCAGCAACACTGCAGCAACAGGTAGTGCCACTAACTTCAGCAGGGCTCTTCTCCCAGCACAGAGCTGCTAATGCACAACCATTTTGCAAGCTGAAATTCACAGAAAGCAAGTAAGAGCCGGGTGAATGTCTGCATCTATGAGCACACACAGAGGCTCAGGCCGAGCCAAGGGATGCCAGCAGCACTGCCAGGTGTTTGCACTGTTAGGACTACAGTTATTGTATCGGGTTGAGGCCACAGGCTGCAAACCACTGCACTGATGTCACACATAGTTACTCGTACGAGGAGCAGAAATATATCCAGCAGTTTTAAGTCAAGAGGCACAGACCATCTGATTTGCTCTAAATGTTCATCTATTTTTTCCAGCAAAAGAATTAAGGGATTTACTTGTGGCAATAGTCTTTCACAAGCAGTTTGGTATCAATATTACAGCATGAGCTGTTTAACCTCAAGGGTTGCCTTTGATTTCTAGGTCAATATAGAGCTGGCAGGAATTCTAACAATGGCAGCTTAAAAAAGAAAAAAGAGCAAGCTAAGGCTCCACTTATACAGATACATACAGTTGGCATTTCAGCTACTCACCCACCTCCTGAGCTCCCTGCCTCTCACACTTAGATCTCCAAAGGCAAGAGGAGGCTCCAGCTCCAGCAGTTATGCTGGACAACCTCTGGACAACCTCTCTGTTCCCAAGCCAGTCAGAACATTTGAAAGGCAAGTTCTTACTGTAAATTATTGGTGACTCACCTGAACTGACAAACACTGAGCAGCAGCAGTGCTGACTGTACTCCACCAAACTACTGCAAGACAACAGTCTGCAGAGCAACCTCTGAGCTCCAAGCTCTGTGTTACCATAACCAGGCAAGCAAGAAGGAGAAGGGCTCTCCAAACAGCCAGCTACCAACTCTTCTGGCACTAAAGAAAACATTACCTTCTACACATGTCAAGTTTATAATTATTAATGGAGTTTATTAAATGCTAACTTGCTTTTCCTGAGTTGTTTTTTACTAATATTCAGTCTGCACCTCAGGCAGGACGGAAAAAGGCTCACACCAGCCACTCAGCATTTTCACTCCTTCATGTTTAATTGCTTCACTGTAAATTCCAAGTTCCTGAAGTTTCCTTCCCTCCCCCGAGGAGCTCTAGGACATCCTGTTTTAAGTCCAGATTCCAAACTTATATTTTAATTGCATTGCTCCTTGATGGAAGAGCCCCCAGCCCAGTATGAGATTAGCCCTCCTCTCAGAGAGCCAAAGGAAGACTTACATCCAGCCTGATCCTGCTGAACCAACCCAAGGCACCCAGGCTTCCAGGACATGAGACAATAATTGAGTTTTACCCCCGTATTTTACTTCTGTGACACTAATCAGTGTTGTTCCCATGTGGAAACACGTCTCTGTAAACAGTTTTGGAGGAGGGCAGGTGTCAGAAACACCCAACCTCCCTGCACACACAGATGGGGCTCAGCACACAGACAAGGATCGACAGCAAGATGAGGCAGAAACCCTCTGAGAGCCCAGAGAGGGTCTGCAGCTGGGGAATGTCCATTTCCATCACAGAGGAACCAGCGAGCTCGTGGCATGAGAACTCTCCCCAGGACCAGAGTGATTCAGCAAAGATGCTGGAAACGAACCCAAACATTTTGCCTCCCCCTCCCGCAAGTGCCCCAAGTTCCTACAGCCTCACCCGCACCCCAAGACAGTCCCAGCCCTGCCTCCTGGACCCCCGAGGGCAGGAGGACCCGCTCCCCTTCCCGGCCAGGGCAGAGCCCGCGGTCCCCCCCACGCTCACCAGGGATCCCGGCCGGGCCCCCCCGGGGCATCGCCCCCCGCCGGGAGCAGGGCCGGGGCAGCGCCTGTGCCGAGCCCACCCGCACACCGCCCCTGCCCGGCCCGGCCCG